>OX638257.1:600000-1181139 GCA_951806755.1 Brenthis hecate
AGCCCCATGTTTATCCATATGGGCTCTTAATTCTAAGCGTGATGGAAAATCAATGTTACAAAATTTACACATTGCAGGTGTGTGATGCATCCTCTGGTGCGCTTTTAATATTTTCTGTGTCCCAAATTTTCTCGAACATTTAGAACATTGTATTGTTTTTGGATAATGCACTCTTTCCATATGCTCTGCCAGCTGAGTAGTTGTTAAAAATACCTTTAAACATTTTGGACATGGGTTAGGGGATCGATTATGAAGCTTTTTATGTTTTGTCAAGTAATCGTGACAGCTAAATCTCTTATCACATTCATCACATTGAAACTCTCGCAATTTACGCTTCTCTTGAATGTATCTACGACAACAACTCATGATGTCCTTCAGAACTGCTACTTTTTTAGGTGTTGCACCATAACTCTTGCAACTTTGCAATAATAACTTGTCATTTTTGTTCAAGATTAGGTAAGCTGTCTGATTGGGAGATTCTATAGGATTTGATTGTGACAAAGACATATTTAGGATGTTTAAAACATTATTCCATCTGTCAGTAGCAAATTGTCTAAGTTTAAGAAATATGTAAGAGTTGATGGTAATGCCTGCACAGCTTTCACACAGTATATGTGGTAGAAGCGGTTCCTTGAGTACCTATAAATTGAGATTATAACTTATTAACTGTGTTATCTATCACCTATCAGTTATCACTTAATATCAACTCGCAAAACAATTCATTTATAAATACCTATGTATACTTACATTTAAATCTTCTAACATAGAATAATATGAAATAGAGTTGTTATTACAATAAGATGCTTGTATAGCAACAGTATCATCCAAACAAATTTCGTTACTGGTAAAACGTAAACATAACCTACAAACGTGTTTATATTCTCCACATAAAAATTTTAAGGCTGATAGAATAATTTGATCATCTGTTTTGCTATCCATGTTCCTGGGATTGTATTTTCAACTAATTATTAATTTGATTTAATTAGAATATCATGAAAACATTACGTTTGACGTTGATGTGACATTTATTAACAAGTAACAACAAAATAAAAGAGTTATGAATAGATAAAATAAAAATGAAGAAAATTATGAAACAAAGAAACATATTGATACACTGTAAAAAACAGATAAAAATTAGGAGTTTATAAGATGAATATAATATTAATTAGTAAAGGTTGATTTTTTTAATAATTTTATACAATAAAATGTTTAGGCCATTATTGTACATAATTATTCAAACGAACACTTTTATTTCACTAAATCGCAATATTTTTTATTTTAAATCATAATATGTATATAGGTATTCTAGATATAATCTGTAGCTGAGCTAGTTTTGCAAATATTCTCATCGCGGCAAACCATAAATTAACATCATTTATACAGTAGTCAAAATGGAAACTTAAAATAGACCAAGTGTCTTTAATTATTTTGATTATTTCCTCCATTAGTAAACAATAGTGTACAAGGTAAGTACATATAATATCTTAATGATAAATAGTTTTGTATGGTCTATGTAGTATGTTAATATATTTATATATTTATCTCGACTATATTTAAATCCTTAAATTTGTATGTCAGAAGTATAAATATTACAAAGAGTCTAGCCGGATAAGCATAGTGAATCTGCACCCTAATGGAAACCTATATTGAAACTTTGTGGTTGTGGTTTTTGGTAACCTTTGATATATTTTTTTAGATTTGTGAAATATTTTCAACGCTTTTAAAAAAAAAACAAAATAAAAAATATTATTTCAGTGTATCTTGAGGCATACAGTCACTGAAAATATATATGTTATGTTATTTGATGTACAAAAAAACTCATTAAAAATCGTTTGGAAAACTCAATGCAATATTTAAAAAAAAACTCAACGCGCACTAAATATGCCGATTTCGCCATGCTTACCCGGCTAGACTCTTTAAAAGATTTAGTAGTGTGTTAGTAGATATCATAGAACTAGAACTTTTGCAGATGGCCGTGTACACTCCAGTCGTCTTATCGGGATCCAACCTCAAGGATCGACATCGAAACCTGAACAATTTAGTCCAACAAGCTTTCGAGGAAAACCTCTGCGTTGAAGATGTAATTAATTTACATGAAAACTCGCCGATTGACGGAATATTCAAAATTGATCTAGCGTCTAAATATAGATATGTCGAGTTTATTCTGCAAAATCTAAAAGACGACAATATGCTTTATGTCAGCAGATGTCTGAAATGCTTGTGGCTCCTGGAGCCACAATATAGCAATATAATCAATCCTTCTCATCTCGAGAGTTACGTTTATCCAGAAATGACTTTACCTGCTATAAATAAAATGAAAAATTGGTTGCACTTGAATTTAAAAGATACCGAGAGAAATTGCGCGTTTTATAACTATTACAAAAATAATTTCGAGTACGCCGTGAAGTTTTTCTGGCATTGTTCCAATGAATTCATACTAAGTGAATTCTCAAGTATCGTAGACAAACTGTCGCATAAACATATAAAACGAATTTTTGAATCATGTCCTAAAGCATGTCAATTATATTTTGAGATTTTACCAAAAAATAAATTGGCACTTACACGATATGTTGAAAACGAATCTGATTACTTCAAAAATGTGAAATGTCTTCTAAAATGGGATACCGATATGTATTTGAATATTATCGAGAAATATTTTAACAAAGATCGGTCAGAGCCGTTTAATTCTACGACAACTCAATATGTGCTGAAAAATTGCAAAGATAGAATTTTTGCCAAAATCGAGTTATATGCATCTTGTATCCTTCATATGAACATGTTAGCTGCCACTTTGAAGAGCGAGGACGCTAAAGAACTCGTCCTAAAGCTAGCGAGAGCTTCGTATCTTGAACATTGGTTTACCTATAAGGCTGTAGAGCCTTTAATAAAGCGCGTTAGAGTAGAAGAAAGAGCTAACTTTAAGAAACAAATATTTGTAGACAAATCTATCGACCAGAGAATCGAAGAATGGCCATATGAAATACCGGTGCCTTTTAAACTAGAAGTAGAAGAAAAAAATGATTTTCTTTTAGACGTTGAACATGAGTGGTGTTCATATAGACGTCTTGGTAAACGTACAATTAAGAAAAAATGTGGTAAGTTTTATAGTCAATGCGAAATATTATCCATGGGAAAATCTCCTTTAGATTTATTATTTGATAGATATCGCTTTATGGGATTTGAACAAACATACAATGAGTTAAAATTGAAACTTTTAACAGAAAGTTCGATTCAGGGAAGATTGAACATAATGTTGGTTCTTGTTAGTAAAAGCGGAGGTGTGTCAGATCATGTTGAAAAGCTGCTATCCTTTTTAGTGCAAAGACATCTGAACGAGCCGACCACGCTCCGAGCGGCGGTGATCAGGTCTTTCGTTAACAGACAGTGCATTTGGCGTTTACCAGAAAATCCTTGGAACCTGTTATTGGACTTTGGTCGAAATTTAGGTCTCGATGGCCTTATTGCGGAACATTTCTGCCGTGAAGGTCTGCATGCTGTTATCATACGATACCTCTTAGCATGTGCTCCGGTTCCTCCAAATGTATTAACAGGATTTCTACGCGAAGATTCATTGCTAACGGAATATAAATTAAGTAAAAGTGAAAAAAGTCTTATTGCGAAACAATTACCACCTCTTTTTTTACCATCAAATCCCGATGCTTTCATAAGGGCTCTCAAAGAATATAATGTAAGCATAGACAACTTTCCTGAAGCGAAGCCCGTGCTCGTCAAACTGGCAAAAGAAGACTCAAATTTAGTAAGAATCCTCTATCATAGTAAAATACTACGTCGTGAGTTGTTTCGCGAAATATTTACCACGGAACAGTCTGAAGCAGCATACATGAATGTGTTACGACATGATATATCACCACTTGAACAAGGCAAAGCTTTTGTTTCATTAGTTCAAGAAAAAGAACGCTTAAATTTCGATAATTTTTTACACTCTTTGTCTTTATACTTTGGTGAGCCCGGTGGTATAGCAGAAATGCATAAATATGCTCTAGATGAACAGTTAAAAAACGAACCCAAGTCGATAGTGGCGCGCCCTTTATGCATTTTATCATCTGATAAGTGGCTTTTGTCACGTCTTTCGGAGTTAGATGTTCAAGGCGATGATAAAACAAAAAATAAATTAAATAAACAAGTGGCAGCGACATTCAGAGCTAACGCTCACAAAACACACCCACCTCTAAAGATTGACGAGTTAAACTGGCGGTGGTTAGGAGCTAAAGCAGTTGCAAATAAAATATTCATATGTAGAGCAAGGGATCGTCAAATGTATCTTAAGAAATTATTAGATTGGCGTCGCACTGCGAGGATTTCGATTCGATTAGCGTATGGGACTGATCACGATGTTGATACTTTCTTACAAGCTTGTTCAATAAGACCTGTAGCGGCTCTTAAAGTTGCTCTATCTACATACTTAAGACAAAAGGACGTCGATCTCCGCATATGGACTGCTGTTAAGTCAATCATGGAAAATGAAGACTTATCAAAAAATACTCGTTTATTTAAAAAGTTAAATAAACTAGTTTCTGTACCTAAATCTATTGAGACAGATTATCATATAGTCATGTTCAAAACTTATCTCAAACATGATATACATATGGTTCACTTGAAGTACCTGAAAAACCATCTTCCAGAAGTAGAAAAGAGTTTTATATATGGAGTTGTTGCAGATTTCATTAACAAACGTTTAAATCCCTTAGATTGCTTAGAAAATGAAGGAGATTACGAATATAATTACGTATCTATTATTGCCAAGTGCTTGCTCTTGTGCAAATCTGAAGAGCAACAGAAGTATGTGTTGGATAATGTCTGTGACCCGTTTTTTGATGCTGTTCAGAGTTTGTCACCGACAAAGACAGAAAATGATCTAACATGTAAATATTTATATGAATTTATATTCTGTTTAAAATACACAAAGGCATTTTTAGGACAAGAGTATATAAACCTGTTACCTGTGTTTGAGAGGATTATGAAAAAACTGCATAAAATTTTGCCAACTCAAGAATATTTTGCCAAGTATGTGGAAATACACTTGACTATGCTCTATTATAAGACGATAAAGCAAGTTTTGCAAATACGACCGGACATATTCGAAGATCCCAAAAAGACAAAAGAATGCGTACAGATAGTTGGAAAATTGTTTGGAAAATACATTGGATTTGAAATCAAAGAGTTGGTGTCCAAATATTTCCGATCTATCGTAAGCCTGTATGCGGATGTTTTGCGAAAATACTTACAAGAATATTTCGTACTTTATCGTGGTAATAATAGAGGATTATTTGTAGCGTGTGTTATCAAAGGTCTGTTAGAAGTCAATTCCACCGACGCCACTATTATAGCACAAAATTTGTTCAAACAATCCTATCAGTTCATTGAAAAATCTTATCATGACGAAATATTAAAAATATTTCTGGAATGGAATAACGATGAAGTAAAATTTTTATTATGTTCAGATGTCTTTCCTATGTTTTATTCAAATTATAACTGAAGCGAGATTATTAATCATAAGCGTGTTATTACCTCATTGCTTATACTCGCATTAATCTCTTAACTCTTTCTATGGTGCATTGTAAAACAAACCGTTTACGTAAATTACCAACTGCATTTAAAAGATCCAAATAAAGCTTTGCGAGTAATAAACTTATGAAATGTTTTTTAACAAAATGAAAGCCCAATAAACTTGTAACAATTTGTCTTGATTTGATTTGAATAACATCATTTGATGAACTAAGTTAAAAAGGATCCTCTGTTTCCTGAATACGAAATATCTTGGTGTAAAAAAATTACAGCCTGTATGGATGAAAGAAAAGTCCACATAAACATATTTCCTCATTTAGTCATAAGAGTGTTATACTTTAGAGTTTAGATCTTAAATATCTTTTAAATATCAAAAGATACTCATTGTCAGTACAAAGTCAATAGTTACAAAGCAAAAAGGTTAGCTATTTTATTATCGTTTTTTAATATAAACAACTTTTTAATTACTAACTTTTAATAGTCTAACCTAGTTGATGTTGTAATATGATTAATTTTATAGAAAATATTTACCAATTAACAGATGAGTGGATGAATAAATTTTTTTACTGATCAAATATTTGTTTTATTTTTATATAATAGCAAACTTATATTTTATTAATAATAAAGTAAACATCGATAATGGCTTTTTCACTGCCAATATTATTTCTTTTATATATGATTTATTTGATAGTTTGAAAGGTTCTGGTCATGTTAGAAGTAATTTAATTAAGTAATGCCTTGTCCTTAAATTCTAACCATTTAGAGTATTGGAATGAAGCTTTGAAAAAGTTAGATTAGTTTTGATGTTGTATGTATTTTGATTACAATTACAACTGCGAAGTTTGTCACTGTTTCTTTTGTTTCTACGCATGTTGTGATTACCTCTAAAAAGAAATACAATTATACTGTGTTTAATTTATTATGTAAATTATCTTTGTATTACTGTTATCATTTTTGTTGGTAATCTTAATAAATAAATAAGTGAAAGTCAGAAAGAAGATCAATACAAATGACATTTAAGGTATGGGTAGATATCGATTTATCTCTATATACAATACGTTTATATAGTCAAATTTCTACACTACAAATTACTACAGTGCACAATCTTATCTACGGAGTTTGGCTGACTATGTTCATTTTGTTGTTTCTGGTTTGTGATAGATTTATATACGTAGCAATATACTCTATGGTGATAAATATAACCTGTGGTGGATTGTAGCCGGTAACCGGTTTTGCCGAAATTTTCATCGCGGCAAACCATAAATAAACATTTTTATTTGTCATCCATGATAAACATCATTTTAAGGCCATTAGAGTACTAGTCAAAACGGAAACTTGAAATAGACCGAGTGTCCAACTAGTTTTGGTTATTTTCTTCATTAGTAAACAATAGTGTACAAGGTAAGTACATATATCCTAATGATGAATGAGTCATTCCATATGAAATCGACTGATTGGCAAAGTCAACTAATTTTAGATTTTGCTCTAACTTTGAGGGACTTTTCCTTAGGATCCCAAAGAACAAAATTTACGCTTATTTGATTTTTGTATGCGCCCGTTTCTGCCTATCCGAATTTAGACTTTCAAGAAATCTCATTTTTATGCCTTATTAATTTTAGCTGTAAACATTTTACTATTCAAGATAAATCTATCTATACGTTTGAGAAGAAGGAAAGCTAAAATTATTATGTACCCGAGAAAAATTTGCTGAGTGAATACCTGTCATTAATGACAGGATGCTAAAATACGTCACGTGATCTTTTTACATTTTTTGCATTTTTCAACTGACTATTAAAACATATTTTTTTTTAAATCTTAGCTTTTAGTCTTACAATATTGACTATATCAAAATTTTCTGATGCTTAATACTTAATTGATAATAATTGATGTTTTAATACTATACAAAAGTTTAAAGTTATTTTTTTTTTTCAATCATTTATTACCTGCATAGATAATTTTTACATATATCCATTTTTTCACATTGAAAGTTATATTTGCTTTTAAATTAGTTTAACCTACTGTAACACTGGAACAATACAGATATTTTTTTTTTACTAAGCTTCGCTTGCGCTAAAACTACAAATAAAATCTCTAAAAACGTAGGTTTCATACAAACTTCCCCTATTTTCCCCTTTTAGGGGTTAAATTTTGGAAAACGCTCAAATACGTAACTTATTATTTTTGGCGTACTCAATTCATACGTTTCATGGAAATATGCCCAAGGAATAAAAATTTTCACACAAACTTTTATCCCCTATTTTACCCCCTTGGGGGTGAATTTTGATAAATCCTTCCTTAGTGGATGCCTACGTCATAAGAGTCAATCACTTTT
This sequence comes from Brenthis hecate, assembly GCA_951806755.1. NCBI lineage: Eukaryota > Metazoa > Arthropoda > Insecta > Lepidoptera > Nymphalidae > Brenthis > Brenthis hecate. Next base: position 607,859 of record OX638257.1, read on the forward strand.
GCCTTTTATATATAGAGATAGATTAGGAAGGTAATATGTGATTTGTTATAAATTTTTACTAGAAAATTTATCAATTGTAAATAAAATTACCGAATTATAATATAAAAAGATAAGATTAAGATTGAAAGTAAAAAAACAAGTTTTGCAAGTTTACAGGATCTTTAACTTCAAAAGTTAAAGATCCTTTCAATGTCATATTTTTATCTTGCAGTCAACACGTGGCGCAAACGCTATCTATACTATAGTAAAACAGTAGAGGTCGAATGTCTGTACATAGCAAAAAAATGCTAAAAACCGAGTCAGGGGAATGTAAAAAGACAAATAGAACAAATCCAGATTTTATTCAAATTTTTTGTTTCTCTGTCTGTTTGTCTGTTTGTACGGGCTAATCTCCGAATCTATTGGACCGATTTAAATGAAATTTTGCATGGTGGTACCTTATATCCCCGGGCAACATCTTAGATACTTTTTATCCCGGAAAATTAAATAGTTCCCATTGGATGGGGGTTAAAAAACTATAATAACTTATACAACTTATGCACCTAATTTGGTCTTTAACATTCTGATACCTTATATTGCCGGTCAAACAACAGGTTACAATGAACGGTTCCCGTGGGAACTAATAGATCTCTATTAGTGTTTTTCTAGAGGCGAACCCGAGCGAAGCGAGGGTGAGCCGCTAGTTTTGAATATGAAAAACGAAGGAGTACCTCTTTTCGTTCGGTGCGCATAATCGTGCATTCCTAACCGATTTAGACTATTTTAGCTTTCACAGAAAGGGTATGTTCTCCTTCGTTTTTCATATTTAAAATGGCATTTGCGTCAATTTTCGTTATGATGTTCGTGACTAGGATGTCAAAATACGTTATTATACTAAATTTTAGATTCATCGGTGGTATGCGCTTTTCGGAAGTTTATCCGAGTGAGTTGTTTGAGTTGATTTTTGGCATTATTTCTTCTACGATATGTACACTTAAATTCTGAGTAAGATTAGATGCTTACATCAAACAATCAAAACGCTGAAGTTAGTTAAAAAACCCTCGTATTTCAGGTATTTTATTAGTCAACGAATTTTTATCGGGCTAATATTAATTAAAAATATTAGGTTTTCCCGAAATGCCGTCTCAAACGTATAAATATCTTGAAAAGTAAGATTTTTACAGCTTAAATTGATAAAGCATAAAAATGACATTCTTGAAGGTCTAAATTTTGATAGGCGGAGACAGGCGCATATAAAAATTAAATAAGTATAAATTTTGTTTTTTGGTATTGTAACCCTCCAAAGTCAGAGTAAAATCTAAAATAGCCCAGCAACAATTTATTTTATTTTCAGACGTTTTAATATGGAACTCAAATAGAATTTATGCGGTCTATGTAGTATATTAACTTATAATATATTTATCTAGACTAATTTGTATATATATAATCCTTGAATTTAATGTGAGAAGTATAAATGTTACAAAGTTGCTAGTCGGATAAGCGTATCGAATCGGCCTCCTAATGGCAACCGATATCGAAACTTATGTGCCGTTAAGGGTTCACATAGAAAAGCGATTCACATGAGTTTCACTGCTGTACTCCGCTTTTAGTCTAGTCAACAAGTGCTTTTTGGGTCCAAGTTTTTTCTCCGCCTCCGAAAAATATGAACGAGGTATCATTCAATTAGGAATAGCGTGTTGATGATTTTTGAAAAAATTCAAGAGCCGCTTACAAAAATTGCAAAAGTTATTAACAATTAACTGAAAAAAATGGGATTTGGTGTTTTGCAAATATCTCAAAAGCTATTTGATATTTTTCAAATTTAAAAAAAGATTAAAAAAAAAGGAGGAAATTTCCCAAAAAGCTTTACCTCCCGGAACTGTAGAACCAATATTTATAATTTTCCCAGAAGGTTGAAAATACGGCCGAAAACAAGCCCCGTCGTCCTTGGACCTTTATTATTTATGAATAAATATTATTTAAACTTATTTCTTATGAAAATTAAGAATTGAAAAAATCAGACATCTACTGGATAGAGGAATAAACAATATCCGCGGTCAAAATTTTTTGTCGCGATTTTTCTATTAATTATACATTAGGTAATTAACATGTTTTTCCTACTTGAACATGAACATTGCAAGTGCGATAATTATTAAATAACAAATCTAAGATTTTTTTTCATTTTTTGGATTTCTGAAAGGCTTCAGCAGAGATTCACGTTGGAAAATTAAAAAAAAATATTATATTTTCATTGTTGATTCAATCAACAATTTGCTATAAACAATTAATTTCTTTCTATATATATATATACTTTTTATTTTTCTACATAATGAAACAAAAACAACCATGTGTTACTTTTTGAGAAAAATAATGTACATTTTTTATCGAATTTTAAAATCTAAGTAAATTTTTTTTTAACCTGAGTAAATTAGATTACCTAAAACCTCGCATATGTTTTAAGTTTCCATCTTTTTAGATTTCCGAGATATGGCATTTTGAACGCAATTCATAGTTACGCCCATTTTTTCATATCTCCAGGTCAAAGCGGAGTACGGCAGTTCAAGTCACATGAATGGCTTTTTTACATTAAGCCTTAATGACACATAAGTTTCGATATCCGTTGCCATTACGGGGCCGATTCGATATGCTTATCCGGCTATACTCTTTAAACGATTTACATGCACTACGTATTAGTAGATGTCATAGAACTAGATTTTTTCAGATGGTCGTGTACACTCCAGTCATCTTATTAGGCTCCAACCTCAAGGATCGACATCGTAATCTGAACGACTTGGTCCAACAAGCTTTTGAAGAAAACCTCTGCGTTCAAGATGTAATTAATTTACCTGAAAACTCACCGATTGACCGAATATTCAAAATTGATCTAGCTTCTAAATCTAGACTTGTCGACTTTATTCTGCAAAATCTAAAAGACGACAATATGCTCTACGTTAGTAGATGTCTGAAATGTTTGTGGCTGCTGGAGCCACAATATAGCAATATAATCAATCCTTCTCATCTCGAGAGTTACGTTTATCCAGAAATGACTTTACCAGCTGTAAATAAAATGAAAAATTGGTTGCACTTGAATTTAAAAGATACCGAGAGAAATTGCGAGTTTTATAACTATTACAAAAATAATTTCGAATACGCCGTGAAGTTTTTCTGGCATTGTTCCAATGAATACATACTAAGTGAATTCTCAAGTATCGTAGACAAACTGTCGCATAAATATATAAAACGAATTTTTGAATCATGTCCTAAAGCATGTCAATTATATTTTGAGATTTTACCAAAAAATAAATTGGCACTTACACGATATGTTGAAAACGAATCTGATTACTTCAAAAATGTGAAATGTCTTCTAAAATGGGATACTGATATGTATTTGAATATTATCGAGAAATATTTTAACAAAGATCGGTCAGAGCCGTTTAATTCTACGACAACTCAATATGTGCTGAAAAATTGCAAAGATAGAATTTTTGCCAAAATCGAGTTATATGCTTCTTGTATCCTTCATATGAACACGTTAGCTGCCACTTTGAAGAGCGAGGACGCTAAACAACTCGTACAAAAGCTGGCGAGAGCTTCGTATCTTAAACATTGGTTTACCTATAAGGCTGTAGAGCCTTTAATAAAGCGCGTTAGAGTAGAAGAAAGAGCTAACTTTAAGAAACAAATATTTGTAGACAAATCTATCGACCAGAGAATCGAAGAATGGCCATATGAAATACCGGTGCCTTTTAAACTAGAAGTAGAAGAAAAAAATGAGTTTCTTTTAGACGTTGAAAATGGATGGTATTCATATAGAGGTCTTGCTAAATGTGATGTTATGCTTGCATCTCGTAACTTTTATGGTCAATGTAAAATATTACCCATGGGAAAATCTCCTTTAGATTTATTATTTGATAGATATCGCTTTATGGGATTTGAACAAACATACAATGAGTTAAAATTGAAACTTTTAACAGAAAGTTCGATTCATGGAAGATTGAACATAATGTTGGTTCTCGTTAGTAAAAGCGGAGGTGTGCCAGATCATGTTGAAAAGCTGCTATCCTTTTTAGTACAAAGACATCTGAACGAGCCGACCACGCTCCGAGCGGCGGTGATCAGGTCATTCGTTAACAGACAGTGCATTTGGCGTTTACCAGAAAATTCTTGGAACCTGTTATTGGACTTTGGTCGAAATTTAGGTCTCGATGGCCTTCTTGCGGAACATTTCTGCCGTGAAGGTCTCCATGCTGTTGTCATACGATACCTCTTAGCATGTGCTCCGGTTCCTCTAAATGTATTAACAGGATTTCTACGCGAAGATTCATTGCTAACGGAATATAAGTTAAGTAAAAGTGAAAAAAGTCTTATTGCGAAACAATTACCACCTCTTTTTTTACCATCAAATCCCGATGCTTTTATAAGAGCTCTCAAAGAATATAACGTAAGCATAGACGACTTTCCTGAAGCGAAGCCCGTGCTCGTCAAACTGGCAAAAGAAGACTCAAATTTAGTAAGAAGTCTCTATCATAGTAAAATACTACGTCGAGAGTTGTTTCGTGAAATATTTACCACGGAACAGTCTGAAGCAGCATACATGAATGTGTTACGACATGATATATCACCACTTGAACAAGGCAAAGCGTTTGTTTCATTAGTTCAAGAAAAAAAACGCTTAAAATTTGATACTTTTTTACAATGTTTGTCCTTATACTTTAGTGAGCCCGGTGGTTTGGCAGAAATGCATAAACATGCTCTAGATGAACAGTTAAAAAACGAACCCAAGTCGATAGTGGCGCGCCCTTTATGCATTTTATCATCTGATAAGTGGCTTTTGTCACGTCTTTCGGAGTTAGATAGTCAAGGTGACGATAAAACAAAAAATAAAGTAAATAAACAACTGGCAGCGGCATTCAGAGCTAACGCGCATAAAACAAAACCATCTCCAAAGATCGACGAGTTAAACTGGCGGTGGTTAGGAGCTAAAGCAGTTGCAAATAAAATATTCATATGTAGAGCAAGGGATCGTCAAATGTATCTTAAGAAATTATTAGATTGGCGTCGCACTGCGAGGATTTCGATTCGATTAGCGTATGGGACTGATCACGATGTTGATACTTTCTTACAAGCTTGTTCAATAAGACCTGTAGCGGCTCTTAAAGTTGCTCTATCTACATACTTAAGACAAAAGGACGTCGATCTCCGCATATGGACTGCTGTTAAGTCAATCATGGAAAATGAAGACTTATCAAAAAATACTCGTTTATTTAAAAAGTTAAATAAACTAGTTTCTGTACCTAAATCTATTGAGACAGATTATCATATAGTCATGTTCAAAACTTATCTCAAACATGATATACATATGGTTCACTTGAAGTACCTGAAAAACCATCTTCCAGAAGTAGAAAAGAGTTTTATATATGGAGTTGTTGCAGATTTCATTAACAAACGTTTAAATCCCTTAGATTGCTTAGAAAATGAAGGAGATTACGAATATAATTACGTATCTATTATTGCCAAGTGCTTGCTCTTGTGCAAATCTGAAGAGCAACAGAAGTATGTGTTGGATAATGTCTGTGACCCGTTTTTTGATGCTGTTCAGAGTTTGTCACCGACAAGGACAGAAAATGATCTAATATGTAAATATTTATATGAATTTATATTCTGTTTAAAATACACAAAGGCATTTTTAGGACAAGAGTATATAAACCTGTTACCTGTGTTTGAGAGGATTATGAAAAAACTGCATAAAATTTTGCCAACTCAAGAATATTTTGCCAAGTATGTGGAAATACACTTGACTATGCTCTATTATAAGACGATAAAGCAAGTTTTGCAAATACGACCGGACATATTCGAAGATCCCAAAAAGACAAAAGAATGCGTACAGATAGTTGGAAAATTGTTTGGAAAATACATTGGATTTGAAATCAAAGAGTTGGTGTCCAAATATTTCCGATCTATCGTAAGCCTGTATGCGGATGTTTTGCAAAAATACTTACAAGAATATTTCGTACTTTATCGTGGTAATAATAGAGGATTGTTTGTAGCGTGTGTTATCAAAGGTCTGTTAGAAGTCAATTCCACTGACGCCACTATTATAGCACAAAATTTGTTCAAACAATCCTATCAGTTCATTGAAAAATCTTATCATGACGAAATATTAAAAATATTTCTGGAATGGAATAACGATGAAGTAAAATTTTTATTATGTTCAGATGTCTTTCCTATGTTTTATTCAAATTATAACTGAAGCGAGATTATTAATCATAAGCGTGTTATTACCTCATTGCTTATACTCGCATTAATCTCTTAACTCTTTCTATGGTGCATTGTAAAACAAACCGTTTACGTAAATTACCAACTGCATTTAAAAGATCCAAATAAAGCTTTGCGAGTAATAAACTTATGAAATGTTTTTTAACAAAATGAAAGCCCAATAAACTTGTAACAATTTGTCTTGATTTGATTTGAATAACATCATTTGATGAACTAAGTTAAAAAGGATCCTCTGTTTCCTGAATACGAAATATCTTGGTGTAAAAAAATTACAGCCTGTATGAATGAAAGAAAAATCCACGTAACCATATTTCCTCATTTAGTCATAATATTGAATAAAGATTTTATCCTAAATATCTTTTAAATATTAAATAATACTCATTGTTAGTACAAGGTCAATAGTTACAAAGAAAAAAGTTTGACCGTTTAATTATCGCTTTTTAATTTTAACAGCTCTTAACTCTTTTGTTACTAACTTTTAATAGTTTAACCTACTTGATGTTTTATTATGATTAATGTTGTTATATACCGAATTGTTGTGATTAATTTTATACAAAATATTTACCTATTAACAGAAGAGTGGATGAATAAATTTTGTAACTGATCAAATATTTCTTTTATTTTGGTATTATGCTTATATTTTATTATTTCTAGTCTTTTGAAGAACAAGTGTCAAATAAAAAAGACGCCGGTGCAAGCTTCTTGTTGCACAAAAGTGGATGTGGTTGATTATTTCGAAAGAACAAAACAATAAATCGGCCATAAATATCTCTTTAGAATTATCTTTTTATTAACGTCGGATGGAAATAAAACACCAACTATCTATTTAATATATTTTCCTGTATCATGTATGTACATGATAAAATCATAAGAAGGTCATGTCCAGTGCCGGATTTAACCTTATCGCTGCTCCTGGGCATAGTAAAAAATACCGCCCTAATATCGAAAAATAGAATGAAATGTTGAAAGTTTTTTTTTTTAATTATTAATATTTTGAGAAATGCAAAGAAATTTTATATATTTAATTAATTTATAAATGATATCAAATATTTGAAAAATTTAACTACTAGTTAATCTTTTTTTATTTTTCATGTTTTGTAAAACAAGAAAACATTTTCGATAACGCAAAGAAAATTTTTTCCCACCCTCCGAATTTTGCCGTCCTGAGAACTATCCCCGTGTGCCCCTAGTATAAATCCAGCGCTGGTCATGTCTGTCCATTAAAATCTGTTGATAGTGTTCACACTATCAAACAGATATAATAACATCTATTTAGATGTATGTTTACCTATTTAGGTACGTATCTACGTTTCAAGAAGTAAATGTATTTCGAAAATTTTAATAGGAACGGGAGCGCCCACACATTGCCCCGGAGTTAGACTTGCAATACACATAAAATGTTTTTTTTTCATGGCTGTTTATTCATTACATTTTAATGCAAAAAGCGCTATCTATGGTCGTCTGTTACAAACTCGTAACGAGTTTATGGTTATTGTGGTTGATTCTATAATACCTCGTCTGTCGATCGACCTTTTAAAGGTCGATGTCAAAAAGACCCCTGTCTGTCAAGCGACCTTTTAAAGGTCGATTGGTCCCGATGTCATTTAATGTGTGATTTCTCGCATTTAAACTATATTTATTTTTATCTAACTTTTGTAACGTGTAAAGGAAAATACAAGCAATAATATCATACTACATTTCAAAAAAGTAATAACTCCAATAACATAATTTTTTGTAATTTGTGCAGACAATTTATTTAAATTTTGGCGGTCTTCGAACTCAATACTTGTGAGTAAAAAATTAATAAAATAGTGTAAAATTATTAGTATAAGGATTGGAATGTGATGGAAGGGTAAGTAATTAACAGTTTGTATTTCATAGGATGTGTATTGAATAAAGATTTTATACAGAAATTGTTATATTTGTCAAACATCGTAAGCATTCACGCGCGCTAAGTCCTTATATTTTCACTTTTTCTGAATAAAGAATACACTAGTGAAAGCATTATATTTTTATTAACATGATTTAAATTTATAACTAAATAACTACGTATAATTGAATTTGTAAATTTTCTATTGGATTTTAAGTAATTATTAATATAATAACACGTAACCCAAATTCGAGCCGCCATTTTTGACGGCTGTTGGATAGTATGGGGAAGGCTTTTTTAATATTGATTAGAATATTCAGATTGATGTTTTTTAGCATTATTTGAAATTTAGTATTTTATAAAATTATTTTAACTGTTTTCCTACAAAAATAAAAATTGTTTTTTTTTAAACAGAACGATTTTTATTTTACAGATATAATTTCAACTTACAGATTACTTTGAAACATTATAAAAATAAAAAAAAACCTAACTGCATAAAAGCTAACTAAAAAGATGAAAACAAGTTGACGAAGGAATAAAGTATTATGCAGTTGGTGACATACATATCTACATCTCGCGACAAGAATGAAACGTATTTTTTTATTTACAGCTTTTTAATTTTATTAGACATTTGAAGTTATAATAGGTCTTTTGCAATTGCCGTTCTACAATACTTACTAGCCATTGGAAACGTAATTTATGAATGGCCGGCAATAAATTCTATATTCAAATGTATTTTATTTTAAAAGTATGGAGTTCTATTTTTGAATTCAGTCGTTGTTTATTAATTAGTGTTTTGTTTTCACTACATTTGTTTGTTTTTCATCAATATGAACACAATAAAAATACGAGTAATTATGAAATACGAGTTCCATCGCGGTAGCAATCCCGCACAAACGGCTCGCAATATTAATGACGTGTACGGAGTGCCGAGTGAACACTACAAACGAACGCACGACTCGTTATTGGTCTGAACGCTTCCAACATCGAAATTTTGATCTTAAAAAATTAACCCCGTGGTCGCCCGAAAACTAAAATCAGTAACGACGCATTAAAAGCGATAGTGGAAGCTGACGATACTCAATCTGTGGATGAGATAGCAGCAGCTTTTAACGTTAGCATCAAAACAATATTGGTACATTTGCATCAAATTGCATCAATAGCATGGGTGCATATTTTGATTAATAGAAATGAAAAACATTTATAAAAAAAAATACTTTAACTTTCTGTATATTAAACGACAATTTCATAGGTATAACCTAATATTTAGCAATTTCTTATCCCAAATTACCTCTAACATGTAAGTTGTGTTCTTTTAAATATTTTTGTGATCACCAAAAATCTTTATTTTGAGACCCCATTCGATTGATTTGGAAAATTTTTTTACAGAGACACAAATTGGCGCCTGATATCCGCCATTTTAATTTTCAACTATTTTTAATTTTTAACTATAATGCGAGTATCATAGGCTATATATAGCTTATAGCACTCGCGTAAATACGACACTAACGACATATGAATCATCAAAATCGGCCCACGCGTTTGGTTTCTAGAGTGCCACAAAGGAAAAACATACATATGTACATACATACATACATAGACTGATAAACACATTACCCTCCTTTGCGTTGCGTTTTCGGGTAAAAAATATGTTTATTTGCATCTCTTACACTAGTATCATGTTGCATTTTATGTTTATTGTAGCTGCACCAAAATTGCTTAAAACATGCCTTGTTAGATTACAATATTATGATCGGTGGGGTGAACAAGAAAGACCAATTGTAGGCAATGTAGAGCGGAAGCAAACAAGGGTGTAGTATAAAAAACTCTATAAAAACTTAAAAAAAAAATAAACCGACTTCCAGGCTCTAAAATGTAAAAACTAACTAAACGGAGGTTTTCATTTAGAATAGATACCTAATCAGATATTTTCGAAGTCGGTGCCAGCCGACAATATTGAAAGATATAAATATCTAATAGGTAAATATATGTTTTACGTATCGAAATATATTAGATGTGCTTTGCATCGGCTGGCACCGACTTCGAAAATATCTGATTTATATATTATATCACGCCTTTGTTCGTTTCTACGACGTGCTGAACTTTATATGGGAGGAGGTTAGTATAGCTACGTATGTATCTTTACTTAGTGATAATTAGTATTTGTTGCTTTTAGGGTAGGTGCTCATCTTTTTTTTTTCAATTAAAAAAATATGTATAAAAGCTTCTACCTGCCAGCAATATTCATTAAAAAGTGTCCTTTACTTAACAAAAGGCATCCAAAATTTTCAACTTCAGATTTAAAACATCTGTGAGTACTAATTACAAAATTTTTATACTCTACTATAATGTTGTTTACTACTATAACTACGGAGTCCATTAAATACTCAATACAGTAACTGGCACAATACTTCAATCTTATCAAATTTAAATTAAAAGTTTAAAAGTAACCCCGACAAGTAATTCGCCATTTTGTGGCGGCGGCCATCTTGGATTTGAAATTTATCGTAGTGTGTATTATACTAGTCAACCCTAATTCATTTGATAACCATATTGAGGGAGTTGTGAAATAATATGTAATCCGCTATTTTGTGGCGGCGGTCATCTTGGACCGATTTTCATCAAACATAGCTAGAACACTTCCGAATAATTTACCTTTCTAAGAAAAAACAAAAACAAAATCAGATCATCTCTTCCGGAGCTACTATGCCACAGACAGACAGACACACACACACAGCACGTCAAACTTATAACTCCCCGTCGTTTTTGCGTCGGAGGATAAAAACAGTTGAAAAAAAATAATTCCTGTCCGAATTAATATTTGAAGTTGTTTTATATTTTATTGATGTTTTTATTATCATTTTATTTCCATAACATAATCTGTTCAGATGTGATGGAATTGGTAGTATCCATACTTTTTTAGCTGTCCCTTGTAATTCTTATAGTGAAATTGTTAGTTTTCAGAATTGATTTCTGAAATATTCTAATAAGGCAACATGTCTTTTTATTATATTTTACTAATTTTAAATATCACTAAATTGTAAGATGTTCATATATTTTAATGAAAATTTAAACAGAATTTGCTCTGCGATCCAAAGTTTGAGATGACGTTTTAAGTACTAACTTATTTTAAAGTGTTTGGTTTATTGTTTAATTCTCGTAAACTAAATAGTTATAAGAACTCAAACTATGTCAGTATAACGTATGTGGACTAAACTATAATATAAATGACTATCCTAAATCTCTAGATCTTCAATGCTCTCAGAATTAAAGTATAAAAAAACCTCTTTTTTATCCAGCGCTAAGTCGCTATGATTGAGACATGTTATTATAAAAGCTTGTGGTATAAAAAAAATGTACAGTAAGTTGTGTTGTTTTAATCAATTAATATAAAATATTGTATCAATTATTAAATGAAATTATAACTTTTTAAAATAATAGTTTTATTTTGTAATAATTCCTGTTTTCATACTATATACTGCTAAAAAATCACTTTCAGTAATTTCAACTTAGAATTAACTATATATTATTAAATACAATTGAACTCATTTATATATATATTCTTAGTTTATTTTAAAACGATTCTAACGATATAAGCTCTATATATAGCTTATATATAAAAATTTTAAGAAATATTGTTATTTTAATGATGCGTACATATTTCGCGCAGGCCCTCGGAAAGTAGCTGACAGATGCGCCATATTTTTGTAAAATGACAGCGACAGTTGAGGGGATAATAAGGAGTAAAGTTACAAACATTTGATACAAGTACATATTATTTTTTTTTACCCAGTTTTTTTTAAACCAGAACATACTTTGTTGGGAACATACTTTGTTGAATTATTTAATTTATTGTGATTGTTTATTTATTTATTTGTTTGTTAATCATAATTTATATATATACAATATCATTTCAAATAATATTAAAGATTTTTAAAATAATTTAATTCCAGATTACAAAATTATTAGTTAAAAATTATAAGTTAATAAATAGTCCCTAACCAAAAATTGAAGTTAAATTAAGTATAATCAAATAAGTTATAAATATGAGTTGTTAAGATACAATGTTAAAAATTGTTAATTAAGTAAGAGTAATTATAATTTAAAATTATAAGTAAGCATGTATACAATAAATAAAGCTTTATTATTATTATGATTTCTTTTGCATTATTCCACGCAAAATATTATATTCGATAATTTCGCACGCTCAGACGTAAGCATTATGGTCAAGCGGCCAATGCGCAAGTTTGACAAAAACTCCAAGCTAAGCCAAAAACTCCGAGCTAAGCTCGGTCGCCCAGGTACTATATATATATATATATATATATATATATATATATATATATATATATATATATATATATATATATATATATATATATATATATATATATATCTTATATATTTAAACGAGCTATTCTTGTATATATATATGTATATATATATATATCAATATATAATCTGAATCTCGAAAACGGCTCCAACGATTTTCATGAAATTTAGTATACAAAGGGTTTCGGAGGTGATAAATCGATCTAGATTAGTCTTATGTCTGGAAAAACGCGTGTTTTCGAATTTTCATGCGGTTTTCTCTTGCATTTTCACAATTTTTGCATTGTCAGTTGTCACTTCTGGTGGGTGGGAGGCGCCACTGTGCAACTGTCAATATCGTGTCCGTATTTACATCAAGTTTAAAATATTTAAGTGGAAATAATCTAAAGAAAAATTCTAAATTTTAATTAATTTAATAATAGTTTTAAGAAATTTTAATCGATAAAATCTATGGGCAATATGTAAACATCACCAAGTCTAGATGTGTTGAAGAACAAATGAGCTTTTAAAAATTCACCTACCAAACAAATACAAAAGTGACAAACATAACATATAGATACTATCAGTGCAAAACCATATTTTCTGTGTGTGATGACAATAAAACAAAATAATTTGTGAAGTGGAAGCGTAAAATATTAAAATAAGTTTATAACCTCAAAAACTAATACTCTGTATAAAATTGCAATTCAACTAGGTATAATTGGTGCTCTTTTTCAATCAGCTTTTCTACTTCCGACTTCACACTTAAGATGGAGGAGATAAAAAAGTTGCTAATAAACATGCAACAAGAAATAAGACAGCAGAAAACAGAAATGTTAGAAATGAAAAAAGACATTAAAAATACAATCAACAATAATATACTTAAATGAGAAATTTAAACACTTAGAAATAAAAATTGAAGTTCTTGAGAAAAAAATCCAGGAACAAAGTACCTCAATAAATAATTTAGAAAGACATATTAGGCGCAAGAACTTGGTTATGTTCGGAGTAGAAAAAGGTAAAAAATCCTATCATGAACTAGAGGAAAAAATAAAGTCTTAAACAAACGCAAGGAGTTACAAGCCCAACTGAAGATAAACAAAAAGACCTAGGCAAAACAGCTTTCATTAAATATGACAAAGTAATTATTGTGGATAATAATAAGAACACTTCTCGCCAATACTCAAATAAAAGAAGTCTGCCTGTATTTTCAGAAACGCCTTACCTCAATTATAAACAAAAACTAATAAATAAACAACATACAAAGAAAACCAAACCTGCTAATATTAAAGACTTTATATTACAACAACCAAAATTAACTTTCAACCACACAAATGATAACCAGGAACAACTAAAAACAACACAGCAAGATACAGTATATTAAACACAGTAGGAACCTCCTCATCTTTATCCCTCAGTACGGCCGGTCACTGTGGGGGAGTTCAACCGTAACCGTCCAAAGAAAAACAGACATACAATGAACAAAGGTATACATATCTTCACCAGAAAAACTTCTAGAATTAAAAGCAGCATTTCCTACAACAAATCAAAAGAACACAAAGATAAAATTATAAACTTTATATCAGAAACAAATTATATATTGGAAACAAAATTTGAAAAGAAACCCTTTGCAATCATACAAGAATAATCTCCAACGGAGAGCTCTATGCAGGACTACTTTGGAGAAGGCTTTTAACCGAGAGGGGTCTATACATGAAAAAGACATTTACTAAATAAATACATTTAATTATGAAATTGAATACCTAATTTATAACTATTGTCAGAATTAATGTATGGAAAGAAATTTTATTTATATTTATTATTGTGAAATGTTTAATATTTACTCAATTGAATGATTTAATTTATTGAGATTGTTTATTTATTTATTAATGATAATTTATATATATACAATATCATTTCAAATAATATTAAAGATTTTTAAAATAATTTAATTCTAGATTACAAAATTATTAGTTAAAAATTATAAGTTAATAAATAGTCCCTAACCAAAAATTGAAGTTAAATTAAGTATAATCAAATAAGTTATAAATATGATCTGTTAAAATACAATGTTAAAAATGGTTAATTAAGTAAGAGTAATTTTAATTTAAAATTATAAGTATGTATACAATAAATAAAGCTTTATTATTATTATGATTCCTTTTGCATTATTCCACGCAAAATAGTATATTCGATAATTTCGCACTCTCAGACATAAGCATTATGGTCAAGCGGCCAATACGCAAGTTTGACAACCACCAGTGTCTGGGTTCGTATCCCGGTCGGACACAAAGTTGTTAATTTTGTTTTTTTTGTATTTATTCAAATTCTTAGTTTGTTTTTTTTAAATGTTTTTTTTGTCCAAAAACTCCGAGCGAAGCTCGGTCACCCAGGTACTATATATATATATATATATATATATATATAGTACCTGTATATCAATATATAATCTGAATCTCGAAAACGGCTCCAACGATTTTCATGAAATTTAGTATACATAGGGTTTCGGGGGCGATAAATCGATCTAGATTAGTCTTATGTCTGGAAAAACGCGTGTTTTTGAATTTTCATGCGGTTTTCTTTTGCATTTTCATAATTTTTGCATTGTCAGTTGTCACTTCTGGTGGGTGGGAGGCGCCACTGTGCAACTGTCAATATCGTGTCCGTATTTACATCAAGTTTAAAATATTTAAGAGGAAATAATCTAAAAAAAATACTAAATTTTAATTAATTTAATAATAATTTTAAGAAATTTTAATCGATAAAATCTATGGGCAATATGTACCAAACAAATACAAAAGTGACAAACATAACATAGATACTATCAGTGCAAAACCATATTTTCTGTGTGTGATGACAATAAAACAAAATAATTTGTGAAGTGGAAGCGTAAAATATTAAAACAAGTTTATAACCTCAAACTAATACTGTGTATAAAATTGCAATTCAACTAGGTATAATTGGTGCTCTTTTTCAATCAGCTTTTCTACTTCCGTCTTCACACTTAAGATGGAGGACATAAAAAAGTTGCTAATAAACATACAACAAGAAATAAGACAGCAGAAAACAGAAATCTTAGAAATGAAAGAAGACAATAAAAATACAATCAACAATAATATACTTAAATGAGAAATTTAAACACTTAGAAATAAAAATTGAAGTTCTTGAGAAAAAAATCCAGGAACAAAGTACCTCAATAAATAATTTGGAAAGCCATATTAGGCGCAAGAACTTATTTATGTTCGGAGTAGAAAAAGGTAAAAAATCCTATCATGAACTAGAGGAAAAAATAAAGTCTTAAACAAACGCAAGGAGTTACAAGCCCAACTGAAGATAAAGAAAAAGACCTTGGCAAAACAGCTTTCATTAAATATGACAAACTAATTATTGTGGATAATAATAAGAACACTTCTCGCCAATACTCAAATAAAAGAAGTCTGCCTGTATTTTCAGAAACGCCTTACCTCAATTATAAACAAAAACTAATAAATAAACAACATACAAAGAAAACCAAACCTGCTAATATTAAAGACTTTATATTACAACAACCAAAATTAACTTTCAACCACACAAATGATAACCAGGAACAACTAAAAACAACACAGCAATATACAGTATATTAAACACAGTAGGAACCTCCTCATCTTTATCCCTCAGTACGGCCGGTCACTGTGGGGGAGTTCAACCGTAACCGTCCAAAGAAAAACAGACATACAATGAACAAAGGTATACATATCTTCACCAGAAAAACTTCTAGAATTAAAAGCAGCATTTCTTACAACAAATCAAAAGAACACAAAGATAAAATTATAAACTTTATAGGCATATCAGAAACAAATTATATATTGGAAACAAAATTTGATAAGAAACCCTTTGCAATCATACAAGCATAATCTCCAACGCAGAGCTCTATGCAGGACTACTTTGGAGGAGGCTTTTAACCGAGAGGGGTCTATACATGATAAAGACATTTACGAAATAAATACATTTAAATATGAAATTAAATACCTAATTTATAACTATTGTCAGAATTAATGTATGGAAAGAAATTTTATTTATATTTATTATTGTGAAATGTTTTAGTATTTACTCAATTGAATTATTTAATTTATTGTCATTGTTTATTTATTTATTTGTTAATGATAATTTATATACATACAATATCATTTCAAATAATATTAAAGATTTTTAAAATAATTTAATTCCAGATTACAAAATTATTAGTTAAAAAATTATAAGTTAATAAATAGTCACTAAATTATATAATTTTATATTCCAGCAATGTGATATAGACATTTTTTCTAATAGTTTAAATTTATTTAAAAAGAAAGTGTATTTAAATATTTAGATTAGTTTTTATTTCTTCTTTTGTTTATTGTACAACTAAAATGGCTCCTTATATACTCTTAACCAAATAAAATTTTAATGGAATACTTTTATAAAAAGCTGTGCATACTTTTAAATTAAATTTATATATAAATAGGTAAAATTATAATGTTAAATAAATGTTTTTATGTAAATTTAGTTAGTAAGCCTTTATAATAAATAAATGAATAAATAATTAGAGCTTTATTATTATTATGATTTCTTTTGCATTATTTTAATAAATTAATAATTCCACGCAAAATATTATGTTCGATAATTTCGCACACTCAGATATAAGCATCATGGTCAAGCGGCCAATGCGCAAGTTTGACAACCACAGGTGTCTGGGTTCGTATCCCGGTCGGACACAAAGTTTTTAATTTTGTTTTTTTTTGTATTTATTCAAATTCTTAGTTTGTTTTTTTTTGGCCAAAAACTCCGAGCAAAGCTCGGTCGCCCAGGTACTATTATATATATGTACGTATAAACATCAATATTATATCGGTACATGTGATCTATTGACATATAATTAGACTTATTTGTCTTTATGAAACCCTTAGAACAATCTACTAACGCACACAGTTCAAACGAAGGCATCTAGACAGAGCAATGGTGTGGTACAGACGCGGGGAGGCGCTCCCGATTGACATACATACTTTTAATACTTTCTTAGATTTACGCGAATATTGGACATTTTAAATAAAACTATCTTTACAATTTATTACTTTTTAACGATTTATTTTGATTTTTGGTTCCCGACGTTTCGAATGCTTTACAGCAATCATGGTCACGGGAGAGACTAAGGCTTTTTCAGTTGTAAATGTATGTAGTAATAGTGTTGCTTAATAATTTGTTTTTTAAATAATAGCAAACTAAATTAAAATTATTATTCTTATTAATTTTAACTTTTTAAATTATACATAGAACAATTATGTGGCTTAAATATTTTTTTCTTTATGGTTATAAACATAATAATGGCAACACTAAATATAAATTACTAATTAATACTTTTTCTAAAAAAATTGTAATAATTATAATAATAAGAGCTAAAATTGAATAATATGCCCTATTCAAGTATAAAACCAATTAAAATTATAAAAATGTTTGAAATTAAAAAAATATTGTAAGGTACTTTGATGCCATTTTTCAATTTTTTGAATTCATATTGTTATTTGTAGGTAGGGTGTCGGTAACAACTATATAACACCTTTGAGAATCTAAGAAAGTATTAAGGATAGTTTATACAGTTAGTTTAGTGGTAGAAATGAAAGCATGTTATTTGTGCAACATTTTATTATAAATATAACTTAGATCGAGTTAATATCAACAATAATACATGTATGAAGCGAACGACACTAATTACACTATTTCTCCTTATTTAAGGCTTCTATGAACTCTTCTAACTTCTCTTGGACTTGTCTCACACGTTCTGAAATAAACAATTTTGTATATGAGAAAAACTTTTAATATATGTTGGGAAATTAACACACAGCACCATCTACTTCCATGATAAGCTACGAGGCTCGATATTATGGACACTAGACTGTTGATACACTACACATATATAACTTTTATACATACATACAAACAAACAAACAGAGCGAACTTACTCAGTTCCTCAGCGAGTTCTACTCTTCTTCCAGACAGAAGTTTCTTCTTCAACTCTGGGTCGGCCGCCATCTGTAAAGATTATTTTTTTATTTAACTTAAAAAAATATTTGGTATTAATTTTGATATTTTTTTTAGATCTATGTATGTGAATATTAGACAATTTAGGGTGTAGGGAGCAGTGTGGGGCGCAGTACCTCGTCGAGCACCTCGCGCAGGTCGCGGTCGAGGCGCGCGGCCTCGCGGTTGGCGATCTGCTGGCGCAGCGCGTTGGCGGACGCGCGCAGCGCCGCCTGCACGCGCCAGAACATCACCACCTCGCAGCACTCCTTCTGCACATATACACACATACATATATACTCATATTATAAATCTTCAACGTCTAAACGAAGTGACGGATTGGCGTGATTTTTTGTGTGGAGATAGTTTGAGGACTGGTGAGTGTCTTAGGCTACTTTTTACCGCGGGAGATTTTGTCATTCTCACGGGAAAATACGTTTTAATACAACCCATCATAACTCATAATATCTATGTATATATGTAATATATAGTCTATATATATATATATATATATATATATATATATATATATATATATATATATATATATATATATATATATATATATATATATATATATATATATATATATATATATATATATATATATAATTCACAAATTTCTTTTCAGATAAACGGTTCATAAACGATTCACTTCTAAAATTTCAATTTTATAATGGTCATTGATTTCAAATCCAACCTGAAGGATATTCTTAAAAGTTAGGAATTCATATGTTTTGCAATACATCCCCAAGTTTAGGTTATATAGATTGATCTCGCTTCACTCGGGTGCGTCCCTAGCTACGAATGGTTTAGGAACGCAAAAGACAAACATAAAAAATGCCATTATTTTTTATGTATAGATATACGTATACATATTAACATTTAAATTACCTCTGCTCCACTCTGGCTGTATAGATAAAAGCTCTTCTTACAGTCCCGGGCGCGGGACTGAGCACGTAGTAGGAAGTTTCTGAAATCATAATAGTAAGAACTCCTCATAATAAAAAGTATTTTATTTTTCATAAAATTACTAATGGTAAGGGCCTAGGCACACTATATTTTACAAACTCGCCAAAGCCGTGACGTCATAAACGTACGCCACTCCACTGCAAATTAAAAAAAATATGCAGATTGTTTGTTCGTATCGATATAAACGCGCGTAAAAAATCGTAGTGTGCGTATACCTTAAGTGTTTGTTAGTTTGTTTTTCTTTATTGTGGCAATGGAGAAACATAACAACATCATTATGATTATTTATTGGGCCAAGTATAATATCGACTTTGCTAGTAATATATTGATATTACTTGTAAATATGTACGTCAGTATGTACGAGTATGTATATATCGACGACACGTTTGGCTCAGTTTGTAGTGACCCTACTTGCTGTGCCAGAGGTCGCGAGTTCAACTCCCGACTCCCGCTGGAGGGATTCATTTGTGTGATGAGCACGAAAGTTTGTACTGCAGTCATCTCTGCTGTGTGTTAATGTGCCAACATATATATATGTCAGTATGTGTATGTATGTACCTCAGGTAGACGGGCTTCCACGTCTCACGTATGTACTCGTTGTCGACCTCGACGCCGCGCCGCCGCAGGTTGTCGCGCACGGCCACCACCTGAGTTAGTTACTGAGTTATTATCCTATCTATTTACATTGATATACAGAAACTCAAGACACAATCAGCGTAACAAAAGTGTCTTCAATAAGAAATGCAGCATTTGAAATTGAATTGCGCTTCTTTCAAATCTCATGTTCAATGCTTTTCGGATGACAAAACTAAAACGAAACTTTGTTTCGTATATAAAAGTACTTTATGTGGTGTGCGTAAATTTACTCTTGTGTTTAGACACATACAATTTTATAATTTGTAATTAGCTTAAATTGAACTTATTGTAAAAAAAAGTTATTATTATTATTTTATTTTTTATTTTACTTTACAGCAATTATGGTAGTCATGGGAGAGACTAAGTTTTTAGACGTCTCGAAGACATTATATAGTTGTCGTTATCGAAAAAGCGTTACGTCCTCTTCATACGATATTCCCTCTCTATCTCTCTTTCCGGGTATTGAAAACTACTAAAAATCGAGACATTCGTTTCCGTCTATGCTGCCCTGGTACTCGGGACGATGAATATGAGTTAATGTATGAGCCGAGGGCGGACAGTTCTTACACCTGTCCTAGGACACTGACCGATTTATTGTATATATCAATAGGATTACGGTATCGTCATTGGAGAGATATCATAACTAATGCCCCTATGTAGGGCAAATAGATCTAAAAATGAACGCGGTTTTTTTTTTTTTTTTTTATATTATTCAGAATTAGTGCTTGACTACGTTCCACCTGATGGTAAGTGGTAACGCAGTCGTAGATGGTAAGTCGCACTAACTCAGTAGCCACCTATTCACTGTTGCCTTGAAGACACCCATATTATAATCGGACGGAAACACCAACGCAGGCAGGTTGTTCCAATCCTTAGTCGTACGTATAATAAATGACGTAGCGAAACGCTTCGTGCGGACGGGTGGAATGTCCACGACATAAGGATGGAGACCAGCCGTTCGTCGGGTTGTCCGATGATGGAAAGGGGATGGGGGAATTAATTCATGTAGTTCCTGCGCACACTCTCCGAAATGTAACCTATAGAATACACAAAGGCTGGCAACCCTACGTCTGTGATCGAGGCTTTGTAAGTTAGCTTTTACCAGCGTAGGGTCACCTATAAGCCTTTGAGCACGCCTCTCAATCGAGTCCAAGGCTGACAGATGGCATGTCGCAGCACCAGCCCATATGTGGCTACAGTATTCCACACACGACCGGACTTGCGCTTTATATAAAACAAGAAGCTGTCCCGGCGTGAAATACTGTCGGACCTTTGCAAGGATGCCAACTTTCCTCGCAGCTGCATTAGCCTTAGACTCGATGAACCGCCCGTAGTTCATGTTGGGGCTGATGTCCATCCCCAACAACTGCAGACGTTCAGTGTATTCCAAAGGCACATTCCGGAAAGTAGGAGTCAAGGTGAAAGGACTCCTTTTAGTGGTGAACAGGCACGCCTGTGTTTTGGTGGCATTGAAACTCACAAGATTGGCATCGCCCCAAGTGGAGACTGTCCTGAGTGTGAGATTCAACCGCTCTACCATGGCCTCTCTTTCGGACTGAATTTGATCTCTACTGGCCCGGGGATTCGGCAGGTATCTCTCTACAATAGTGCTGTCGTCTGCGTACCCATAGATACTGGGTATAAGCAGATCGTTGATATGCAGCAGAAACAAGGTTGCAGAGAGAACAGACCCCTGAGGAACTCCTGAGTTGGTCTTTAAGGGTTGTGATGAACAACCATCAACCACAACTCTGAGTGATCGGTCACTCAGGAAGTCTTTAATCCAGCCGATCAGGCCAGGAGATATGCCATAGGCTGAAAGCTTATTTATAAGGCTAGCGTGCCAGACCCTGTCAAAGGCCTTTGAGACATCGAGGGAGACGGCAATCGCCTCCCCGCTTCGGTCAATAGTTTCGCCAAAGGTGTGATTGGCATACACTAGAAGGTCCCCAGTCGACCGATTCCGGCGAAACCCATATTGTCGATCACTGAGGAGATCGTTCTGTTCTAGGTATGCCATGAGACGAGTGTTCAATACACGCTCCATAATCTTGCAGAGTATGGAGGTGATTGAGATCGGACGATAATTGGCAGGGTCAGCACGGCTTCCTTTCTTGGGCACTGGTTGCACATTGGCAAGCTTCCAGGATTTAGGCACTATTCCAGTCTTAAGAGAAAGGCGGTACAGACGTGTCAGTATCGGAGACAACTCGGGAGCACATGTTTTAAGGACTATCGCTGGTATACCATCAGGACCACTGGCTTTATTCACATCTAGACGACACAATACTCTCTTAACCTCCTTATTAGTTATCGCAATTTCAGGCATTGAGATCCCGCAGTGAGGTAGATGTGGTGGAGTAGCATTGCCAGAGTCTAGATATGAATTTTGGGCAAAAAGAGAGGCAAGCAAAGTCGCCTTTTCCTTTGCCGTATGAGCCAGGGATCCGTCAGATTTTACCAGCGGTGGCAGTGAGGGCCGAGAGAAGTTCGTCTCGACAGCTTTGGTAAGGGACCAAAAAGCTCTGCTGCCAGATGATTGGGCAGAGAGCTTTGCGCCAAAATGTGTAATTCGGTCAAGACGAGCCTTCTTTAATGTCTTTTTGTGGGACTTGGCAGCTAAGTTAAAGGCTCTCTTCTTGGATCTTACATCCGGAGCTTTGCGGTCTCGAGCATCAACCCAGACAAGGTAAGCCGATTGCTTACGCTTTTCAGCAAAGATGCATTCGGCATTAAACCATGGGCGAGCTTTGCCACCAACGGGTACATCAGAGAACGGGATAAAATATTCCATCGCTTGATGCACCACATCAGTTATAGCATCCGCACAGCTCGACGGATTGGAAGAAGAGAAGCAGACCTGCCGCCAAGGAAAGGATGCAAAAAAATGTCGCATCTCATCCCAATCTGCTGACTTGTATTGCCATACTCGTCTAACGCCAGTAGAATCGTTATCTGGTGGAGAGTAAGACGATACAGTTTTTACCAGACAGTGGTCAGAGCTACCCAATGGGGATGAAACCTGGATGTTATATCTGTCTGGATCAGTTGTCAGCAGAAGGTCCAGACAATTAGCTGAGTGGCCATCTACATCGGGTACCCTCGTCGCTTGTTCTACCAACTGGGAGAGTCCAAGTGATACCGCAAACTTCCACGCTTCTCTCCCAGCATGGTCCGTCTTCTGGTATGGGAACAGCCAATCTTCATGATGGGCGTTAAAGTCCCCCAGAAAAACAAGCTGCGCGGTGGGGTACCGTTGCATAGCCACATCAGCGGCCTCACTGAGATGTTCAAACAATCGAGTTGTCTCCTGGTCACCTGTGTGCGATCGGTAGACACAGGAATACAGGATCTTTTCGATTCCTGTATCTACGATAACCCAGATCGTAGAAAATGTGTGGTCTTCAAGGTGGCGGAGGCGCTGGAAACAGAGGTCATTTCGCACGTACAAACAGACTCCGGCCCGTGAGCTGAAATTATGCTCCAACGTGTAGCCGGGATAGTCCAGGTACTCAGCACTCAATGGACATTGAATCTGCGTCTCCGTCAGAAAGAGCATGTGCGGCTGCGTAGTCTCGAGGTGGAAGTGGACTGATGAGAGATTTGTGTGCAATCCTCGGATATTTGTGAGGTGCACTTTTAATGAGGGGGAGTGCAACCGCTTAAAAACATTACTCTTTTTTCGACTTTTCATGTAATTTTTTTTAATAGAAGAGTGAATAGGATGGAGAATGGCAGTTGAACGAGGCGCTGCACGAGCCTGGCGGTGATATTGATGATGTCATGTCACAGAGGGCTTAGTCTGGAGACTGCGGGGACGCCCGAACCCCCCCAAGGATCGCCATCGGGCCCCCTCCCCTGGTCGCCAACCAGCACGATGGAGCCACCCTGGGATTTTTCACAGATGGCGGGGCAGCCTTTCATGGGTGGCTAGCCCACTAGTTGGGCCCCCAACTGTCTGCGGTCGGCCAGCGGCAAGCCGTGCTTCGGATCCCGCTACCCTCCGCGACTAAGCTCTCGACACAACAAAAAACAATTCACCACCAATACGGCTAGTGTACAACACAACTATTCAGACCCATTCTCCATACGGCTTCATCAGCCTCGACATGCCGGAACGCGCTGTTGGGCGCTTGGCGGCACGACTTCTGCTGACGGGTGGTAACCGTGCCGTCGGCCGATGTTGATGCCTACCACCGCGACTACCATGGTGTTCGGTAGTTTGTCCCATAGTCGCCTTTTACGACACCCACGGGAAGATATGGGGTGGCCATATTCTAATTGCCGTAGCCACACAGCAAAACAAATTACAAATTTCAGTAAAAATTAAAACTTATTTGGCAGCTCAAGTTAGAACTTCAAGGCGCCGAAGATACGCAATCCTTTCGTATGAAAACACACAGTGTATTGAGAAAGAAGAATAAAGAAACATTAATGAATGCTTCTTTGCTTCAATTAGCAACAGAATTTATTAACAAAAATTTACATTCTAATACAGGGTTGGTTTATTGTTTATAAATAGGTTTCCAAGTTAAAAAAAGTGTGTGTGTGGTCTATTCACACACGGTTGAAGTGAAACTTCAGAAAAGTAACCTACGAGAGAATGAAATGAATATAGAGTATAACTCGCGTCATCTAAAAAGAACGCTGGAAGAAAGTGGAGAGGGTATGTTTGCGCATGGGTATACTCGCACACAAAACTACTAAAGCTATTATTTCATTTTTCATAGCATTTCGCTCGCGGCTTCATATATTAGTTATTGGTATGGACATGGAAAAATATATGAAAAATATATTAGATAGAATATCATTAAATAGAATTGTATTCATTATTAAAATATGTTTGATTCAGTGTTGAATGTTTAATCTACTTACAAAAAATTAAATGAATACGTTTAATACATTTTTTTAAATTATTTACTGCATTATTATCAGACTCTCTCTTTGTAAAACAATATACGTCAAAAATAATTTTTCTCTATTCTATATATAAAACGATTTCGTAATTAAAAACTTTTGTGTGCGCGATGGTATTTCGAACTGACGAACCGATAGCGCGCCGGCAAGCATGCGGCGCGCGCCCGCCCCCCGCGCCGCCCCGCGCCCCGCTTCTTACCACCAATTTGGCCGATAAATCGCTTCTGCGCAGCTTGACCGCCAGCGTTCTTTTTAGATGACGCGAGTTATATCAGGAGTACGATCATAATAAGGATAATTTTTTTAATAATATTTTTACGAAGTTTAAAAGTTATTCAGTATTATTTTTCACTTCCTGTGTAATGTATTCTTCTCATTTTCTCGCCGCCTTAATCCTATATATTTTTGTATTTTCTTTTTAGTGTCGCATTATAGTTTCATCGACTTTCAAATCACAACGATTCTAAAGAAATTTCAGTTCAAAAAACCGATGCGAGTGTGTACCCACCTCGTCGTAGGCGAGCGCGGGGCGCGCGGCGCCCAGCAGCTCGAGCTCGCGGCGCACGGCGTCGCGGCGCTGCTGCTCCTCCGAGCTGGAGCTCCAGCGCAGCCAGCGCTCGCGGAACCCGGGGCCTGCGGAGGGGGGCTCATGGTGAGGCTGTTCCGATACTCGAACACCCTGAGACTAGTAATACCACTCGGTACCCAATACCATGATGATGGTCTTCCGATGACCGATATCAATGAGACTAGTCAACTGGCAGAAGATATTAGTATACAGCTGTACGCGAAAATATGAATGCACTCTCTATTCCCGTTACTCTCACACTCCGATAGGTAGTACTTATTATATAATTATATGTGTTGTAGGCCTCTAGGTACAAAAGACAAATGGTCATAGTTTATCTACCAACCTTATTCAAATCCGTTTTGTATTAACACCAATATAAGTTTTGAATAAACACGGAATAAAAGGATTATATAAGCTCGAATTTTATAAAAATCAATTTACTTTTACTACAGTTCGAGTTAATATTAGCTACAGATAATACAAAAAAAATCGTACTATGTATACATAGATGGCGCTGTTCACATTAAGAGTTCTTTTTCCAAATGCAACAATTATGTTCACTGAAGTATATATGTTTGTTATAGTATGTTTTTATCTTTCACATATTTCTTTGCCAAATATAGCCTGCAGCAGTCCAGTACAATGTGCCATATATTATATACTAGCGACTCATCCTCGCTTCGCTCGGGTTCGTCCCTAGGTAACAGTTAGTATAAAATAGAAATCCTTGAGTTTTTCGGCTTTTCTGTACTATAATATACATGTATTATACATATAAACCTTCCTCTTGAAGCACTCGTATCTGTTGCTGAAAACTTCATTAAAATCCGTCGAGTAGTTTAAAAGATCTAAGCGAACAGACAGCGGAAGCGACTTCTTCATTTTATAACTATGTCAAGATGTGTGTCAGTGTGTGTCTACC
This sequence comes from Brenthis hecate, assembly GCA_951806755.1. Classification (NCBI taxonomy): domain Eukaryota; kingdom Metazoa; phylum Arthropoda; class Insecta; order Lepidoptera; family Nymphalidae; genus Brenthis; species Brenthis hecate. The sequence goes on from OX638257.1 coordinate 634,346, forward strand.
GGTCATCTCCCTGAGGTCCCTGTCCACGTCCCGCAGCTTCTCTCCCAGCGCGGTCTCCATGAGCGCGACGGCGGCGTCCCACTCGGCGCGCGAGCGCACGCAGCGGTCCTGCAGCGCGTTCAGCTGCAGCACGCGCAGCACCTGCACACACACACATCGCCCTCATCATCATCGTCAGACGTTAAGATACTACACACATCATCAAACTTTCATGTTATATCTGTAGCAACTGCACATCATCATTATCAAACTCCCTCGCTCCGCTTCGAATTCTAGTTAAGGTATATTTTACTTATGGGACATTTGTTAATGGGATAATATATAATTAAGTAAAATCCCGTAATCGAAAACCTTACGTCGACAGAAAATATTTTTTGCAACACCACTTGTTTGGAATAACCCTCAACATATCCACTCACATCTCGGGCCCTCTCCTCCCACTGGTGCCTGTTGAGGGCCTCCTCGACGGCGGCGCGCTTGAGGGGCTCGTATATGGGGTCGGCGTCGGCGGAGGCGGCCAGCAGCTCCTCGAAGCCCTCGCGCAGCGCCTCGCGGCCCGCCGCCACCGCCTGCTCCGCCAGCTCGCTCTCCGCCCACTCGCGCAGCTTTATGTCCACCGATGTGTTGAATTTGTCTGTAAAACATGTGTGAGTTTGTGTAATACTTTTTTAATTGTTGTGTTTTGTATTGTTTTATGTATTGTGTAACAGTTTATGGAGGTTATGAGGCAAATGTTAATTACGAAACAAAATCCAACGAGTGATAGTTTTGATTTATTAATCAAAGACACACAGATAATTAAAGTAATAAAATAACAATTTATAGGCGCCGGTGATTGCATATGTGTGGAAACACAACACGTGTAACGTAATTGACATAATTTTAATATATTATTTTATGTATCGTCCAGTGTTCTGTTCATTCTGTAACAACTATATAATGACCTTTGAGACGTCTAAAACTATAGTATCTCCCGTAACCATGTACGCTGTAAAGCATTCAAAACCGAGGGAACCGAAAATCGAAATAAATCCGCGAAAAAATCCGAAAAAACTATTTATTGAAAATTTATTGTTTTATTATATTTTAAAGTTTTTATTACCATAAATATGTTACACCGGTCTGTCACTTGAGAAGAATTTAATTGTTATTGTGCGTGTTTTTAATAAAAGTTACAAGATCTATGTTACTTTATCAAAATATCCTCACTTAAAAGTAGTCGGTTTTTGGACTACGGCGCGACCATTACTTATTATACAATAATACATTACTAATAATTGTTATAGACAGAAAATAAAATGGCTTCTCACAGTATATTCTAGAGATAGTGCAATGACTGTTACGAATATGTTTCATTCTCCAACCAGACTAGAATTATTTATGTGAACATTTACCAAGATAATACCACCAATAACCAATATAACATCCACTATTCATCGCAATACTAACAATGAAACGATTTAAAATACAACGATTACAACAAATTATATGATGTTTTAGAATACATTTTTGTAAAACAAATGTCACATGTGTTAGCACAAAGTTTTTAGAAAATCTACACTAATATTATAAAGAAGTAAAGTTTGTGTGTTTGTGACGTTGTAGGAGGTAATCTCTGGATCTACTGAACCGATTTAGATGAAATTTAGTAAGAAGATAGTTTGAGATCCTGGGAAGGACATAGGATACTTTTTATCCCAGAAATAAACCCTTAAGGGGATGAAAGTGGGGATGAAAATTTGTATGGGGAAGCAAGCTAAGGACGTACCCGAGCGAAGCGAGGGTAAGAGAGTATCAAAGAAATTACAATACAATGAAGAACAGATAATATATTTTTTTTTTCAATTAAAAAAACTACAACTAATGAAGATTTCTAACCCAAAAACTCAAAAACAAAACATTAACTCTTACTAAAATTTATATCATAAGGATCAATCCATATCGGGGCGGGCTTGTTATTGCCCGCCTTTTTATACTTCACTTGATGTGGGACGGCGACATCTAGAGAGAATGTTAATTAAAAAAACTTTGACGGCATTTGTTTGTATCTAATACAAATATTGACAATAATTAAAAGGGAAAAAGTTACATTAAAGTTAGTATATAATTATTAAAGAGAGTATTATTAAAAAAAATCTATTAAAGTTTTACAAGCGAATAATACAAAAATTCGTTCAATAGGCGAATCTCCTAACTGTCTTACAAAAGTATGTATACAAATCGGGTGCACTTCATCCCACACTATTTCTCCATCTAGACCCCCTTTGTTAGACGATCATATGAACTAGATGAGTGTTGCTACTTCTGTCCCACACGGTTGTCGCACCTAGACCCATCATAATATGGTTCTCTGGACCAGCGGTACCCAATTTTTTGGCCACGAAGCTCTAATTGATCAAAAAAAAATGACGGATCCCCATTTTGATAATAACTAAATTGATTGTGTTGTAATTAGGATACTTTCTTGTTTGACTTGAAAGAACAAATTATTAATGAAAAATATTAATCTATATAAATATTTATTATACCAAAAATATAACTTAATCATTTAATGTGACGAATAATTTTTTTCACACATTTATATTTTGTACTAAGCACTAAAATTAGGCTTCATGTTTCACAACGTTTTATTTAACTCTTAGAGTCTGTTTTTTAATCTCAGAGACCAAATTGATACATGCAAATGTCAAATTTACAAATAATGCTGCCAGCTCTTTTGTGCAGTGTTGTACCGACCTACGATACCGGTTTGATGAATCGTAACTTTTTATCTTTATTAGACGATTCGCTTCAAAGTTTTATATTCCAAAGTGTATCATTAAAATTCACATTCTTGATTCTAAATCATTAAATATCATATTTATTAATTTTAAATCATTAAGTATCATTAAAATCCACATTATTGTCTCGGAGACAAAAAACAGGCTTTATTTTTTATTTTTATTTTTATGGGACCAAGGGGGCAAACGGGCAGGAGGCTCACCTGATGGAAAGCGATCACCGCCGCCCATGGACATCTATAATGTTCACTCACCGATGTCGTCGTGCGCGGCGGCGGCGGCCGGCAGGTACACGCCGGCCCACACGCGGTCGGCGGCGGCGGCCCACAGCGCGGCGGCCAGGCGCCGCTCCCACGCCGCGGCCGGCACCGCCGACAGCTCGGCCGCCTGGTCCAGCAGCGACGCGCGCGCGCGCTCGAACAGCTCGTCGCGGTCCAGCTCGCGCTGTCTGCGACCGTTCGTCAAGTGTGGATACGTCATCATATTTTATTATTAGATCAGCCCTACGCTTATGACATAACCCTCATTACATTACGAAACCGACCATACTTATAAATTTAGATCCAGTTTGAAGTGTGCGTAACCGCTATAATATTGTAATATTAGTACTGTATAGGACGTCAGTATATGTATGTCCCTACAAAGGCAAAAATTCATACAACCGTGGAGTCTGAGGTATGGAGATGTAACATCACCAACTTCTCAACCCCCAACTGGTACCGAAAACTTGTTACCTTAAAAACCCATATCTACGTGGGTCGGACTCGAAACCCAAACTCAACCTGGGAAGGGTGTTTTCCCATTCAATCCGATACCAGTATAGAGATTGTGAAGTACGGTGAGGTGGTACCAAAAAGTATTTTTAACTCGGTCATATCCATAGTAATATTATAAATGCGAAAGTAATTCCGTCTGTTTGTTACCGTTTCTTGCCTAATCCGCTGAACCGATTTAGATAAAATTTGGTATGGAAATAGTTTGAGACCCTGGGAAGGACACAGGATAGTTTTTATCCCGGAAATCATCACTAAAAGGGGGTGGAAGTTTGTATGGGGAATCGATAATTCCTCAAGTAAGGGATATAAAACTCACGATACCTATGAAAGGTAAGCCAGTACAGTGGTATACCTGGGGAAGGTGTTCTTCCACTCGGTCTCGAGGTTGAAGCGCATGGCCTTGAAGGCGTCGGCCTGCTGCTCCACGGAGTCGCGCACCATGCGCCAGAAGCAGTCCGCCACGCCCAGCGCCAGGTTGCGCGTCGTCACCTGCGCCGCCGACACCAGCCCCGCCCTGCGCGCGGACACACGTACACACACCATTTATCCACCCACCGACGGTTCCGTACAAATTCGTAGGAAATCTGTTTAGCTTTAATTTTCAACATTTTTTGTTTGGAATTTTTCTTTTATTTGTGCTGTAGTTCTTGTCTTTTGCCAAATTTCGTGATTCTAGGTCAACGGAAACTATCATACACGTTTTTCGACCAAAACCTATAGGGTACTTCCGATTGACCTAGAATTGTCAATTTTGATTAAAAGCAAGGTCAAACTACCATAAGAACGGTAAACTCACTTGAATAACTTGGAAGAGCTGAAGAACCTCTCCTCATACTCTCGTATGCTCTGTATGGAGTCGTCCTTGCGGCTGCGCCCCGTCACCACGGCGTAGTAGCCCAACGCCTTCATCGGGAACAGCTTGCCTTCTAGTATACGTCGGATCTGGTCACCGAAATTTATTAATTTTCATAGCAAATAAACAGTATTGTAGGTGTTCAGTCCTTTCTAGCGTCCCATTTCTGGGGGTGGGCCTCCATTTAAGACGATGGGGATCAGGCCATAGTCCACTACGCTGGACAAGGGCGGGGCGATTATCACATGTTTTTCGAAAACTAGGTTCTCTTAAACATGCCGGTTTGCTCACGATGTTTTCTTTCATCGTATGGCAAGTGGTAATCATGTTAGAAATGATTCGCACATGAAAATATCGGGTTAAAAAATATTTTCACTAGATTTTTCAAGCAAGCGCATTGAAAGGAGGCCCACACCCAGCATTGAGAAGTTTAAAAAAAAAGCAGAATGTATACAACTTACCCTATTTGGATTAGCGAGGTTCTCTTCAGCTAGGTCGACCTTGGTGAGGACGAATATTGTCCTTTTCCCTTGGGGGTCACAGGATGCTACCAAATCTGTCACATTGCTCCTTTCCGCGTCTACAGACCCGTCCTGAAATGAAGTAATTGTACATTTATTTTATATATTATGTATATGAATATTTGATAAGTTTAATAATAAAAATAATCGTTTTTAAATTTCAAAATAATTGAAATGTATTAAAAGCTTAAGAATTATGGATCCAATTGTCTAGATTGATCAAACACAAATTTATCGTTTTTCAAATTGTAACTTTCTATACCTATTGTAATTTAAAGATTTTTTTAGTAGCTATTGAAGAGTTCCAGTTCCTTAAAGAGTAGTCAATCTTACAAAGTAAAAGATACTCAGATGTAGAATATTAATTTAATTACCATTAGCGACTTCGTCGGTACATCCCTACTTGCCTATACATTACTCCAGCTCGGTCTATCAGTGTGCCTAATTCCATCCAAAACCATCCAGCCGTTTTCTTTAACAAACACACACATACAAACAAACCTTCACATTTATTCAAATCTCCAAAAATCCTGAAAAAAACCCAACTAACATTCCCCACTAGCAGCACCGACCTGTATACAAAGTATGATCGCATTAGGGTTATCCATGTACTGCTTGGTCATGTTCTTGATGGCGTCCCTGGTGTCGGTGGCCATGTCGGCGGTCTGCGTGGCGATGACGCCGGGCAGGTCCACCAGCACCATGCGCGGCAGGCCCGGCCCGCGCACCGACATGGCGATCACCTCGCTGGACACGGTGCGGCCGCCGCGCACGCTGTTGCGCATGCGCAGCTCCACCTCCTTGCGCAAGTCCGCCAGGTCCGACTCCTTGTTCAGGTCGAACTCCCTGGACGAGTCCCGGAACTGTGCCACGTGGTAGGGGCCTTCCGATAATGTCACTTTAACCGGTGCTCTGGGGAGAAAAAACATATTAATTTACTTTCATTTTGTAGCTATTTTAATGTGTTTAAACTTGAGGTATTTGCGCAATTTTATTCTTACTAAGAACCAGTAACGACGAAAAAATTATATCTCATTAATTTAAAATATAAAGAAGCATAGATTTGATACCCGTTTCCAAATCTAAAACTAAAAAGAAAATCACCTAAACAACAATTGTCAAGCATATTAAATATATACAAACATAGTTTCAAGAATAATTATATGCTTACCATAAACTACCACTTTTTCACTTAAAAAAAAATGAGAGCAAGTAATATAATCGATTCATTAAGAATCGATTTTTAATATTTAGAGTATCGATTATAAGAATAAAATAATCGATTAAAATAAAAATCTATTATTTTTCGAGTCATATAACCTGGTGCACATCTCGCCGGCGCCGCGCGGGAAGATGCGCGCCTGCGCGATCATCTCGAGCACGGAGGTCTTGCCGGCGGACTGGTCGCCGACCACCACGACGCGCGGCAGGCGGCCCGCCTCGCCCGCCTCCCAGCCCGCCAGCTCGTCCAGCACCGCCGAGTACATGTCGATCAGGGACCGCTGGACACACATATTTCTACTTCATTTTCTATTCATTATATTCATCTATCTATATTCTATACTAATATTATAAAGAGGTAAAGTTTGTGACGTTGTACGGGGTAATCTCTGGATCTACAGAACCGATTTAGATACAATTTGGGAAGAAGATAGTTTGGGAGCCTGGAAAGGACATAGGATACTTTTTATCTTGGAAATCATCCCTTAAGGGGGTGAAAATAGGGATGACAGTTTGTATGGGGAAGCAAGCTAGGGACGAACCCGAGCGAAGCGAAGGGAGTCGCTAGTTATCAATAATTCTAAAACAACTTCTTTAAGAACACACTTTTTAGCCTTAAAGTCTAATTATTTTTCAATTAACAGTAAAATTTGACTTTAATTGCTTTTAAGTCAATATGTCATTAGCCCATTGAATTGGCAAATAAGTAATAGAGATTGGCAAATAAGAACAGTAAGCTGTAAGACATCACAGGTTACTATTGCTATTTAAAATGTATGTGAGAATCACATTTTGGCCACTCATAAACAATATGTCTGTTAATTGGAAACCTCAACAACCCAATTATTCTACTTTTTTTACTATTTTTTAATTTTTACATGGTATCATTAGAAGAAAGAAAAGTATGTCCAAATAAATTTAAATCACATATTTCAAATTTGCTTTATAATTACTTAAACTATAACATAGAGTATAAGTTTAAAGGTTATCATAGGATTATATTACACTGTGTTGTTTTCAACAACATATAAATTGTTTTGATTGTATTGACCTGCTATTAAATATTTGTTATAATTTTGTTTCTTTCGAATATGACAATGGAAAGTGGCAATTTAAAAAATCTTTTCGGATTTTTTTCGCGGATTTTATTTTGATTTTTGGTTCCCGACGTTTCGAATGCTTTACAGCAATAATGGTCACGGGAGAGACTAAGGTATAAGATGTTGCAAAGGCATTAATAATAATATTAATATCCTACCTTCATTTTCTTGGTGGAAGGTTGTCTCCCTTGCCTTAACAACATATTCTGTTGTCGCAACTCCCTATTCTCCTGTTCCAGACGCTGCAACTCACGTTGGTACCTGGCTTGTAGCGTTAGAACCTCTTCTTGTAGGGCGTGTACTCGTTTTTCTTAAAAAAAGTTTTATGTTGATAAATAATATTAGATAGACCCCTTTTAACTGTGGATCGAAATTTAATTTATATAACGCTTATATATATTTATAAAAAAATATTTTATATTATAAATTTATTGGTGTAACGAAAAGTTTGGAAAGCTGTGTCCTGGGCAAGTAATATAAAAAAAACTTGAAATTAATTTTATTTTAATCCTGATTATAGGTTTTAGAAATATGAATTTAAAGTTTTATTTATACTAAGTAGTAATTATAGTAAATTTTGATGATAATTTAAATATTGTATAGTAACTCTAAGGCATGTATATAGCCGTAAGTCCCAAGTGTCCTGAACGCGAATCGTCTGCATGTATTTTGCGTAGGTAAGCTATAGTATATGTGTATATGCGCTTATTGAAATGGCTTAAAAATGCAGAAACATTGCTTGATCGATAAAAACGGAGCGCGCTAGAAGGCCATATATATACTATTAAATCAAATCAAAATATACTTTATTCAAATAGACTTTTACAAGGACTCTTGAATAGTCATTTTACATTTTAAGTTTTAAATTAAATGCCAGTCCGTGAGGAATTTACCATCAGCTCGGAATCTCCCAGCTTATTAAGTATCTCTAATTCTAAGAATCAAGATACAGTTGTGATGTAAGATCTCAATGCACAAAATATAAATGTTTATTCAGGTATTTAAAAGGAATTGTAACTCAATATATCTTTGATTAGAATATGATACACACTTACTTTACATATAGTAAAATCGTAATATGGTAAGGTTCAGAAAATTATGTTATTAGTTCATAGAATTTTTGAAAATTTGGCCTCAAATTTATGTAATAACCTATAAAAATACAAAATTAAACATTCTCAATAAACCAAATAAAATCAGATATGTTCACTCTTTTCTATTTTATTATATATACAAAACTACAGATTATAAAATAATTAATATAGATAAATTTATAATTAAGATTACCGTATGCAGCAGTTTCTTCAGCGGCGGACCGGCCAGAGGGCATCGGAGCGGGTTTACTTTGCAAATTGTTCACGATCTTTGGCGCTGGTTCTATGGAGAAGGAAAAATAATAAAAATGTGAGGAGTATTTTTGAAAAATAATTAGACAAAAGTGACTTTATAATAAATTCCAATAGCAAATTTTAATAAATAAAAAATATAACATTTGCACTATAATTATATTATATTGTTGTACAGTCTAATTAATTCTAGAGAGGGCTTGTATGTATTTAAATAAATATTCATAATAATATCAAAAAACAATTATCAATAATTAATTAGTTAAGAACAAAAAGAAAGTACAGAACTATATATACACTACACAAAAAATACACAATTTACACAAACCTAGTCTACACAAAAAAACACAAAAACACAACCCAGAAACCAAACTAACAACCCACCTATATTACTAGTAGTGTTCACAGCAGCCGCAGCCACAGCATCCTCATATCTCTGAGCGAGCCACTCCCTCAGCTCTGCCGCTCGGGACATCCCCGCCTCTCGCAGTCGGGGATCTGCGAGTAGCGGCAGCGTCATTGGTACACCTAAAGTGTATTTACCGTTCATACTCCATGTGGAGATTATTTTAAGTTTAAAAAACACTTATAATGTGTTATGTAATAGAGGATCTTCTAAAGAAATAAACAGCCTATGTGTCACTATTCACTTTTGAGTGTATGTTTGTTACATTATCATGTGGTAAGGGTTCAACAGATTTAAATGAAGCTCTGGAAGGTGATAGTTTGTATCTTAGTTAAACACATAGGCCATTTTTATCAAAACAACTACCAAATGAGTAAAACCATGTTTAAATAATAGTATCTACTTTAGTTAAATAAGGATTGCAATTTATTTGAAAATACAATTTTTTTAAATGTATAGTTGTTTTAACAACAATTACATATTCTTATACATGACAACTGATATAATATGCACACAATAGTTTAACATTAAATGAAGTGAACATATCGAAATGAATTTAAGTAATTTTAAAAATCAGATGTAAAAAGAAAGAAGAACTTTTATATACAGACAATATATTTAACTAGAAATAAACCAAGACATTTATTTTATATATGGAGATTAGATCTCTACAATTCCTGTAGTTAGAAACATTTTGGACCAATTGTAAAACAATAGCTATACATAATATGCAAATATAAATTAAAATATTCATTATAGAAAGAACATTGCAGCATACAATAGTAGAAAAAACTAAAAAAAACTAAAAAAAACTAAAATAATCTAACTAAAAAAAAACTAAATTAATAAAAATATTGAAAAGACTAATTAAAAACTTACATTAATTCACAAAATACACTATAGACTTGCTAAACTAAAAATTATAAATATTATGCATATTGTACTTACCTATTTGCAGTTGGTCACCAATTTTTTCTTTAGCGTTGATCAAAGTGGTAGTAAACTTATCCCATTGTTCTTTCTCTGGTAGTAAGTCATTTAGCCAACCCATATCAGGCAGACCGTCTTTCCATTCTGCATATTTCTTTAATACAAATAATGAAAAAATTAGTGAAAGTTAAAACATACATGAAAAGTACCTATACCTTTCAGTGAAAATAGGAACAGAATTTAATTAGTAGACTAAATATGTATCATTATTAACACCTCGCGTTTAAATTCTAAGAAATTAATTGTTAACCAAGCCATCTGTGGCTCTGCGTGCTTTGAATAGTTAAGATTTGTTTTCTTTCTGATCATTACATTATTACAACTACTGACTTGATGAGTATTGCATATTGCACTTCAAACATTTACCTAACCTTTTTTTTTTAACCCTAGGTTTTTACTTCCATGTAAAAATATATCACATCTAATTGTTATCCATAAGAGTAAAAGTTCTATATGTTATTAGCCAGACTTGTGCACTATAACATCTTGCATACAGTTTACTAGCTTTGGTGAAAATGGCAGCGATTATTGAAAACATTCAGTACATTATTATTTTTATCAAAGAAATAAAATACCTTATTTAATGTCATGCCACCTCCAACAGCTCCACCGAGTAATAAGTACCTAATCTTTAGCACTCCTCTCACTGCTCTAGCTATTAACATTCCATACTTTCTCCTAGGTATAAGGTTAGGGTCTATTGGCTTGTGAAATAATAAACTACGACCAGTGTAAATTGAAAAAGCAACTGCTCTTTTATCTACACATGTATATGATGGTTTTCTGAGGGATGACCTGAAATAAATTGTTTTATTTTAATAAATAGCAAGATGATACAATTTCTAAAATCAAGTAATTATTTAAGCTCATTCTTTGAATTTTTAGATTGTTTTTAATGATTGAGTATAAAATGAATGTATAATAAATATTTATAGTATGCTGTATGTGTAGATTACATTAAGTTTTGAATAATGAAAATGAATTTCTTAAAGTTAGGTTTAACATATTTCTAAAAGTGTAATATTTTTCTGTAAATGTCAAATGACTAAGTTTTTCAAATTTTATTGATATTACCTCATTTGATGGTTTAATATTCTCGACATTGCGTTAATCACTTCCGTAAACTATGTATATTTTGGGTTAACTTATTGGTATATTTCTTACAACATTATAACCGGTGCAAATCAATCTTTAACCCTATGAAGATCATAACCTAAGCCGGTTTAGACGAATAATTACAATAAATCACGAATTAAATATTGTAAATCAGTAAATTATTAATGTAAAATATATATATTACACAATCAACATCTAAATCATTGTAGATCACTTCATATTTTGAAAATTTGACAAACTACTGACTGAATGCAAAGTGCAAGCCTGCAAGGGCAATAATTTTTATTTTTTTTGTAACGTTCCTTTTAACGCACTAAAAAGTATTCAAATATTGCATATTTTTTTAGAGGTTTGAAAAATATTTTCTGTATTTAATGCATCGAAAATTATATGTATTTCATATTAATATTATTTTCATATTTAATTTTTATTTTAATAAATGACATTTTGATTAATATTAAGTAATATTTTAAAATTAGTGATAAATTTTATAATAAAAAAAGATAAGGAGTGGCAACTCTATGTGATAAAACGTCAAAAATGGTCTGATATCGTTTTTCGCTGCAGTGTTTGTTAAATTTACGTAAAAATAAATCGCTTGTTGCGAATTCGTCGTGAGTGAGAGCATATATTGTGACCTCAGGATAGTTTGGTTTTGTGTGACAACAGAATTCTGTGATAAATGTTGAAATGACCTCTATAGTTTGATGACACCTCTTCGAACTTTAGCTTTGTGAGTATTCTAAGTTTTCTTGGTGGTGGCCCATGTCAAGGTTGGGCGGTGTTTATTCATCATTAATTAATGAAGCGGAGGGGTTTTCGACCAGGAAACGATGATATCACTGTCGGTTCTTTGAACTTTAATCTACAGTAAGGTAAAATTGTCTGCATATTGCCGTGTAGGGCTTCGTTAGTGTTATTTTTAGCTCCTAAACTACGTAAATGTTAAAAGTATGTTTGCCTTAAGCGTGTTTACAAAGATATTTTATAGAGCATGGGGCTTGCCTCACAAACAATCAACTGTGTTATAGTCTTGGTATTGATTGGTAGTTGGCCTTCCTAAGTTTTAAGTTACATATTCAATTTACAAATCTTTGATAGCTCCTGTTTTAATTTGATTTCATATGACACATTGTATAGATAATTTATAAGTAGCAATTGTTTAAAGGTTTATTTCAAATATTTAAAAATACAGTCATTTAATTATAATTTTATTGTCTACCTATATTTTGACCTGATTTTTGTAATTGCCACTATTCAAATGGAGTAGAAAAATAAACATACTTAATTAAAAAAAATATTTCAAATTTGTAGTGAACTGCAAACTAATAAACTCTTTTTATACAAATTATGTACATACTTTAGAATGTCAGTAGAGTCCTTCATTTTCAATTACAGGAAATTGGTATAAACAATAAGTTTATTTTTGCCACAAAGGTCATAACATTGTAACCTTTATATGGAGTGGAGAGTATAGATTAATAATATCACAACAACATTGCAAGTTTTTAATTTAATTTTGCTTGAATGGTATTTGAAATAAATTTCATTAATTTCATAAAATTATACAAAAAAAAAAATCTTAGTTATTGCAAATTATTTGAAATATAACTACTTTAATAGGTATTTATTATTTCATTGCAAAATTTGTTTTTACTTATGACTAATACCAAAGCCATCATTGACCTTAGTGTTTTTGTTTAAACTTGTTTTTGCTGTATTTATAATATCTCAATGTAGGTAAATATGTTTTAAGATAAGGTTTTCAATAATTTACTTCATATAAATATAATTCCAAGTTATCATAAAAATTTTACTATATAAATAAAATGTACATAATTTGAAAATTAATGTATTTAGATTTTTTAATATTGATTATATAATAATGAAAGATAATGTTAAATATTGATTTTATATTGAAATCAAATTCTGTATCTATACAGATAAATAAAATTGTAGTGTCTGTTTGTAATGTCAAAATAACAGCTCTTTTCTAAATGCATATGAAATTATATTATACATATGGTACTTATAAGAAAAACAACTTTTGTAATTTTTGTCTGTCTGTCTGTTTGTTCTGGCTAATTTCTGAAATGGCTGGACAGATTTTTAAGGGGCTTTTACTTGCAGATAGCTGATGTTATAAGGAGTAACTTAGGCAACTTTTATTTTAGATAAAAAATTAGAATTCCGTTCAAAAAAAATAAAACATACCTAGGGACACACCCGAGCGAAGCAAGGGTAAGTTGATAGTTTGCAATATATTAGTTAGATGCTCGTACTTATTTTTAGTTTTATTTGAAATTTTATTTGAACTTTAAGTTTTCATTGCAAATCCTAAACAGCATTTAAATAATGCAGTTTCTGCAATCATACTTACAAAATCAACTTACCACATCTAATTTGGTAATTGATACATATGCTTATCAATTGATATAGTCCTTAAGTGTTTAACGATAAAGTTCAAATTTTGTCAACACAGCAAAGTATGAAGTCATCAGGACTGTAGGAATGTTTGAAGTGGGTGTTGGAATGCTTAGAAGTCAGGATATAAAAACATAGTTATGATTTATATTATTTGATAATAGCTTGCTATACCTTGAGTAGGATAGTTTGAGTATAGTATACTTTGAGTATATAAATTGGTTATACTTTGAGTGGGATATAAATACTAAGATTATAAAATAACTTTTCAACTGACCTCTTCAAAAAGGAGGATGTTCTCGATTCGTTGGAATCTTTTTAAGCCTTAAATTTCAAAGGGTACAAATCTAAAAAAAATATTACAGTTGATATACTAAAACAATGTGTTCCATTTTAAATAAAACTATCTTTACGGATTATTTCGCGGATTTATCTTGATTTTTGGTTCCCGACGTTTCGAATGCTTTACAGCAATCATGGTCACAAGAGAGACTAAGTTTATAGACGTCTCAAACACATAGTCGTTTCAGACAGTGCTTACCCACTATTTTACAAAAATGATTTCAAGAAGATAGTTCCGAAAAGAAGATAGTTTTACTTAACTTTAACTTTAAATGTCAAATATTCGCGTAAATCTAAGAAATCATTATATCATCATAAATAAAAATCTCTCCCGTGGCCATGTTGCTGTAAAGCATTCGAAACGTCAAAAATCTAATCCGCGAAAAATCCGAAAATACAGTTTGATAAAAATGTCAAATATTCACGTAAATCTAAGAAAGTATTTTATGAAATATATTTTTTTTGAGGCCAAAATTTACATGCTTTATATAAAACAAATGAAGAGCAGAGCAAATGATGTAAGTAATAGGATGCTAACTTAAACTCTTGATTAAAAAACCCTAAAACATGTGCTTTAGTAAAGAAAATAAAAAAAAATGTTAGTGTCCAAAGAATAATGGTAGAAGTTAAACCTAAAGATTGGTAGAAATTGAAACTTATTTAAATTACAGCTTATATTATTGAAAAAAAAAAATTATTATCTATATTTTAGTAAATGAAATATGTACCTACATTACAATGTATAAGCAAGCAAGTACTGGTGTGCTGTTTTGTAAACAGGATAAACAGTGTGTACATATAATTTTTATCTGTAATGATATTATGATTTATATGAGGAATAAATTATTAGTATAATTAACAGTATACCATAAAAATAAACACTTTTTTTACATAAGATGAATAACTTCAGTCTACTTAGTCTACATCAGAAAGTGCAGAAGTAAAATATTATTTTAAACTAGCGGCTCACTCTTGCTTCGCTCGGGTTCGCCTCTAGAAGAACAAAAACAAATCTATTCCTCGGGAACGGTTTCTGGGATAAAAAGTAGCCCATGTGTTATTCCACATTATAATCTGTCTCTGTGCCTTTCATTCAGATCCGTTCAGCCGTTCTGGCGTGAAAGAGTAACAAACATCCATACATACTCACAAACTTTCACATTTACAATATTAGTATAGTTGAAATTTTTGTTCACATAGATTAGTGGAAAAGTAATAAACATCTAGCTCTATATATGTAGTAGGTATGTCTATTACACAAAGATGCTTGTTACTATTTACATTTATGTATCTCCAAAGTCCAAATCAATTTTGACTCAAACTCGTTATGCCATCACAGTGCTTGGAAGAATACACATACTCACAATATTGTGCATTTATAAATATGTATATATAATTGAATTGTATTGTGCGCGTGTTTGAGTTCCATTTTGTATACATTTACTATTTATTTAAATTCCTAAACATTTTAATTTATGTCATACTTGAGATATTTAAATAATAAATCGTTAGAGAAAATCTCCGGATAATCAATTACATGATGAGAGGAGGAAGGCAGTTGTACACACTATCATCTAGCTTCCTGCACAGGAGCGATGATAAAGCGCCGGCGCATCATATAATCAACTTGCAGTACAATATTTGTTATTTTTAACTATGGTATTATTTATACAATCGTCTGTCGGGAGTTTTTTCATATCAATTTAATTATTCGTTTTATTTGCAGATGTGAAATTTGTTTTAAAACTTCTTTTTAGTAAATGAACTTTATTTTCATTGCTTTGATCTTGCTATATGTATATATGTTACACACAAATATATATGTGTAGTAGTAGAATAAGAATAGCAAGTGTTATACTCAATTTTACATATTCTCATTAATCTTATTAGTAATAAATAAAATATGTTATGTCAATTATATATAGTAAAAACAGAAAATAGATAATATTTTTGTATAATAATTTGAATAAATATCAATAAAATATTAGATTTTTGTGAAAATCGAAATTACAGACTTTGTAGTAATTGGTGTTCGTGCATCGTGTCTAGTCTCTTTATAAAAAAATGATAAATAATTATGTGCTGGTTTTCGAAAGCATTATTTAAATGGAGAATTTAGATATTTTTATTTAAAACATTTGAATACTTCTTTACGTTCCTCGACATCGGATAACGGAAGTGGTAGTATTTGCGTCCATACGAGAAAAATAGCGAAATAAAATAACGTGACGACACGTTTGGCTCAGTTTGTAGTGATCCTACTTGCTGGGCCAGCGGTCGCGGGTTCGAGTTCCGCTAGCGCGCTGGGGGCATTCATTTGTGTGATGACACGAATGATTGTATTTCAGTCATGGGTGTTTATATTTATAATATGTATGTATTTAAAATTATATATGTGTAATGTATCAATTATCTGGTATCCATAACACAAGCTTCGTAGCTTACCATGAAACTAGATGGTGCTGTGTGTTAATGTGCCAACATATTTATATAACAAGAATTGACCATTTAATATTATAAGATAAGGATTTTATACACGTCCTCCCGAAATTATGGCAATTTTAATTTTCAAATACAGTTATTAAACGTCATGAAGTCCCCGTTAAGTGCCATCAAATGTTCCTATTCCGAGTCATCCAAAACATAACTAACTGTTAAACCATAATCGAGGACGTACATTATGCTAATGAGTGTATTTGCATTTGTGATTACTAAGTGGCAATTTTGATAAAGAAGTCCGAGGACAATAACTAATAAGTGATCTTATAAATATTTAAATACTTATAAATTAATTTTATTTCTGATTTCAAAGTGCGGTTTATAACATGCAAACTGCATGTTATAAAGATCCATGAAAAATTTTTGTTTGTATGTCAGCCTGTATCTACTTATCTCCGGAAGAGTAGGGTAGATTTTAGAGGGAAAATTGACTATAGAGAGACAATTTTTTTAATTCGGAAAATCGAAAGTTCTTCGCGAGATAGGATGAAGTACCTATATCATAACTATGAAAAATTATTGCCTGGAGTTACTATGGGCGGCTAGTAATATTATTGTATACTGCATTATATCTTTTCCATATATAAAATAGAAGATAATAATAATGATGATTCACTGCATATTAAATTTTCCGCCGAATTTAGTACGGTTTATGATTTAACATTTATATAATACTATAGCATTGCCCGCGGCTCTGCCCGCCTTCGGATGACCAAACAGCAAATTCGTAGGTTTTACATATTAGTATACTCTTACAATGCGGTTTTTGTATTTTTTCTCAGAAATGTGATATTTTCCCACCGTAAAAAGTATACTATATGTTGACCCGGATAACTAGCTATCACCATACCAAATTTCATCTAAATCCCTCCAGTGGTTTTTCTGTGATGCGGTAACAGACAGACAGATTATTACAGATTCGGCTTAGATATAACTTTATTATTTGTATAGAATAGGCGTGACTGTAGCATCCAAAAGTCATTAATTTTATAATAGTATAAGGAAGGAAATAAATGGAAAACTTATTATGTACGAAGTAACTCAGAAATTTTATTATAAAATGGATTTTCTGGATAAGTTTTGCGCGTAAACTCACATTTGAAATTCATGTCTGGTTCGACGCAGGAAGACGTCCGCATCGTTAAAAGAGCTACTATAACTTTTGGTTTAAGAAATTTCTTAAATAAACTGAAATGCAAAATTATTGGGCACGTACACATTATGTGACACACGTTTTTAGATTTTATCTATCATGAGTTAGTGTATCTTAAAAAGTCTGAAACTGGATCTAAAAAGTCGAAAAAAAAGTTATTAGATTGTTGTGAAGGACCCCTTTTTTATAGGGTTTATGGAAAGATAAAAAAAAAAGCATACTTAAATGATGGTGCTATTTTAAAGCCATAAAGATAAATATTACTCTTCAGTAAAAGGTCTTCGAGATGACACGAAGCCATTTACATTTTATTTTACGTTTGTCTAAAGAGCAAACTTGAAGCGACCTTATTTGTCGCTCTTTTTGATATACTAAAAAATTCACAAAAGTTCTTACTGAGTCTTTCGTTATCAAAAGATAAACTAGGTCGTCTTATTTCCAAAAATTTTTTTGATGATAAGTTTTTGAATGCACTCTTTTAGCACTTCACCTGCTATATTATCTTTATTATTCTGATAGTTTGACAAACACCATACATCCTATTAATATTCTACTATCCTACTTAATGTTAATCTAAATGTGAAAGTTTGTGAGCATATATGGATGTCTGAGTGTATAGATATTTGTTATTCTTTTAAGCAAAAACTAGGATTTTAATGAAACTTTACAATAATATAGTTCATACATCTGATTAACGCATAGGTTACTTTTTATCCCGGAAAATGTATGGTTCCCATGGGATAGATTTGTTTTTGTTTTTCTTGAGACGAACCCGAGCGAAGCGAGAGTGAGCCGCTAGTATGAATATATTAACAAAATAAGAGTAAGTTGTTTTTAGTGGATTACAGAAGAAATTTTGTGTATTTTATTCTTGACTATTTATAATTGGGTAAAATTAATGAATTTCTATAATAAAGTACTAAAAAGTACGAATTATTTTTTTACTACATACATATATTATTTTAAGTTTATAATTTTTATGAAGAATCTTTGAGAGCCGTCGAGTTGATACCAAGTGTCTATGTCTTTAGCCCTACGTTGTACACAAAATGGTGATCATTTTTTATGGTTGCTTCTGCTTTTTGTTTAGTGAGCACTAAAACAATAACAAAAAAATAAAAACCGACTTCAAACAAAAGCACTAAAAATTAAAAAATAACTGATTGGTAGTTTTCATTTACTATGCATACCTAATCAAATATTTTCGAAGTCGGTGTGCTTTGCTTTGTATGGGCTGGCACCGATTTCGAAAATATTTGATTAGGTATGTATTTAATAGGTAGGCTTTAATTACTTAGCCAAAGCACACCGACTTCGAAAATATTTGATTAGGTATGCATAGTAAATGAAAACTACCAATCAGTTATTTTTTAATTTTTAGTGCTTTTGTTTGAAGTCGGTTTTTATTTTTTTGTTAAAAAGTTTTTATTTTTCCCTTTTTAGTGTAGACAGTAGTAGCAAAGTAAGGATTCTAACGTGTTAGGCTTGTCAAATCAAACAAAATAAGCCCAAACTCAAAGTATCTACTATTAGCCGTTGAAGACTTCCACCTATCCACCTTCTGGCCTTGCCGGGCCTTGCCGTCAGATCAGGTCAACAACACCAAACCACTGTACTATCAACAGAAATAGAAATACTTGCAAAGTTTCAAGTCAATATGACAATTAGAAGTAGGTTAAATTCATCATTAGCTATTTTTCCACCCTTAGGGGTGGTATTTTTTTCTGAAATTTAAATGGGACCAATCTGGAAGTATACCCTTTCAAACAAATCGGTTAATAAATGACGGAGTTCTAAGGTAACAAACATAAAAAAAAAAAAAAACATACAGTCGAATTGAGAACCTCCTCCATTTTGAAGTCGGTTGAGAAGTAGAAGTGGATAGTCGGTGAGCATATTTAAAAAACGTCTCAAAAGACACTATCTATCACAGTAGGGTTATTCTGTCATTAGTGCCGTACTATGTAATTTGTTTATGCATATATATTCATATATAGACATTATTTTATTATTATGTATATGTATGTTATGTATATATAATAAAAATATATATGGGAAAACTAATATTTTATATATGTAAATTTTTATGTATGTTTATTTATAGTTTAGTTTTAATGATTTGCACTTTATGCACCTTTCCGCTCGCTTATTTTCTTATATCCTTTACTGTCGGTTGCCTGTAAGAGATCACTTTTAGTGATAAGGCCGCCTTTGCACATCTCTTTAATTGTATAATTATTTTTTTTATGTTAATGTATTATTTTCTTGTGCAATAAAGTGTTATAAAAAAAAAGACGATTGCAGTTGCTAGTACGTACATAAATGTTATTAATGCGACAGTTTTAACTTGTTTGTGGCTAACTTATACAGCTTATTGGGAAAAATAGTTTAATACATGGACTTTCGCTTAGAGCGGGGATCGAACCTACGATTTCGAAGTAGAATTAAGTGGAAATAAAACACATAATATAGAAAATTAAACGTATATTTAAGTTCATATAATAATGTGAAAATAACTTTCATAAACTTTTTCCTCTATTGTTACAACATAATTGATTTGTAGCATTAATTGCTTTGACCGTGACCCAAGCGGGTATACAATATGGAGAGTATTTAGCGCCGCGGTTACCGCGAGGGCAGTTGACCTAAAAAGTAAATAAACCTATATACTTCAAACTAAATGAGTGTGTGTTGTTTGGAAATTCTTTCCTTATCTTTATTTTATCCCAAAGGGTAAGGGTGTGGATAGACGGGCTTCGATTACGACGTATCTTTTTAGGGTTCCGTACCCGAAGGGTGCCAATGGAACCCTATTACTTCGTTATTATTCTCCTATTAAGCCTCCACTGTCCGTCTGTCAGAGGGCTGTATCTCATGAACCGTAATAGGTAGAGAGTTAAAATTATCACAGAGTATGTATTTTATTGCCGCTATAACAACAAATACTTAATAAAAATAAATGAATAAAAATACAACAAACTTTTTTTTAACGTTCGTGACCGATCATTGAAGTTACTAAGTACTACACATACAGAATAAGTCATATTAATGAAAACTACATATAGCATGGTACCAACCAAACCCTTCATGTGCGAATTCGACTCGCTCTTGACGGATTTTTATCTTTATATAGTTAGATAAGTTTATTCATATACATACGTTTTTCTGAAATTTTCACACTAGACGATAAGTATAAATAAAAGAACAATTAATTAAATACGGGACGTTAGATATCTCTTACTATACGTATTGGGTATAATAAACGATTTAACCCCAGGGCTCCAACTAACACACACCCTAATGTATTTTACGATATGGTGCCCGTTTTATTTGTGACTAGCGACTCACCCTCGCTTTGTTCGGGTTTGTCCCTACGTTGATTCCCCATACAAATTTTCATCCCCATTTTCACGACCTGAAAGGATGATTTCCGGGATAATTTCATCTAAATCGGTTCAGTAGATCCAGAGATTACTCCTTACAACGTCACAAACTCATCAACTCACAAACATTACGTCTTTTTATTTTATTGTTTTATTTTTATTTTTTATAATATTAGCATAGACTAGCTCGCTAGTCGCTTATTGCAGACACTAACTACGCTCGCGCGTTTTAAGAAACTCGTCACTTTTATCCTGACATTATGTTACTGCTAATATCTTAATTAATTTGCCATACAAATTATACCGTGTATACCAACAATTTTTTTTCTCGTATTGTAGGTTATAAGCTATTAACCTAACGTATTAAACCTTTTCAATAATATGATATTACGAGCAGCCTGTAATCTTATTAAACGATAACATATATTATTCTTTAATATATAGACTATACAATAAAAAAAACATATCGGACTGTGATAGAAATGAGCGCGTTCAAACAAACTAGAAAATGGTTCAGTTTTGTAAAATGCTAGTTTTAGCCCGCGGTGCCGTCTGCATACTACCGAGGCTAGAATAAAAGTTAGCTTACGTCCGTCCCCATAATGTACTCTATTCTTGTCGAATTTTATCAAAATCTGCTCAGTGGTTGAAGCTTTTAATTGTAACCGACATACAGAGCTAATTTAACATTTATTGACCGAGCGAGCGAAGCGATTCTGCTTCAAGTCTCGTAAAATTTCCTTTCCTCTGTCAGTTTGTTGGTACTTCTCTACAGGTCGTATTTTACAACCGATCTGGACGATACTTTTTATACAGGTTTTATGACTTTATAGAATCGTCGGGGATTTTTGATTGGAGGGCACTTCCTCCTCGAGGACTACTGAATATCTCCGCCTTTTGAGATCCGATTTCGATAGTTCTTTTTTATTTGAAAGACTTACTTTAAGTTGGTCTTATAAAAATTTGGTGAAGATCTGATCGGATCTTCGGCGTGATGAGGAGAATAGCTCCTCGAAATGCAGTTTATGCTTGCGAGGTATTCTGTTCGCAGAAGTACCATTAATATTACATAGATCAGTAAAGATAAGAAAGGGTATTGATTAGTGATGGTGTTATATTTAGAAGCCTCGCTTAGGGACGACAGGATTAGACGTGTATAGCTTTAAGTGGAAAACCTTTAAAGTGCTCACATTGGTGTTGTTGATCTTTTGGACAACTCTTGTCATTAATTAAATAGTCAATGGACTATTTACAGTTTCTGTTTCGTTATTGACAAATTAAAATAAACTACTTTTTTAGAAGAATCGATTTGGAAAATGTCTTATCGATTCAACGGTATTCAAATATGTAAAATAAATGAAGTTAAACTTTAGTCAATTACGTATTTACAAGCATTTTTGAATTGTCAACGTTTCTACTGAGAAGACTTTTTGACGATAGTTGCTCATTCAAATGCCAAGTTGCAGTATTTTAATACAACATTATAACTAACCCGTGTATAAGTCACTTTATCTTAATTCCACACACTCTTGAACAGAGCAATGTGCTTTACTCAGTAATATATTTTTAACATCAGCTTAAAACGATTTAAAACGTTACGTCTAAAACAGCTTGTAAAATTTTATTATGTACTAGCGACTTATATAACTACTACCTAGTAATTACGTTTTAACGTTTACTATAGATTTCTCAGAGATGAGATATTCTTTCGTACTAAAAAGTATATTACCAGCTATCATCATACGAAATTTCATTATCAAAATCCCTCCAATGGTTTCCATGATGCGGTAATAAACACACAGACAAAAATTCTAAAAACTATAGATTCGGCCTCTGTATCGATAATCATGTCTATTTCAATAAGATTTTCAAATAAATATTCAATGTACTTACAGATTTGGCTTAGTTATAATTTTATTATAGGTATGTATAGGCTACGCTCGGGTGCGACCCTAGATACGTTTTAAATATATATAAACTAGCGGCTCACCCTCGCTTTGCTCGGGTTTGTCGCTGGGTACGTTATAAATAGATATAAATAGTTATTAGCCAGCGTTAGTCATATAAATTTTATTTTTTTTTGTTAATAATATTGACAAATATTGAGATTAATATTTATACGATACTAACGTCACTCATTTTTTTTGCCTTCCAGGACCTCTCCATTAACACTTAAACTTTATGGTATGGTATTAAAGTTCAAGTTGACTTTTAAGTATTATTACGAATTTTGTATGGGAGTATAGAAAAATGTTGTTCTTAGACTTTTTCAGGCAATTTTTTAAATTTTTCTCTCCGTAAGAACCATCCTCGTACTTCAAGGAATATTCTAAAAAAAAAAGAATTAGCGAAATCGGTTCAGCCGTTCACGTGTGATGGCGTGACCAAGGGAAATAGGGATTCCAGAGAGAGTAATTGCGAGTGTACTTTAGAAGAAAGACTTATATGCTATTGCAGATTTTTCTGTAGGCCTTTTTAAGACCTACAATTTTCTAGTATATTGTTTTAATGTATTTCTTAAGGTTTAGACAGCGTTAGCTATGTTTTCTAACGACGACTAGACAGAACTATTTATGATGTTTACCTAAGGATATGAAAGATTTTCATTTAGTAAAAGGTATCCTAAATATTGATCCGAGTAATAAGTTATAACTACACAAAATTTTGTTAGAATCGGTTCAGTACTTTTTGCGTGAAACGCGCAAGTACAAATATGTTTTGGGTATATACCTATTCTGTACATAATACGGTACAGTCATTGTTTTTAAAAAATATTTCATGTACAGATTTCGCTGAGTTACTATTTTATTATACACTAACAACCGACACTGTCTTCGCTCGGGTTCGTCCCTAGCTTGATTCCCCATACAAACTTTCATTCCCATTTTCATCCCCTTAAGGGATGATTTCCGGGATAAAAAGTATACTATGTCCTTCCCAGGGTCTCAAACTATCTTCTTACCAAATTTCATCTAAATCGGTTCAGTAGATCCAGACATTACCCCCTACAACGTTACAAACTCACAAATTTTACCTCTTTATAATATTAGTATAGATAAGTATAGATATGTAATATGCATACATGCGATACTCAGGACCATAAAGGATTTATTCACCTTTTGGAGAATAATAGACTAAAATATAGTCTAATAGTCTGGTCTGGGCGTTACAAGCTTATTACTATTTCTTGTATTTACTAAGTGTGACTTTTGTGATTTCGCCCTTTGTTCTTAGGTTTGAAGAACTATAACATTATTTGTTTTGTTGTAGTAATAGAGGAGTTTTAATGTATTCTAGAATGTTGTTGCTAAACTGCAATAAATACCTACGTATTAGGTATTTATAATTTCATACATATGAAGACAATATATACAAATCTTCTTAAACCTATGTAATTATGCTTGAAAATCTATACATATAATAAAATTCTGTGTCGAATCGGTGCATTAAATATTTTTTTGAAAATATTATTGTAATAGACATTATTATCGATACAGAGGCTGAATTTTTGTCTATCTGTCTGTGACCGCATCACGGAAAAACCACTGGAGGGATTTTGATGAAATTTGGTATGGTGATAGCTGGTTATCCGGGTCAACATATGAGATACTTTTTACCGCGGGAAAATATTTCATTTCTGAGAAAAAATACAAAAACTGCAATGTCAGAGTATACTAATATGTAAAACCTAAGAATTTGGTTCTTGGTCATCTGAACGCGGGCGGAGCCGCGGGCAATGCTAGTTTTTTTATATTATATGTAGGGTGAATATTAAATATTGTTTTTTTTCCTAGCGTTAAGTTAATATAAAAATGGAAATAAAACTTTTCAGATGTACACAAAAAACTTTACTAAAAAAACTATTTTTAATTGCATGATCCGGTTATAGCTAGAACGATCTAGGTATAAAAATATTAAAAAATAATAACAATAATAAGTATAGAAAACCGAAGAAAACACGCTATTGACCATCTTTAATGTATGGGACTCACCAAAACGAGGCAAATGAGCTCAGACTCGATTTTAATTGTAGCCATTGAAGAGTAGGTATTTCCACTTTCAATACTTCGATGTTCGATACCAAAGTATTGCTAGCCGGATTTCATATAGCTAAAAAGTTTCAAATAGATACGACATTTAGATACATAGAAGAAAGATTAAATTTATTTCGACGACACTTTTGGCTCAGTTTGTATTGACTCTACTTGCTGTGCCAACTGTTGCAGGCTCGAGTCCTGCTGGGGGCATTCATTTGTGTGATGAGCACGAATGTTTGTACTCCAGTCATGGGTGTTTATATTTATAGTATATGTATGTTGTATGTATGTATGTATTTAAAGTTGTAGGTATGTAGTGTATCAACTATCTGGTATCCATAACACAGGCCTCGTAGCTAACCATGGAACTAGATGGTGCTGTGTGTTAATGTCACAACATAGTTATTTATTTATTATTTATTTTATTTTTAAATAAAACTCTGAATTTTGTTTCTCGATGCTTCGAATGCTTTACAGCAAATACAGTCACGGGAGATTTAGGTTTTTAAACTTTACTCGAAAAACAACGGTACGTAATTATTACAGACGGTTTTAAAACTATTTTCTTTGCATAAACACATATGTAGCGTAATCAACACACGATCCTCTCCTTTTGAAATCTGTTATCAAAAGAACTTTTTGTCATTTCCAGTGAACAGAAATGGCGTCGGTGTGGAAACGACTGCAGCGAGTGAACAAACGCGCTGCAAAATTCCAGTACACTGCATCGTACCACCGCATTGACGTCGACATAACGCCCAAATGGTAATACAATTTTGTTCATACTCATTAGTTACAGTTGGCAAGGATTCTGTAAAGTCTGAAATCTGATTTGTTCATGTCTAGAATTTCTATTGAAATAGTAATGTTGCAGTAGTAGTATATAGTAGTAGACGTTAAGTAAGTTTTTGTTAAATTTCAGTAAAAAATTGTTGTCGTTTTGTCGCCTTAATGCTTATTTGCTCAAACGACCAACACTTGTTGACTTTACGTTCGAGTGTTTTTTCTTCTGTTTTAAAAACAAGTTTTAATTTCTAAAGTTTATATACATACATATATATTGATAGAATACATTTTTCTTGGCTTTATTAAATTAAAATGTGTATTTAATACCAATAGGATTGGTTACAGTTAGTATTTATAACTTAAAAGTTAATAATTTAGTATTAAAAAACTCTTTCGGTAAATTGGTCGTTTGGACAAATAAGCACTGAGCGCGACAGATTGTGTTTGGTTGTAAATCTACAACATAAATATTCAAAATAATATAAAATGAACATCTGTCACGTACTACTACAATATACAGCATTTTTTTTCGTTGTTCTATTTTGGACTAACTTGAAAACAAAAATGTACAATGATATGAATACACATTGTTTATATTGAAGTAAATAACTAATGACACGTGCGTGTCGGTGGATTTACGTCACTTGCTTACATAAACAAACAAAAAACTTAATCGTTGCAAATTAAACTTGCATTTTTATTTATAACATTATTATTAAAATTATACTATTAGCGATTATTAAGATAGGAAAAATAAGAAAAACCAAAGGTTAGAAGATGAAAATTACTCAAAAAAAGAGTGACTAGTATCATAATATCTAAGCTTAAAAATATTATCGAAAATGGATAATTATGATAGTTTTTGAAGGAAATGTAAGTTTCTTCAAATATAGGTATTCCTAAATTCCTACCAAAAATATAACTAATGCGTATCATTCCGAAAGTAATCTTATTAGATTTTTAGCAAAGAATGATATTAAATAACCAGATTCGTCATTTGACATTTTGCATTGTATTATGTACAATATACACATTTGTATTATATTATGTCACTACGCAATAATATCCCAATGTCGTTACATGCGCTTCACGTAGCTTCATTTACAATTTATTTCAAAGCCGCACTAATCGTGTTAAATCACATTAGAATTATAAGTCCTGAAGGCTTTCGCAGTGTAGTGGCATAGTATTCGTACTACCGACAGAGGTCGTGGGTTCGATTCGTGAACGTGGAAAAAATATTTAAAAAAAAATAAAATTTTTGTTTTATGAGACTTGCTCTGATTTGGTTAACACAAATCGTGTCATACATCTTATTTAATTTATACTACAAAGGAAAAACGTATGGGAAAAGTCTGTAAGCCGCTCAATTTTTTTTTAACACTTTTTGCCTTGAAATAAAACTATTTTTGGAGACATAACACAATACATGAGTCATTCCCATAACCAAGGTTGCTGAATAGCATTTGAAACGACGGGAGTCGAACATTAGAATAAAAAAACAATCCGTAAATATATTAAAGTAAAACAACTATTTTTGCGGTTTAATTTTATTTTCAAAAACAATCATGTTTCGAAGGCTACTTACTACTTTGACCATTCCTTAGTCTAATTCATATGTAATTACGTGATGGATTTGTCAACGTCATACATGTACTGTAATAAAAAAAAATAAAAAAAAATTAAGGGGAAATAAGTATGAAATTTTTTTGCTACCGTTTTGCAAAATACTTTTTTCAACTGTCTATAGCAACTATAGAACGACTTTTGAGACGTCTAAAACCTTAGTCCATCCCGTGACCATGATTTCTGCAAACCATTCGAAACGTTTCGGAACCAATAATTCAAATAAACCGCGAAAAAATTCGAAAAGATAGTTTTATTAAAAATACTTTCAGTTTTTAATAATATATAGTTCTATCTGTGTTATTGTAGATGTAAATATGTACGTATAACTAGATATTTTTGTTTGAAGGAAACCCAACAAGTTGAGTATTGTATGGACGCGACGGTCGCGACGCGTCATCACAGAGCCCTTGGAATGGGAGCCCTCGCTGAAGGACCCTTTGAAGTAAGTGAACTATCCACTTGAATAGTTTAAACCGTGTCGCGTGTAGCTTTATTTGAAAAGTTAAGTTAAATTCATGCGTTTTCAGTATAATTTCTACGAATTTCAGCTTATGTGTATTTTCTTGTTATCTTGAATGTGTTTTGTTTGATTTAAACATTTATAATTTTTTTAAATAAGTAATTCTGTAAGATTAACGTATGAAATATTTTATTAAAACTAGCGACTTACCCTCGCTTTGCTCTCTAGTTACGTTTTAAGTAGCCTACGTTACTCCTTGTAATATCATTTATCTGCCAGTGAAAATCCCGTTGAAATCAGTCAAGCAGTTTCGGAGATTAGCCGAAACAAACAGACAGACATATAGACAGTAATAATTTCATATGCATTTAGTAAAAAATGTTATTTAACCATTACAAACAGACACTTCTATTGTATTTATTTGTATAGATTGATAAATATGATATTTATAGCTTGTTTATTTGAATACAAAAAGAATATGAATATTTGTGAAATATTTATGAAATGCTGTAATTTTATTATCGTTACACTTTATGATACCCTATGAATACCTTACGGTTTTCATACACATATAGGCTTATTTGGTAAGGTTTCTTTTTGTATTATTTCTGATAGTGTATTGATTTTAATTGATGAAGCGAAAGAAAACTTTAATCTATGATTTATACAAAAATACAACATACTAGCTGTTTTTATGTAGCATCATCGCCAAAAGTAGCCTATGTGTTATTCTGATGTATGAGTTATATTATTGTAAAGTTTCATTAAAATCCGTTCAGTAGTTTTTGCGTGAAAGAGTAACAAACATAATAACAAACATAGACATCTATACATCCAGACAATCATACATCCTCACAAACCCTCGCAAATTTGTAATATTAGTATAAAAGATAGTATCCTATATGTTATTCTAGATACTCGTATATCAATGTCTATCTGTGAACTAAATTTTATCTAAATCTATCTAGCCCTTTTAGCGTTTAGGAGTAACATACACACAAGCATACAGACTTTCGCATATATAACAGTAGTATGATTATGATTTCATATCGAGTTTATATAATTATTATTATTAGGGGTTCGGTTATATTCACTGTGCCAGAGAACCAAACCGTCGCAGTGACGTTGTTCCGCAACCCGCGCACCAACGAGCTCGAGGACAAGGACTGGACATTCGTTTTGGAGGACGTGAGTTTTTCTTGACCTATATACATATGTTTATAGTTTAATTGTCTTAAAATCTGTAGCCAGTGTTTATCTCTGACTGTGACACAACGCTGTATTTTAAGACTTCTCTTCTTGAAAGAAAACTAGCTGTTAATTTAACTTATACATATATAAAATTTCCCTTATTCTTTAAATATAGTAAATGATCTGATTATACACAGTACCTATCCACAAAATGTAACAACTTTATAATGACTTTTGACACATCTAAAATCTTAGTCTCTTCCGCGACCATGATTGCTGTAAAGCATTCGAAACGTCGGGAACCAAAAATCAAATATAAAAAGGACCGAAAAGATAATTTTATTTAAAATATCAAGTACTAGCCACTCATTCTCCCTTCGGTCGGGTTCGTCTCTAGGTTGATTGTCCTTACAAATTTCATCCCTATTTACACCCCTTTAAGGGATGATTTCTGGGATAAAAAGTATCCTGTGTCCGCCCCAGGGTCATAAACTATCTTCCCAAATTTCATCTAAATCGGTTCAGTAGCTCAAGAGATTACCCCCTACAAACTCACAAACTTTACCTTTTTATAATATTAGTACAGATTCGCGTAAATCTAAGAAATATAAAATAAATAAATATGTTGGAACATTAACACACAGCACCATCGACTTTTATGGTAAGCTACGAGGCATGTGCTATGGATGCCAGACTGTTGAAAGATAGTAGAAGAAAAAATTAAAGGAAATCAAACAATTCTGGTCAGGTATCCCACACGGGCAAGCGACGTCGGCTGGCGTCCTGCAGCGTCAACCTGCGCAGGCACGCGTCACTGGCACCTGCACAGCGCTCTCTGCAGCTGCAGCTGGAGCCCACCTCCAGGAAACTTAGGGGGGCCAAGCTGCAGTTGACGTTGCATTGTGTTCTGTTGAGGGAGGGGCAGGCTACGTGAGTCTTGTTTTGTGTTTTTAATATTATTCTGATTCCAATTTACACGTGAATTTTGATCGTACAAGGGATTTGCATATATACTAATCTGTTATTGTGATTTACAAACCAGCTTATAGGGTTCTGTATCTTAAAAGAAAAAAAGGAATCCTTATAGGATCATTTCGTTGTCTGTTTGTCTGTCTGTCAAGAATGTTTTTCTCGGAAACGCACGGAGGTTTCAAATTGAAATTAATATCAAATACTCAGGTTTGCAATCTCTTATAGCTGTGAAAAAATCAAACTTCTACGTCAACGTAATCAAAAGATACCGGTCGTTCATACCGCATATTTTGACACTCTCAAGGGAATCAAAACCTATACGGTATTTAACGTTTACCTAGAATCATGATATTCGGCAAGAAGTAATGTCTTATTAACAAAAGTTAAGGGAAAAATCCGAAAACCTGTAGTTACATCACAAAAAGAGGTCAGCAGAGTCCCATCGATATACCAAGAAGCAACAAAATAAGTTCAGACAGACAAAGTTACTGTCGTATTTATAATATTAGTATGGATGATATGAGCACCTCATTTTTTTGAAGTCGGTCAACAATATTTTTTATTTTCCTATAGAGACGAAGACATGCAGTCCCTAGCCTCGTTACTATCTGTGAACAATAACTCAGATATAGCAGTTTTGGAGGATCTAGATGAGGATGACTACACACTGTCCGATAGTTCTACGCGACAAGTGAGTTGCCTATTTCTTAGTATTTTTTGGTATTTTTTTAATTTTTATTATGAGTTTAAACTTCATTTAAATTGAATTATTAAATAAAACTATCTTTTAGGATTTTTTCGCGGATTTATTTTGATTTTTGGTTCCCGACGTTTCGAATGCTTTACAGCATCCATGGTTACGGGAGAGACTGAGGTGTTACATGTCTTGAATGTATAGTTGTTACAGACAGCCTACCCACAATTAACAAAATGAAAATTGCACCAATTACATTACAATATTTTTTTAACTTTAAACATTTTTATAATTTTAATTATAATTGAATATGTAATATTAATTTTTGCTATTATTTTTATAATTATTACAATTTTAAAATATTAATTAGTAATCTATATTTAGTGTTGCTATTATAATATTTATAACCATAAAGAAAAATATAAAATATAGTATTAATTATTTAAGCCATATAATTGTTCTATGTGTAATTTAAAAAGTTAAAGTTAATTAAGGATAATCATTTTAATTTAGTTTGCTATCATTTAAAAAAATCAAAATAAATCCGCGAAAAAATCCGAAAAGATAGTTTTATTTAAAAATGTCAAATATTCGCGTAAATCTAAGAAAGTATTAAATTGAATTACTTATGTTTTTAAAAATATCTAAAATTAATCCAATTTAAATAAAAAAATCATCCATGTTTTTGTCAAAAAAATCATTTTTTTACAGATGTTGGACCTTCGTCAACAAGTGGAAGAAATGACGCAAAGTTTAACCAATAGCGACATAGCAGCAACCCCCAATAGTGTGCAAAGCTTGAACTTTGATAACTCCCGAACCCCCACAGCTCCTATGACACCCGAATCAACTACCCCTACAACCCCTGTAAATGAACCAATAAAAGAAATGGACGATCTTAAAATCAATGATTTAACAATAACCCCAAAAACTAGACCTGAATATCTCAGTAATTTAACAAAACTAGCAATGAAAAGCGAACCCCCAAAATTCTCTTCAACCCCCAAAACTGCACCGGAGAAGGTAGAAGAAAAGGTAGATAACATAAAAGGGGTCGTTTTTAAACCAAAGACGGTCGCAAAAAGGAACCTAAAGCCGTTGGAATTAAAGACTAATTTAAATAATATAAGTTTGGACACGAATGACAATGAAAAGGAAGATTTAGATAAAACTCCGATAGCGGAAGTGGAGAAACTATTTCCGGTTAAGGCTATGGATAAGGATAAAACACCAGTAAGTCATTTCTTAATTCTTACTTAATGTGTATTAAAATATTTTAAAAAATATTTGTGGGCGAAATCTCAGGAAACGTGATGTTATATTGTGTAGACTATTTGTAAAGTTATATTATTACATAAAATATGTATTGTGTGATTTATTATATTAATTTTCTAATGAATACAATAATTCATAAAATAAAAATTCATGAATAATTCATAAAACTTCGCAATTTTTTTCTCATTTTACACTTAAACTCTCGGATTTCTGTACAAATCTGACCGTATTTAATTCCAAACGTCCGCGTCATATCAAAGGCAGAAAAACATATACTGAATTACCATAGTCAAATTCTATTTCTAAAGAAGACTTTGCAGCATAAAACAAAGCAATGTACAAGACCCCTATCCCGCCTTCTCTTAACCAGTTCGTTTTTGGACCTGGACTACATAACAATGTGTCTCTATTTTCTCTATCTTTTATTATCTCGATCTTCCCTTGGTCCATAACAAAGCATTCCACAAACCTCTATCCCTCCTATTCTCCTCTGGGTCCAGGTGGGAGCTGGACAATAACAAAGCGTCACCCCCAGGTGCAGGACCTGCTGGAGTGGTGCAGCGTGGTGACGGCGGAGTACCCGGTGTGCCGCGTGGCCGACCTCTCCGCCAGCTTCCGCTCCGGACTCGCCTTCTGCGCCATCATACACCACTACCGGCCCGATCTCATGTGAGTGGGGCAGTGGGACAGAGAGAGGGGGAGACTAGTTGTAGTTGTTGTTTATATAGTGTTGATTGTTTGTTGAAGTGTTAATGATTTTAGTGCTATTATACACGTTTACCAATGTTATGTGAGTACAGTAGGAGAAAGAGAGAGGAAAACTGTTATTTGCAACGTTTAGAATGTTTGTGAACGACTTAAGTTCTATTATACATTACTGCCGAGCAGGTCTTATGTGAGTGGAGAGAGGGAGAGTAGAAGAAAGAGAGAGATCATTGCTGTTTGTTACGTCTAGGGTTTTGTTGATCAGTTTTTAAGGACTTTATTCACCTTCTTCTTTTGGTAAGAATAAAAAATTGTATATTCGACGACGCGAGGATCTTGACATACTCCGGAAATGGATGTGATTAAAAATAACGGACAATTTAGTACGTTTTTATATGTAACGACTTCTCCTCAGAAACTGATCGAACAAAGAGGTCACAAAGTGTGTCAGTATGTGCAGCGATCGGTCCAGCTTATCGACACGGCGAACGGGCGGTACAGTATGCGTGTCTGTGCAGAGACTTCTCGGGGCTGTCGGCGGCGGACGCGGACGGCAACGTGCGCACGGCGCTGGAGGCCAGCGCGCGCCTCGGCATCGCGCAGGTGCTCACGGCCAGCGACGTGCGCCGCGCGCCGCACCCGGACAAGCTCGCGGTACGCGCGCACACAGAAGTGTCCGTTTGTAATGTCAAAATAACTGCGTTTTACTAGATGCATGTGGAATTATATACGGTATTTATTAGAAAACGCAATTTTTAAAATTTTTGTCCGTCTGTCTGTTTCTTCCGGCAAATCTCTGAAACGGCTAGGCATATTTTAACTCGACTTTCACTGGCAGATACTTGATGTTATAAGGAGTAAACTAAAAGAATTAGGGTTCCGCTCAAAAAAAAAATTGTAACGTACCTAGGGTACGCTCGTAGTAATAATAAAAATATAAATGAAAGGTCTATGGACCACCGCTCGAAACGAAGTTGCTTTCGCTTTTTGATGGACCTTTGCTATACAGTCATTATAATTTATATTATAAAATATCAAGTTGATAGAATTCAATTGAAAAAGTTACGATAAAATATATTTATTACCTGTAAAATAAATAATGATAGTTTTAACACTGAATAATCCTAGATAATAAAGTTAGTAACAAATAAAAATTTAAGAACTGTATAAATCTTAATTTATTAATAATACTTTTTTTAATTTTAGAAATAAACATTAATTATTTACTATAAAAAAATACATATAAATAAAAGTTAAAAAAAGCCGAAAAGAAGAGAGCCGTCGAATCTTTCGGCACGCGGGAAAGCTGTGTGAGGCGATGTACATATATAGTTCATACATGGTTGTAACTATAGCAAAAAGTGTCGTAAAAGTCTTATTACACTTTTTCGGTCTCGATTCCATCCGCTCAGAACGTGTAACGCGCGATAAGGAACTTCGTTCCAATATCCTCCTGATCGATTGGCCGCCGCAGCCGAAACCGTTCAGGAGGACACCCACATACACACATATTTTACATGCTCCAGTACATAGAGTTATTAGATGATACCAGTACTTAACAACCCTTTTTTTTAATATCTGTCTGTTTGTCTTTCTTTGTCAGGGGTAGTCTTTTACAACGGCTTAACCAACTGTAATGGGACTTTCACTAAAAGATTAGGAGTTTGTAGGGTTACATATAGGTTATGTTTAATTTATAATTTAACTGCCTCGGTGGTGTAGTGGCTAGCATGTACGGCTGCACACCCGGAGGTCCTGGGTTCGAGTCCCGGGTCGGGCCAAGTTTGGTTATTGAGTCTTTCTGTATAGTAAGTCTCAGTAACAGCCCGGAGTTGGGAAGTTGGCGGTGTTTCACCCCCGTGCCTCGGAGAGCACGTAAAGCCGTCGGTCCTGCGCCTTAACTCTCACTGGTCGTGTCGAGCAGTCGTCCCACCGGAGTATGAGAGTGACAGGAATAGAGAGTGCACTTGTGTCTGCGCGTACACTTGTGCACTATAATATCTCCTGCGCAGTTGGCTAGTCTCAATGAGATAGGCCGCCGTAGCCGGAATCGGCTAGGAGAACATCATCATCATCATCATGTTTAATAACGGAAATATTTTGGCTTTCAGGGCGAAAATTGAAAACTTTTAAAAATCATGCAATATTTGATTTATGATATCACGCAAAAGCCCTTAATAGTATATATCTCCTAAGGAACACTCGCAATAACTATTCAAAATGTACCCCAGGGACGAAGCTAGATGACGTCACTATAGTAAAATTTATTTTCCTCTTTCAGATAATGACATATCTGTTTCAACTGCGCGCGTACTTCACCGGTAATGAACTGCAAGTAGAGCAACTTGGTAAGTTAAATTTGATTTTGTTATAGCTTGAGTAAAATAATGACGCAGTCCTTTATTTTACTTCTAAGGGTGGGATAATTGCTATTAAAGTAGTCCTGAAGTCAGTATACTTTTGTGGTCAAAATTCATTATAATTATGTTACCTTATTATAAGTTGGATAGTAAATGTGACATAATATTATACAAACATAATATGTGTAGTTAGACGAGTTATGACTTAGAATATTTTAGCACGAGACTTTGATGAGATTTTCAATTATATAATTATCAATATAAAATATCAAATTAAACACATTTACAAGTTAAAAAAATAGCTTTATTATCTTTTACCATAATTTCTTCCAAGTTTTTTATGATTAAGCTCTGGCAATAGTTACACTGATGAGTGATAAAGATTGATTAGCATCAAATGAATTACACTAAATTTTAACAATCTTCCCTTCTACCACAGTTATCATACCCGATAATTAAAAAAAAAGATCAAGTCGTGTTGCCTCTATTACACGTGTCGCCAAAAATATTTTAGGTCTGGTATTGATGGTGATCTGGTATTTCGGGTCTGGCCTATCCCATGGATAAATCATCGCTACGTCCATTTGTAATTCTATGGCGTACATTAATGTCTATGAATCAATAAATGATCAATGAATGAATGAATGAAGTACAAATAATAAAATACACCGGCTTGATCGTGCACCAGGCAACGACGAGACGGAGTCGTCGTACCTGGTGGGGCGCCACGACACGGACGAGTCGCTGCCCGCCGAGCTGTTCAGCCGCGAGGTGAGCGCGCGCCGCTCGCGCACGCTGCTGGACCGCCCGCGCCCCGTGTCAGTGCTTGTATACGTAATACTTTCTTAGATTTACGCGAATATTTGGCATTTTAAATAAAACTATCTTTTCGGATTATTTCGCGGACTTATTTTGATTTTTGGTCTCCGACGTTTCGAATGCTTTACAGCAATCATGGTCACGAGAGAACCAAAAATCAATATAAATCCTCGAAATAATCCGAAAAGATAGTTTTATTTAAAAAAATTTTTTTTTTCTTTTAAGTTACCATGTAAAGTTTGAGTTCTTAATATTAATATTAAGATGTGGCTCATCGCGATTATTTATTTTCCATTTAAAAAACACGAGTTTTGTTTTTGGAATTTTAATGCGCTAAAACTAATTATTGTCCAGTCAAATTAAAAACATCATTATACTTGTAGGGAACTAAACGATCTACAAAAAAGATCTGATAATTTTTTTTGATTAGTCGACTCGTTTAAAAGTTATTAGAGGTTAAAGTTAAACTTCAAATGGTAAATGATAACTTTTACAATTTTTCATACTCTATCACAAAATAATGGCTCAAAAAATAAAATAACATATTTTTAAAGGTTTTTTTGGCTCACCCTAATATAATATATGTATATGTCTATGTATGTTATGTATATGTATCTAGTTTAAAATATTGCCAATGAATTATATTAATATTATGTGATTTTAAAGTAATATCTAATTGTATTTGTGTAATTAGTGAGTAAAATAGGATAATAAAAACAGATTAACAGTTTATATTTAATTTTAGGATATATTTTGATAGATTTTTATAACTTGATCTTTAATGTAAAATAGATTTAAGTTAATCTCAGTAGGTTTTGTAATGTTGTTAGTTTATGATTTCCGCCAAATTATCAACATTTGTAATTAACTTAAGAAGATCATAAAAGATGTGTTGTTGAGATGAGTTGTTATACTGCAACAATAAAACAAGTAATATTTGTAAGAAGTGGTAATATGATCTTACAATTGATGGAAATCGTAGTTGTTAAATCAGTGACATTATAAGTAATGTAATCTTCTCTTCGATTTTTGAATGATAAGTTTGTTTGGTCAGATCTAACCTATAAAAATATGTTTCAGTACCTTCCATTAACCATATTCTACTATCCCATAGGTCCCAAGGCTCGATAGAGTCCCGCCAGTCCCAGGAGCGGTCCCCGGATAAGTCCCCGGCGCCCACGAAGGCCCGCGACATGCTGCTGCAGTCCAAGAGCATCCTGGGCAAGATGCTGTCTCCGGCCAAGGGGGAGAAGCCCACCGCCAAGTGGTTCACCGATCCCGTCAAGGTTAATGAGGTTCGTTTGTGTAATGCCGGTGTAGCGTATAATAATTATTCATTTACAACATTTAATATACCTATACTAGCAGTAACCGTGGCTTCGCCCACGTCCAAACTTCCGATCACTACCAAACTTCACAGGTTCACCCGCTGGGCTAATCTAAAGATTGTCTTAAAATTTCATCAAAATCGTTCCCGCTGTTTTGGAGTCCATAGGGAACATACATAGACACATCGATTTTTATTTTGTTTAATCAACAATTTAAATATATTTATTGCATGGAAAATGGAGTTTTATATGAAAATTTGGCGACACACCGACTGCGGCGCCACCTACCGGGTCCAATTATGTTTTCAAATCATCCAGAAACTCATTGAAATATACACAAAAAAATTTATCTAAATCGGTCCGTTTAGGCGGAGTTACGTGACTAGCACACGTACAGAAGAATTGTATATATTAAGATATATAATTTAGATAACAATATTAGATTTCAAATCATAAGTTTCCGGACATCATTTTTATTATATATCTGTATAAGAAAGGGTTACTTCTCCGCCATTGTGAGAGAGGCCTCCTAGTCGACGCTAAGACGTGCGTAATTAAGAATTGTGTATTCCTTGTAACAGTTTAATTGTAATAAATTAGAGTTTCTAAACAATACAAAATGAAGAATTTTATTTGATACCAACCGCGACACCGGGTTTGTGTAATGGCACTTATCGGTGGCAAACCACAAACTTCAAACCTCTACTAACTTACCGCAAATTTCCTTTAATTTTGTAATGGCGTGTCAAGGCTTGGCAAGCTCGGCGTCATCACGTGCTCGAGAGCGACGCGAATAATTTTCGCGTTTCTATCATGGCACCTTTCGCCGTTGGGTTGGGTGTCATCCATTTATCTTAGATGCTTGGCATCTCTCAAATGTACGTGAGTCACGTTCATTTCTACCTTGCACGCGTAAATTGTGGAACGATCTTTCTCCAGAGGTTTTACCTGAGCGTTATAATGGAGCTCTTCAAGTCCCCTTAAAGGCTGGCAATACATTCGCAATTCCTCTTATATTGCAGATGATGGATCGTTTGCTCGTTTGCCCCTTTCAAATATGAAAAAACAACCTATGTGTTATTTGAGGTACATGTGTCTGAGTGTTTAATTTTATTAAAATCGGTCAAACCGTTTTTTTTCACATGAAAAAATAAAAAACATATTTTGTTTTGTTTTTTATTTTTTCTTTAATTATACACACAAATGTATAAACTCTCGTTATCATTCTGAATTAATTTTTTACCGTTGTGGAATTATTAAAAAAATATAATTTATATAAAAGTTTGAATCTCAAATTGTTCATTTAGAATTACGATCACGTTGATGTTTATTTAAAGCATTGCAATAAATATTGATTCCTTAATTTTTACTCAGCCAATCCCAGCACGGCCTGAGAAACTGATGACTCGCAAGGAGTTGACGGATCCCTTCGGCTCTGATGATGA
This sequence comes from Brenthis hecate, assembly GCA_951806755.1. Taxonomy (NCBI): domain Eukaryota; kingdom Metazoa; phylum Arthropoda; class Insecta; order Lepidoptera; family Nymphalidae; genus Brenthis; species Brenthis hecate. The sequence goes on from OX638257.1 coordinate 672,957, forward strand.
AGAGGAACCAGCCAATAATGCGATTAGTAACGGTGTTGGTGAGAACTTATATGTTAAATTCTATATAAAAATATACATATAATGTATGTGTAGTTTATATTACTTCCCCGGGGGTTAGATAATTGTTGTATTTAACTCTTTTCAACGTCCCACTGCTGGGCGTAGACCTCTCTTTAATATGAGGAGGATCAGGTTTATTCACGATGTTTCCCTTCACCGTAAGACGAGTGGTGATCATGTTGGAAATGATTCGCATATGAAAATATCAGAAAAGCGAGACCCGGGATTGGAACACAGATTCTAAAAAGACGAAAGTCGATATATGTGTAATTTCAGTTCTTTTTTAATAGAAACGAATCTAGTTTGTCTAGGGCTGGTTATATTATTATATTCTGATGGATTGTCACAAAACAAGCAATAAGCAATAATATGCAAACAAAGCCCTGTAAAATAGCTTTGGCTTATTATAAAAGCTATTATAACTACACTATTTCTTTACAGTTAAATCGGAACAAAAACCAACCATAGAACCCGCTACCACCGACCCATTAAGCGTCACCGACGCAACAACCAATGGTAACGAGAAACCAAAACCAGTTGAACTGCCAAAACCTACGCCGGTAAGTTACATACAGTTCATTTTTGTGTGGCTTTTGTTACGTTTTAGTGATGTTTTGTTGAAATAATAGATAATACATAGTTAGATTAGTGTTTGATTTTTTAGATGTAATAATATAAATAATAGTTAAAAGCTAGTAAAATATATAAAACGGTTTTCTGAGTTTAAAAGCAAAATATGGATTTCGTAAGTTTTTCACTATAAGTATCATGACATTCTTTAAAATAGCTTTAAAGATTCATCAAAAACCTAATACAAAGATAATTTCTTTCCATACGCTTCATATGTGTGTGTGCTTCGCTGTTTGGATATTAAAACAAAATGGCGCGCTTAAAATACAAAATGGCATCCTAAAAACAAAATGGCGCGATTGTAAAACGAAACGGTGTGCTTTTAAAACAAAATGGCGTCATAAAACGATATGGCGTGCTTTTTCCGCTTGTCAAACGCCAGCAATTGTTGTCACGTCACGACGAATTGAAAGAGAGAGCGAGACAGTTGCTCGAGGCGACCAAACGTGAGGCGAAAGAAAAGGACAAAAGCAAAACTGACAGTGAAATTGTGAACGGCTTGAATGACATGGGAAGTCCGAAAAAGGTAAGTTTTATGGTTTTTTTTGAGTTTGTCGTAGCCTTTTTCTGCTATTTTTTGTCTTTCAGTTTACTTTTTTTGTGTAAAAATGTTTGTTTTGTTTCGTTTTTCACCTTCTATTATTTTCGCTTAACAAATGTATTCTTTTTAATTTTAATGATTTTGAACTCAATAATATTTATTTGCGTTATTTTACTGCTAGCTATATAGTTTATTAGATCTTTTTAACAGGGAATAATTCTGTAATACATTGTTTTTATATAATGCGGCGCACGTCAGTGAAGCTCTCAGAAGGCATGATTTTTTTCTCGACATCGCCAACAATCAACGTCATATTTTAGCCAATTTACACTAAATTTTAATGAATTGCACTTCTAAAGCTTCCTTATGAGTCACTCCGTCCATTGGTGAAAACCGTATGATAATCCGTTCCGTAGTTTTTAGTATAGTGTAGATGATTACAAACAATAAATACTATGTTAGAATTTTCATATAAATTAAATTTTGCATATACAATAACACGTGGATATGTATGTTTTTATTGTATTAAATGTTTATTATCTATTATTATTATATTATTTGTATATAATTATAGATGTGTATACATTTTATTAGAATTTATAATTATTTTACTTTATAGCACTAGCTTTTCTTTCGTCTTTCTTCACAACGAAAATATGTATTGTTTTATATATATAAAAAAATCAAAGTATTTGTATTTATATATATACTTCTAAATATTGTTTTTATTCTACAGCCAATTACAGAAGAAGAGAGACAAACGATGTTACGTGAGAGGGCGAGGAAGTTAATAGCCGACGCTAGAGCGGGCATAGTCAGGTGATACACATATTACTAATTTTTGGCCACGATTTGTCTCTTATGGTTTGTATGGTAGTAGCCTATCAATGGATCAATGATATAAGCTATTTCCATAATTCCATATTTTCGAATTTAATTTTTGGAAAAGAATCAAATAATAATTTCTTTAATATTTAATGATTTAATTTATTTCTTTTAAACTGTAATTTAACATCTTGTTCCACTTTGTTTTAAACAATAAATTTAAGGCAGTTTATTATATATATATTCTACGAATATCATCTTTAGTAGTTACTAATCTTTTGGGCGTTATCAGTGCTCAAATAATAAAGTAGGTATGCATCCAGCATCGTTCAATGCGATTTAAGGGAAATCACAATGTTATAAACTTGAAATGGCAATTCTAATAATTTCATTGAGCAAGCGGGTTCTGAGACGTTGTCCATCGACTTCCAACTACAATATCAAAAACATACGTAAATATGATCCACCAAGATCAACCAACTTTACTTAACCACGTATCTCCATCGAATGTCATGATGGCATCTCGACCCCGCTCGAGACGTAATGTCTGTTCTAAATTTAAAATTACTTTAAAGGAGCAATAAAAACTAAACTAAATAACTTAGTGACCTTAAAAAATAATAAGGCTCTATAACAGAAAAAGGTAACTATATATTTTTTTTTAATTTTTCCAGTCCAACGTCTCCTCTCTCTCCGTCGCGCACTCGCGGCACGCTGGAGATCATCAGCAAGCAGTCCGTCATGGAGGAGTTCGCTGCGGGTGAGATGCAATGCCCTTAATGTATTTTGCTTTATTAATATTAGTATATTAATGCTATATTAATATAATAACATCTTACTTAAGTATTGTTATACTAATAAAATAAATATATGTATGTAACTTCGATATTTAAAAGGGCAACTGTCTCGTTTCTCTTGCATCTTCTCAGTAGAAATGCTTTCCGAGCCGGTGGTGCTTGCTTATAGTTATCTATTTGAATAAAGTTTATTTCATTTCATTACGTTCTTTGAAGCTCAGACTAAAGAATATGCAGACGGAGTCGACCAATAAAAATGTCAATGTCGAAAATAGAAGCGTAATTTACTGTTTGTACTACTCCAATTTCCGATGTTGAAGATCGTTTACTTTCTTTAGAGAATAAAGATTTCTTTATTTTTTAATCGTCAATTTAGGATTTTTGAGAAAAAAAAAGGAACATTTTTGTAATTAATTTTGAATAAATTTTCTCCATACATAACAGCGGGTGGTGTGGAACAGTTAGAAGGTCTAATATCCAGGCCCGAGTCGATGCCGTCGAGTCCCGGGTCCAGGAAAAGTGCTTCCAGTCCGGACAGATCGGGTTAGTTTTCGACACTTTGATTTTAATTTTGTCTTATTTTTATTTTTTTTATTTATTAAGATCCACCAGTGGTAATTACACTATGTATTTTTATGTCTTTATGCTGTTTATTCTAAAATATTCAGTTATATTCTATACGTTTTGGATGGGCGACGGGTTTAATTTTCAATAGCTAAGTTCAAGGAAAATTTCGACATTCGCAAACAATAACGTTACAAAGTCCATATTCAATTTTTTTGCAATATTCTAATATAATAATTACATTTATTTCTTGCAGACATCGAATTTTCTGCTTGTAATCAACCAAGCAACAATTTGAACATTTGTGACAAATTTTTTAGGGTATACTGTATACTACATATGTACGTTACGTCATACATGCATACGTATCTAACTACATAATACACATAAGTTGATATATCGTCCTACTCGTCAGCAGACCCGCACAGTGCGGGGAGCCGCTCGCGCAGCGCGTCGCCGCCGGCGCCCGCCGCGCCGCGGGACGACGACCAGGTACACGCACGCACACGCACACACACACGCACTGCGTGTGCGTACACTTTTTACTTTACGGTCTCACGATACGGTTACGATACGACCTTATAACTTCTGAGGTGGGAAGGATGACTTGTGTTCTTACTGAGCGGGAGTGTTACACCGTCGTCATACAAAATCTCCATGTTACTGTAAATTTTCTGACAGTAAAATTCATTAGCTATGATGGACCCTCGAGTCCCTGGTCCCACTAACTTTTGAGTATTTCTGTGAAGAAAGTCTCAATACCAGTCCGGAGTTGGCAGTGTTTTACCCCCGGGCCTCCTGGTCTCTCACTGTAAGTTCGACACTCGATTTGAGAGCTCAGAGGGTTGTTATTCGACCGGGGTATGAGAATAAATGGAATGGAATAGTTGATTAACTTTTATCTATGTATATAATAGTAATACTTAGCTAGTCTTAGTGGTATTGGCCGCCGTGGCCGAAATCGGTCGGTATAAAGGGGATCAGATCATAATCTCACGTTGGCCAAGTGCGAGTTGACAGATTTCACATGTCCTTCAAAACCTCGCTAGGTTCTCTCAAACATGCAGATTTCCTCACGACGTTTTCCTTCACCGTAGGACAAGCATATGTATTCATATTGGAAATGATTAGCACATATAAGTTATGTATATGTAAAATCTAAATTATCTATTTATTAATACATGAAGAGAAAACGTTGATCCCCTTTTTAAGCATATTGCATGTACAGAGTAGTATGAGCTTTGGCATAGTTAAAGTTTATAAAGAAAAGGACTGCAGAAAGCCAAAATTTATTGACATGTTTAGCCGCGAATCCGCTCGCGTATTTTATTTGTATATAATTACTTCACTGCTAAAAGATGCAGCGTGATGTTAGATAACCTAAATCAATATTAAACGAGTACGTGCAAATCTCTGAATCTATGGTGTCATTAAAAATTCTTATGGTTTTTATAGGCTATCTATATAATTTTGAAAAGCGAACCTCCATATCGATCAAACTAAATGAATTATGGTTGATTTTCTTTTTTGAACGATCACTAGTTTATTTTTATTATAAATTATAACTGAATGATACGTGTGTATCCAGGAGCGTGAAACGGGGTCGTACATAGCCAGCGAGCTGGAGGCGCTGGAGCGCGAGCAGAGCGCCATCGACGAGCGCGCCGCCGCGCTGGAGAAGCAGCTGCGGCGCGTCATCGACGCCGCCGACAACACCGAGGTGGTGCCGGGGTTGGGGGGTGTGGATATGTTTGGGATATGTAGTGATAATATTAAACAAGAAGCAGTCATGAGGACTGCCGACAGAAGTGAAAACTTCACTACATAGTATTAAACAAAGTCGCTTCCCGCTGTCTGTCTGTCCCTGTGTATGTCATCTTTAAAGCTACGCAACGGATTGCGGATGCGGGTTTTTATTAGATAGAGTGATTCAAGGAAGGTTTATATGTATAATACATACATATTATAGTACAGAATGACCAAGAAATTCAAAGACTTCTATTTCGTTTAGTATGAACCGTTTAAACGTACCTATAAAACTATAAACAAAATATTTTTATTTTTGATATTCGAATTATTTGTTTGATTTTAAATTATAATTTGTAAATTAAATCTGTTTACAATTTATCTGGTTTTGAAATCTATCGGCGCTCTGAGTGTTAGCGTTAACACGTCACGTGACCATGTCGATGACGACTTACATGAATTTACTCCCCATTCAAACCTGCCTATAGAAGTTTTCACTTTAAAAAAAAATGTTAGTTAACTTAATGATCGATTGTGTACTAATAATTTGCAGATGAAATGGCGTCATGTATTTTTGCCATGTGTTCGAATTCCCAAAGACCCGGTATTTTCCTTTCCCATGTTTATACATAAATGAAAATAATCTAATATGTAGATAACATTTGACGTTTTTTATTCTATTACTATGTCCAATTAATATATTTTTTATTTATGTGTATAGAAAAGCGATAATATGTTAGTTCATTACCAGATTTTTTGATCTTTTAATGTATTTTATTTTATTTTAATTATTCAGATCAATCTTTAATACAAGTTTGTGCAAGAGTTTGATTAATTTTATTATAAAAAAAAATATGTTTTCGTAGTAGTCTTTGCGTAATTTAAAGAATTGTTGTGTTTCAATTTTTTTTCTCAACATAATTAATACTGTACGATATTTTGTATGATTTTATTTGTATAGATAATGATTTACTCTTATAGTTTTTATAGATTCAGTATATTTCTATTTGTTAATAGTTTTATGTATATTAGTTTGGGGACATCCATTAAATGCGTGAGCTGTTTTTTTTTAATTTAAACCACTTCATCCCTTGGTGAGATTAAGTGAGATTTTTCGAAAATTTCAGTGATTAAAATAGGACACTTGAAAGTAAAATTAAAAAATTATATTTTTTGATTATTAATGTATAAATATTTTTAAAATTGATATCAGATTTTCAATTATCTCAGATTAAATGAGGTTTGATGAGATTTTAATGGACCACCCTCCACCCCATTTTGAAGTCACGTAATTAATGTATGTCCCCTTTTGTATAATTTAGCAATATTTTTACTAATAGTTATTTGAGATTTTTATTAGTAAATGTTTGAAACATAAATGTATTATGTACATTGGACAATGTATTCTTTTTAATATATTTGTTTGTTTTTAGGAGGAGAATCGTTTGATGTCGCAGTGGTTCAACTTAGTCAATAAAAAACACGCGCTGTTGAGACGTCAGATGCAACTCAACATTTTGTGAGTATATTGTTAAAAAAATAATATAAGTAAATATTTATATATTATAAATATAAGCGCCCACGACTGGAGTACAAACATTTGTGCTCATCACACAAATGAATGCCCCCAGAGGAACTCGAATCCGCGACCGCTGGCACAGCAAGTAGGGTCACTACAAACTGAGCCAAATGTGTCTTCAAATAAATGTATTGATTAGTGCCTACTATGTTTTACAAGTGCATTATTACCTATCTATATGTTAACTGCAATAAACTGCTTGAACAATGTTAATTAAAAGTAACATTTAGTTGTCACCTTATAAAGAAGGAATACGTATTTTTTTATTAAAGTACTGATCAAATATACAAAAGAAATGCTATAACAACATTTATCTGTAAATTCTTTATATAGAGAACAAGAAGAAGATCTAAGTCGTAGATGCGAGCTGCTGGCGCGGGAACTGCGGCTCTCCCTCGGAGTAGAAGAGTGGAGAAAGACTCCCGGGCAGAAGAGAAGAGAGAGACTTTTGTTACAGGTAACAGGGAGATTTGTTATATTTTACAAATGAATAAGAATTTTGTTATTTTTAGAAGAAAATATTATTTTTAAATGTAATCTTGCGATTTTGAAATAAATAAAGAGAGGGTGTATGTCAATTTGAGTACATCAATCCAGTTAGATACTTTTCATATTATATAGTCCGCTATAGCTCTGGAACTCTTTGCTGCTTGAAAAAACAGTTTTCGTCAAACGTTGAGGACTGATTTTTATATATATTTTATTATCCTTTAATATATAATTGTTGCTTTTTTGTTCTCACATAAAAAATAATTTCCATCCATGTTTAGAAATGTGAAAAAAAAACTATCGTTTTTGCATATATTTTTTACAAAAATATTGGTTTTTTCATTTCTTTAGGAGCTATTATCAGCGGTGAATGAAAGAGACAGACTTGTTCAAGAAATGGATGAACAGGAGAAAGCGTAAGTGCAAAATGTTGAAATGTTAAAATGAAAAAAACACATAATATATTATACAAAAAAAAAATGTTAGATTTAAAACAAATAAAGTTAAATTGATAATCTGACTAATTAACATCGTAAATGACTGAATTTGGTTAAAATAGAACATTTCTCATATATATAGATATTAGTTATTACTATATAAATACTTCAACCAGAAATCGAATGTGCAGCTATTATATCATACTATATCATATAATTTCAATTATTTTTGTCAACAGGATAGCCGATGACGAGAAGATCCAACTTAACTTATCAAACGTTGAGATACAAAGAAAAAACAACTGTATTTTGCAATAAAATACGAACTAAATTCACATACAAATTGTAACGCTTATGAGACAAGCTTATTTAAATTATTATGCGGAAATTATTCAAAAATGGCAAAAATAAAGTTTACTTCGAAATAACGTTATTGTCCATTAGTTATTAAAACAATATATTTTTAATATTTATTATGCTGACGGTTTATCGTATTGTAACATGTATCTCGCTCTAACACTTTTTGGAATATAACTCTGTCTCGCTCACACAGCTCGTATTTAAAATGAGCGAAATATTTAAAATTAAAATTCATGTATCTATAAAACGACCGGAATATAAAAAAGATAGAGATTCATAGATATTTACTTAACCCTATACTTGGCAAGATTTTTTTTTATGAAATGTTGATAAATTTTACATAAAATGTATTATTAGGTATTCATTGAGGGGAGAAAAAATAAAAATAAATATATATATTTATTATTTTATGATTTATTGAATGTATCACATAAGGCACATTGCCAGACTCTTAACAAAACAAAAAAAAAAACAAAATATTACATTCTAACGTGAAAGAAACATAAAATTTAAGACAATTATTTTCTACTTCCATACATACCTTTAAAAACAGAACCTTCTTTTAGTATAAGTCGGTTAAAAATCAACAGTAATAGTTTTAACAGCCTTTGAATCTTATAAAAATCTAAATTAATGGTAGAATGAGATCAATCACGAATATCTACTATGAAATATAAATATTACATAATATATACGAGTATTAACAGTCTTACAATTATAAATTATACTCGTATTATTTCTTAGTATGATATTCTACGAAACAATTACGTTCCGGCAATAAGCACAGTCTCATTTTGCATTTTTCGCAAAACAATTTGGTTTGCCCTTTCTTGCAATACATGCACCTCCCTCTGATAGGTGTTACATTTGGATAATGTGCAACTTGATCATACCGAACAGCATCTGGGGGTCTTTCAGCTACAGGTCTCTGTATGGTCTTGGTTGAGCTGACGCTAGTCCTGCTGATATTGCTTGTATTAGTTCTCTCAAATCTGCGTAAGCTTTCGAAAATTTCTATTCGAAATGTTTTTAGCGACTTGGGTTTTTTGGCTTCATGCCTGGCTTCTCTATGACGTCGATAGAGAAGCCAGGCATTGTTCACACAAATATCAAGCATTTGCGAGAAGATCGGTAAATACCAGCGATGACCTCGGAATGGTGTACGATACAGAGCAATCAGCATATCTGCCAGGTCAACTCCGCCCATGTCGGTGTTGTATTCTTTTATCAAATTTGGGCATGTCACTGGCATTTTTCTTCCTTGTGCTTTCTTGTAACGAACCACATTCTGGATAGGATGCGCGTCTACAAATGTGCTTGCAGCTGTGACACATTTGTTATCATACCATTTGACGACAACGATCTTGTTTTTGTTGCATACGACTTGTGCATGAGATCCTCTGCCGCTTTTTTTTAGATTTTTATCCGTGGGTAATTTTTTTTCCGCTCCTCGAAGCCTATTTGATCGGATTGTTCCCAGTGCGAAAATCCCGTATTCGTTACGTAAATATTGCAGGAGCTCAATAGAAGTGAAGAAGTTATCAAAGCATAAGACTTTGCATGCAGGCTGGTGAATGGATTTCGCTAGCGCAAGAACTACTTTTGATCCCAGGCCCATACCATTTTCTTCATCTGTGAATGAGTTAAATCTAAATGTGTCGTCTCCTCCGTAGATCAGGAAGTCGTAAACTATTCCAGAGACACCAGCGCGAACAAATATTTTGAATCCCCATTTTTTCGGTTTATTTTTTACATACTGCTTACGGCTGCCTGCTCTAGTTCCTTTATGTGGAACCATCATTTCATCAATACTGAAACGCGACTCTTCTTCTACTTTTAGACAATTTTCACGGATTTTTTGAAGAAGTAGTCTAACTTTGTGATATCTATCGTCGTCGTCAATAAAATTATCATTGAAATGTATATATCGCCTCAGTAACTGGAACTTCTTCAGAGTCATTATATCTGCTACTTTGTCGTATCGTAGAATTTTGGACCAATAATCTGTATAAGCGTGCATTTTAACGACCCCCGTAAATAAAAGGATCGCCAGAAAATCTTTGATATCATCTTCTGTGATATTTATTGAGCTGCCATTTGTCTGTGTGCTATAGATATTTGTTTGTTGCACTATGAGAGAGATGATGTCATCTGAAAAGAACAGCTTGAAATATTCAATGGCACACTTCTCTTCACGTGGCTCAAACGAGATATCTTTCACTTCTGCAGAACCGGTAAACTTACAGCAACGCCAATTAGGTTGTAATCTTTTAGCAGGTATTACTTTTCGTTTTATCGTGACCACTCTAGGTCTTTTTGATCGAGTAGCCGCTGAGGGAGAAGGTGCAAACAATGGAGACGGTACCTGGTTATGACACGTCAAGTTACTGGCTCGTGGTAAAGGTAGTTGCGAGGAGGTTGCCAGTGGTGAAGGTACTTGGGAAGAGGTTGCCAATGGTGAATGTTTTTGCGAGGAGGTTGCCAATGGAGATGGTAAACATACCTGATCTAATAAAGGTGGTACCGGAGACAAAGGACTTGCCTCAGCACACTGAAGCTGCCTTATTGCGGATGGGTTGGACGATAAAATTGATGGTGAACATGGGTTGGTTGACAGCGATGACTGTGAGTGTAGCACCAAAGATGTTGAAGCAACCACTTGATTTATCTCATTGTCGTCATCTGATAAAAGATTTAGATTTTCTATCGAAGATGGCAACGATCGAGGCGGTGAACTGCTGTCGGAGTGCGTTGGGCGGGGACAGTACTGCAATTCATCCTCAGCAGATGATTCACTGTCATCCAAATCCGATTTTGCCCCCGGCTTCGGAACAAGAGCCACAAGATGCCGAGCTCTTCTTTGTTGTTGTATACTAAGCTGATGTATCTGTGGCTGAAAAATACAAAACACAATAATATAAGTAGCAATAATAATTTAAAATATTATTATAATATTAAAATATTATTATAATATTAAAATTTATAAATAAATAGTATCTATACAAATCAAGCAGTGTCACATATTTGATACATAACAAAAATAGTCTAGAATGTTGGCTATCTGGCAGTGTGGCATATCTGATACACTCGAAAAAAACGGTTGATTACATACGACTTCCATCCAGATTGTTACTCGAAAATAGCGTTTCCGACTAATAAATATTGTAACCGACTTGAATTACAACGTTTTTGGAATTAATTTAAGCAAAATATAACAAAAAATAATTATTTTTACCTTGCGATGCGCAGACGTCCTCGATCGATTCGCCATCTTGTTTTCGACTGCAATTTCCGTGTTGCAAGTAATAAAATAGTATTTTTTTGTGGATTTGGTATTATATTTTGTAGCTTGTTAAATAATAAAAAAATTTAAAATACGTCTCGGAACGTCTCCAGATTTTCAAAAAGTTCAACGTATCAAATTATCCACCATGCCAAGAATAGTGTTAAAGTGTATTTCTTTTCGTTTCTTTTAAATAAGTGTAAGCGAGATAGACTTAAATACATTTATTAACTAAAATTTATTGAGAAAACAAAGTTTAAAACATTAAGCACTTTTAAATACGAAACTGCGTTAAATGTATTAACTTATATGGTGTCTGAAAGAAATCTGATTGAATTGATCTATTTTCTTTAGAGCGAGAGAACAACAGGAATGGTGAATGGGAGTGAGCGAGATAAGAAAATTTGACGTTTGTTCTCCTTATATTTTGGACTTAACAATAACTTCTATAAACATTTTAAATAAAACTATTTTTTTCGAATTTTTTTTGTAAATAATCCGTAAAGATAGTTTTACTTAAAATGTCAAATATTCGCGTAAATCTAAGAATGTAATGTATATTAAACATTTATATTTTAAACATTTCAACGGCCTTACTGTTGTAAGACAGAGAATACTCATATTGTTTCCTATAATAATAAGTATTTAAGAACTAAATATAGGAAAATATCGATTAATCATTGATGATTAAGAAAATCGATAGTCAAAATAATCGATTTTTATATCCCATCATTTCATTGTAAAGTTGGGTCTAAACTTATGAAAAAAATGTATTTTCATATAATTTTAATGCTGTTTTTTTTAATTATTGACGTAAAAAATATTTTTTTTTCTTATTTTATTTTTCGTGTAGATCCAGCTTTATGCTTATTTATTATTATTTCTGTGACTCACCAAAGACTTCCTTTACTTCGATCCCTCTTAAAATAAAATTTTATTATGTACCATGAAAAGTATAACTTTAGAAAAAATAATAGATAATTCATATTTTGATTTAAAGTTGTTCAAAAACAAGTCATTTTCAGACATTTTTGTCATTATATTTAAATGAAAAATGAAATAAAATCATAAATTCACGATTTTCTTTTAATGTACAGATTAAATGCAGATATTACACTGTTAAAGTAAACTGTCTAATAAAACTATATGGTAAATAATAAAATTAACATCTATGTATTATCCATCTAAAGGTGATATTCGAGTACAATGCCATAGCTTAATTTTTATTATGTACAAAAAAATATTTTTTTACGTGGAGCGGAAGAAATGTAAATAATAGTCATGATTTAGTTTTAATTATATTTATTTTTTGTGGCTATGTTAGATATATTCTCTTGCCTTAAGAGTTCTTTTAATTAAAAAAAATATAATATATTGCGAAATATTTTCGGACTTAATTTTTTCCAATAAATATTAATTAATGGCTTTATTATTTTTAGCTAAAATTCTTTAAAAAAATGAACGGTTTTTTAATTTCTTATACAAAAATACATTACACCTTTTGAAATGATATATGTATGTAATATACATATGAATTATTAAAAAAATGGAATATATAAATATTGGTAACTTATTTACAGTTATGCTTTATATTTAAATGAATAAAGTTTAACGTAAAAAAAACAATTTTAAATGACGCTTTTGCGATGCTATAATAAATAAATAAAAAAGGAATTTAAAATCATAATAAACAATTTAATAAATTGCAGAATCAATTCAAATCTTCGCCTTTTATTGACCAGACATGAAAAAAACTTTGATTTTTCAACTTTATATTTAAATAGTTCATAAATAAATTTGTTATACCACATAATAATTTTTTTATGTTTTAAGTCGACCTAGTTAATTTTTTTTTCAAACCATTTTTCATACTTCCAATATAATAGTGTTTTTTAATTTTATTCATATAATTGTGGGCATAAGAGTGGGTGCTAGGACGTAACCCTGTGGTTTGGTACGTTAACATGTGCAATTTTTTTTCCAGTTTTTTTTTGCAAGAGATTGTCGTTGGTAAGCAATTTTTTTATATATTTTTTGGTATGAGTAATTGTTTTTACTAAATATTTGGGGGAAAATATTTTGAGGTCATATTTACCAAAAAGTATTATACACTTTTTTTATTGTCATAATAAAAATATTTTAGGCTTAATAGGCCTAGTATTATTTCCCCTTCTATTAATGAGTTCGTTAAAAATAATTTACAAATGAACATTTTTAATTTTCTACGACAGTCTCATAGTGCATACTCGTACAATTACTGTATATACATATATAGATTTAGTTGTAGTGTGTTTGTATCTGTACCATCGGTCTAGTTCATATTTTTTTAATTTTATGCTCAAAAGCATCAATTTTAACAGGTTTTTTTAATTAAAAAAGCTTGAACTTTACATATATATTCATTATTAATTAGGCTGAATATGTAAATATTTTTTTGCTCTTTTTTATTTTTGAATAATGCCTTTTTGGCTTTGTGTCTATATATATATATATATATATATATATATATATATATATATATATATATATATATATATATATATATCTTATATATCTTATATATTTTGATACTGACACTAGACCGACAGGTAAAATATCTTTACATATAAAACCTCATTCAATAACTTCGCTTCACCATATCTTGTACTATAATTAATTAAGTTGCTTAATACTTAAGTGAAATCACTTATAATTTTTATATAAATTTTTGTATCGCCATACAAATAGTATAGGGAAATGGGATCTCAGTTAAAATTTCCATTCGTATATAAATTGTGCTATTATTCATATAAATGTTTAGGATTTTCTGATGAAATTATTATGTCAATATAAATTTAGTGTAAATTCTCGCAGTTTTCGTTTGTAGAGGATGGTGTTATCCAGTTCACTTGTATCATTTGAAATTTCGATATTTGATGTTTCTGTACATTTTAAAGGTTTATGGATGACCTGATTACGTTGTTTTTTTTTTAAATTATGTATTATTATATATTACATAATTAAAAAATAACGATAACTACATGTGTAAATGTGTATTATATACGTTTTAATAGTTTATGTTCTACAAGAAACTGGATTTAGAAAATCTAGTTTTTTGCTCGCTATTAAAAAATCGTAAACTGAGAAAAAAGAACTAAAATCAATAATAGATGAAATAAATTGAATAAAAAATGTACGTAATTCGTTGGCTCACTATTACAAGGTTCTATGTTACAATTTTAGTTTTTTTTTACTTATTATTTTTTTTTACTATTTTTACTTATTTAGTTATTAATGCTACAAGGTTCTATGTGTCATTAGCTACAGTTTTGCAAAAACAAACCACTAGATAGCGGCACTATAACTACAAAATATTCAATTTTACATAGTTCTATGTTGTTTTTTTTACGATAATAAAATAACGAAGTTCTATGTAAAAATTACTAAATTTCATTAAAATTAATATAGAACCTTGTAATAGTAAGCCAACGGACTATGTATATGATATTTGCAAAATGATATTATTGGCCATTATCATTTAAGATATTGCAAAAATTTACAAGTAATCGTGCAAATGCTATACTGTAAGAACTATTATGTAACAACTGCATAAAGTATGTTCGCGGAAACAGCTGTCGAGTTACATCAAAGCCTTTACAGAATACCATTACTGGTCAATCTCCATTATCTCTTTTTTTTCATTCTATATGACATTGTGTTAAGAGAAACTAGACAAGAATTGAATAATACAAATAAAGTCACAAACATCAAATGTCCATATTTCAGCTTCCCGTAGATTCACAGTAAGACCGACACACGGTCGTCTCTACTCGCTGTATCCTATAACTATTTATTGTAACATCGGTAACGAATTAAAGTGACATTGTAAACATTCTATACGTATTTTATTTTATCCCTTTTTAACCGACTTCCAAAAAGGAGGAGGTTTTCAATTCGTCGGAATCTTTTTTTTATGTATGTTCACCGATTACTCGAAGACGCTTGAACCGATTTGGATTTTTTTTTGTTTCAAAGGTTATACTTCCCAGGTGGTCCCATAATATAAATTTTATCTAAATCGGTCGAGCGGTTTTTTTAAACAATCAACAATAAATATAGTTTTTTTAATTAATTTGTTTAACCGAATGTTATTAAAAAACTTTCTTCTTACAAATTACCTGTTTATTACATCTACACTAAAAATAGGAAAATGAAAACTTTAAAAAAATAAATAAAAACCGACTTCCAGGCACTAAAATGTAAAAAAATATTAAAACGGAGGTTTCCCTAATCAGATATTTTCGAAGTCGGTGCCTGTCTGTATATAATATTATAAATACAAAAAGCGCCTAAGGACGCAAATATTATTATAATGTCATATGGGCTATTTACCACGATTTTTACTTATTATGTCCGGAGCATTATTCGAGACCTTATAAACAATATTGAGATGACATCTTCCGTCTCCAGCCGCTTTTAGCCGTTGTAGTTCCATTAAACTACGAAAATATGGTAACTTCCGGCCACCATGTTCACAGGTGAGCGCCATCGGCCATTCTCTGCATGGATGACAAATAAAATTTTCTGCTCTACTATTTGTGACAATTCCCAATATTTTGGCACACGTCGTTTACATTCGTTGAGGATAGATAATTAGATATGTCTACCAATATAAAAAAGTTTAACGTCTACCCGCAAAATTGTAAATATACCCGTTACCATGGCGCAAAGTGTTATATATATAAATATTTATTTGAGTTTTCTTAAGTTGTCATTTTGAGTGGAAAAAGGGCGGGAAAAGAGTTGTGTTTTGTTTTATAAATTAATCAAATAGGTACGTCTTTCCTTTTCGTAGTATTGTTTGAGGAACTCTGACTATGTATTAAATAATAAAACCGTGCTATTACATCGAATATTACTTGGCCTACATGACATACTCTTGAAATACTCTCGTTTAACAATAGTTATATTTGCGACGATGAAAGTTTAAAGACTTAAAAAGTGAGGGTAATTTGCTAGCGGAAAATAAAACAAATGTATAGTATGTGTAAAATGTTTTATTGATTATTCGTTGTTATAAGCAACAGTTAATTATAGAGTATAATTTAAACTTAAAAATACAATTAAGGCCTTATACGTAATAAACTAATCGATTATACTGGAAGAACCCGGTTAAATTCAGGCTAACAGCGCAAATGGCCTAACTCATATTTTTAACTGTTACTTTTAAATATAACTTGCATGTTCGAATATCTAATTAATAGATGGAGTTATAAAATTTATATTTACATTTTTCTTATTTGCTATATTTATATAAATACAAGAACATTTCCCCATATTGATTATTATTTATTTTAGGGTTGGGCCATTTTTGCGCTGACAGTTTACAAATGTTGCCTGAACGTGACAATATTTCATACCAAGGAAAAAGAAAATTATATCACTATGGGTACTTATAAAAAAACATTATCGTTATCGATACATATAATAATTCTACAAAATTGTTGTACACAAATAGGTATGTTTGATATTTGCTTCATAAAAAATTCGAACTCTCTACCTTCAGCTTAGGTATCTATGATTATAGTCTGAGTCGGTATTCGAAAAGAATTATTAGTACAAAATGTCGTATTACATTATAAGTATTATGATTATTATAATAAACGTGGTAATATACAAAAACGTTAATATTTTATTTAGCAGTATTGAGTGATACTGGATTAAATACATTTTCTACGTTTTTGTGGTCAATCGTGGTCAACAGAGGCCACCAAAAATTTAAATATACATCTATAACCGTTCCAATTTACTGCTTTAAAATAACTGCAAAAAAATTCAAATATTGTTTGTATTTTAAATATTTAAAAAAATAATTATTACCATAGAAAGGACATTTAGTCTTCTACGTAATTATTAGGTTTTCTCCATTTTGGTCATTTCAAACCAAAGCTAAATATTTATTGTACATTTTGACAGATAGATTGTAGATGCACACTTAATTTTATTAACAGCAATACCTTACATATTAAAAGCACTTGGAGTTTAATTTTGATGATGGCAACACAAAATCTCTATTAATTTCAAACAAACAAAGAATACTTTATTTATTTGGCAGTACGTTTTTCTTAGGAGAAAGATTTTATTATTATTATTTTTTACAATTGGATAAACGCATTTAAAGGGTAATTCGGTGGTCACTAAGTAAATATATACATAGACGGTGCTTACAGTAAGTCTGCTTTTTTATAATACGTCAGAAGAGTTTTATAAAGAAAATCACTTATTGTCATCTAATAACGTGAATCACAATTTACAAATATGTTAAAAGCCATATTTATTTAGGGACCCCCAAAATTCCAATATGCGCCCTCACTGAATTAATTTCATACTAAAAAAGAAAAACTTTAAGAATTCTTCTAGATTCTATGTAGTACGTCATCTAAGCTCGTATTAAGCCCCCTGAAGCTATATTTTAGTGTTGCCATACGTATGCTAAAATCTAACTTTATAAAAAGACCAAGGAACGGTCGGAAAACTTCATATGGAAGTAAACACCATGTGGCTTCATGATAAAAAATTTCTGACCAGCAGAATTTTACAGCTTAATTTTAGCTTTTATTGATTTCTTCATGACGTCTAATTAATACTTGGAAAAATACTGTACAATAACAAGAATAATTTTGTTTTATACAAAAGTTGTTTTTACCAAGTCAAGGTTAACTTTTTAGGTTCTGACCTTGCATACCTTAACGATGGATAATTGAAAAGGTATCTAAATGAAAGATTCTAGCTCATTTTCCATTTATCAAATAAATCTCCTGAATTATTAGTGGTGACCAGATTTCCTACTGGTACGTCACAGATGTAACTAAATGAGGTTACCTGTTATAATGTTTATCAAAACATAGATCAAAGTAACCACTAACTTAAAAATAAAGTAAGACTACTACTACTTTCATTATTAATATTAAGTAAATTGTACTGTAAATAGTTTCGTAATATCTGAAAAAAACCAGCAGAGAAATCTAATCACTATCAACAAGTTATTCAATAACTTTCCTTGTCTAAAACTCTTAGGTATTGTATAAAGACATATACAATTAATTTATCATTAATTCTCTCATCGATTAGCT
Organism: Brenthis hecate; assembly: GCA_951806755.1. NCBI lineage: Eukaryota > Metazoa > Arthropoda > Insecta > Lepidoptera > Nymphalidae > Brenthis > Brenthis hecate. Next base: position 691,380 of record OX638257.1, read on the forward strand.
CATTTTTAGTTTTGCCCTTAAATATGATAAAACATACATATAAATATTATTCATGTGTAGTATAAGTTGTTGTTACGCGCGTGTGTGATTGTTAGAAGTGACGGGAGGCGCGTCCGCTTCCTCCGCCGCGGCTTCGGCTTTTAGCTTATAGTATTTACCTGTAAGAATATGTTATATATAAATAAACACAAATTTATTATAGACTAGCAACTCACCCTCGCTTCGCTCGAGTTCGTCCTTAGGTTGCTTCCCAAAACAAACTTTTATACCCATTTTCACCCCCTTAAGGGATGATTTTCGGGGTAAAAATGGTATGTTGTCCTTCCCAGGTTCTCAAACTATCTTCTTACCTTTCATCTAAATCGGTTCAGTAAATCCAGAGATTACCCCTACAACGTCACAAACTCACAAACTCACAAACCTTACCTCTTTAAAATATTAGTATACATTAGTAACTTACTCCCGCTTTGTTCGGGCGCATCCGTAACAGTATTTTTGTCATACATTTGCTTTATACATACGTATGCTTTTTACATATATAATACATTGCATAATATTACTTAATTTCAAACTTCTAAATCAGCGCACGCCAATGAAGTATCTAAATTGCCACTTTTTTCCGATTTCAATTAAAGTTATAAAAAATAGCTCATAGCTATTAGCGAAAGAATTTTCAGAATCTGATCAGTAGTTTTAAAATTATCTTCTCGTACGAACTGACAAACTTTACTTCTCTTATAAGTGTACATTTTTACGGATATTCATAATCAAATTTTTCAAGATCAATTAATGTATATGGAAATTTTAAAAGTGGCACCCAACGTGGTCTTTGAAAATAAAATTTTATTTTTCATGTTTCAACTTTGCTTGATTGTACTTGATTGGCTGTTGAATGAAGTTGTGAAGGAAAATCACCAAACTCCTATTGCCTATTTTGTTATAACTGCAATTTATTTGTTTATTTAAATTTGGTTTTTACCAATTAATCTTTGAAGTTTATTTATAAAAAATGTCATAAAAATATTTAATTAGCTTACGTGATGTCTTCACCATGATGACTCCCCACCAAATAGACCACCCCCAGCCAACGAGACAGAACAGTACCGTGAATAGCTGTCCGCAGCCAACTAAAAGGTTGATTATAAAGGAGCCTGAAAATGAGAATATTGGTTTTATTACTAACAAATCAAAAGGACAACAAGAAAAATTTTAAGTTATCATAACAATAGTTTTAGAAAATTTAAAAATCTCGCTTTTGAACAAATGCAATTTATTAGACTCGCCAAAAGGAATCAATCAGCTAAAATTCGAAGGTTTTACTTGTAGATATTGATAATCATACTATTCATGTGGTCCTTTTACCTTTCCTTATCGGTAGTTCATCTGTGTTCAGAATTATTAGATGCAAAGTTTCAATTGGATATAACAGGAGTGGAGTTGGAGTAACAAATTTCACGTTTTCATTATAGTATGTTCTAAGGGATATTAAAACCTTATTAAAAATTGTAACCATAATTTAAATTTGCTTTCATAAGATATAGTTTTAGAACTATTAGATGTATAGAGTACATAAAATTACCTATCCTATGTTTAGCTCCGTCGTGAACACCGAAGCGAGGTATCCCGAAACACAGACAGAACATGCCACTGAAGATTGTGCCTGAAATTAAATTATATAATTTTGTATTACACCAAACTGCTACTACTATGGGTCTTAAACCTATGGTAATGTCATGTTTTTACCACTTGATATATTTTAGTTTTTGAGGTATGTTACACCCAAATATTTTTTTAGTTTTCTATAATCGATAACAATTGTAGAATATCGTCATATTTTAAATCATGAACTGTTAAAATTATCATCTTAATATTATTTCTGGATATAAATTTATGTTGGGACATTAACATACAGCACCATCTAGTTCCATGGTAAGCTACGAGGCTTGTTTTATGGATGTGAAATAGTTGATACTACACATATATGAATTTAAATACATATATGACACCTATGACTAGAGTACCAATATTCGTGCTCGTCACACAAGTGAATGCCCCCAGCGGGACTCGAACCCGCGACCGCTGGCACAGCAAGCAGGGTCACTACAAACTGAGCCAAACGTGTCGTCATATGATCATGATATAATATATGATATATAGTCATGATATAATTTTAAATTTCTGAATAAAATATATTTATTTCTGTCATATGTTCATGTTATGGATTGGATATGTGGTTTAAACCCAGAAGTATACGAGTTATAAAAATGTTATAAGGAATACAACGAAATCACGCTGTTACTTACTGATTCATAGAAGTAAAAGAAGATCAAACTATACAACGTTCATTCTTCTCTTACTTACCCTTACTCTTCCTCAAGAAAAAAATGGAAAATATAATACATATCACTCACCAAGTCCCGGTACGATGATGTTGCACAATAGACAGAAGTAAGCAAGAGCCGCTGGCAGGACTGGTATGGCGCCTCGCATCACACTCGTATGCTCTATCAAAGACGGATCTAATTTCTTGCGCGTATCCTGTTAATATTTGGTATAAAAAATATTATATACATACCTTTGTTATTTTATGTAATATATATTACATATAATATGTATATTACATATAATACGTAATATATATTACATATAATACTAACTGTAACTATAATAATATTGATCCAGTTTATTCGATGGTCTTATGCACTTATGTATTGTAAATGTTGTGATGTAAAATAAATACGAATACCTACTAATTTAACGTAAAATATAATAAATAAATCCGCGACCGCTGTCACAGCAAGTAGGGTCACTACAAACTGAACCAAACGTGCTGTCAAAATAAAAATGGTTTCTTATTTTTTTTAATTGTCGCTAAAAAGACTGGTTGCATTTCTAGCTTATATTTGGCATAGCGATAATAATTGAGATTATAACAGTATTTATATACACATCATTAAAGTGTTCGTAAATTTAAAAAACAAAACCGTTACGTAAAATTACTATTATATTTTTTTTCATCGAAACCTTTTCTTTCTTAAATGTTTCAATTTAAGGACACAAATTTAAGAATATCACACCTCTTTATAGCCAAATTTTATGGGAATATTTCGTTTTCGAACATTTGTCAAAATAATTTTGGGCGTTTGTAATGGCGAAAGAGTTTTACGATGTAAAGGTACCGACAGCGACATATTAAAATTTTAAATCTTAATATTTTATTAATTTTTAATTTAACATAAAAATCGAGTAAAACGCAATACGTGTTTTTCTAATAAATGCAACGAGAATACTAAAAGAAAATCAAGTTAAAACAGCAAATCATGTACAGTCATATCGATTTTTTTATTACATTGTTATTGTACATACTTTCTGTTAATTGACCTATTTTGATATAAAATACGCATAGATTTAGCAAGTAATCCTTATAAATTAATCGCTTTTCACGATAACACCCTTTACAAAGATAGACAAAGATCGACCGTGCAAGTCAGCCTTCTTTTATATGTAATATATTTTTTTGCCTCCAGGTCTCAATGAAAAATTTCCACCGCGTTGAAATCGAATTTGTAACTATCAATAGCTAGACAAACTTGATCTAACATTTTTAGTCTCTGAGTTATTCTAAATTGAAGATATAAAATTCAACAAAAAAGAACTGTATTAAAGTACCTATTTAATAAGGTAATTTTCGTGAGACGCTCCAGATATAATCGCTCAAAGGCTATATCACGCGAAGAAGCATTAATAGGTTAAACATCACGTTTGTTATGTTGTGAAATCGAGTTTAAAGGATTCCGTATAATTATGATAATGTTTTATATGTGTACTTGTAGTATGTAGCTATTTAAAGTAATATTTTATATATGTGCCTACAACGTAGTTATTGAATTAAAATACTGACCACCTGACGCACAAGAGCTTTAATAAAAATAAGAATTGCATGTCAAAAACATTCCGATAACGTCAGTCCCACACTGGGCGCCAAAATTTATAAGCAAAGAATTCACTGCGTTAGTGCTCGAAAAATACTTAAAAATAGCCAAACGTTGTCTTAAAATATGAGTGTGAAATATTTCTTGGATATTTATTATATTACTCATAATAACACGTATAATTTAATAACGATTAAGTAAATTATAAGTTGAATCACAGTTTGTTTGAGTCACGTGTCGCGTGTCGAGTGACCGCTGAGTAAAAGTTACGGGTCAATTGTAAAGTACAGTTCGCAGATAACAAACATAATAGAGGAATTCTAATTTAAATAAATATTTAAGAAAATGCCAGTTATCTTAAATATAAAAATTTAATTTATATGTAATTAAAAATATTTACTAATTTTACTAAACAATTTTTGCACTTAACTTTCAAAATAATAATTAAACAAGTAATTTTAACTTATAAGGCAATATTGTTATTTTCTGACACTCGTTATCTAAGGCAAGTTTCAGGTATGTGTAGAATTATTTAAACTCTATTTTTATGCACCTAGTACTATTTCGACACGCAATAAAAAAGTATTTTTTCATTTCAAGGTTCTTAGTCCTGACGTTTCAATGAGGTAAATTTTTTTCAAAGAATAAATACAATATATAATAAAACTTGTTACTGTACAGTTCCAATGTTCTCAACGTATTTTGTAGCTGTTGGTAATTAAAATACTGCAGTGCAGAAATATGAGATCGTTAGTAATGAATTGAATTCTGAATACTAATTAAGTGAAATGTATGAAGTATTTAAATTTATTTTCTGCTGTTATTAATATTATTGGATCAAACCAAGAGAAATTTTAACTATAATTACTTTAATGTAATTCTTACTTCAGGTGGTAAAGTAGGAGAGAGACTCTTATTCTTCGAAAACAGGCTGGTTCTTCTACTCGAAGATTGCTCTGATTGTCGTCGACACGCGCCTCGTATCCATCGACCGAAGCGGTTGTTGCAGCAACTAATGTAAAATATATAAATAAGTATAGCTGCATTTTAGTGGCATTATTAGCGACTTATCCTTTCTTTGCTCCAGGACATTGTCTATCTGTTTATTAAACTTCATTCAAATCCATCCAGTCGTTTCAGCAGGAAGAAGTAACAAACATATATATACACACACACACATACTTTCAAGCGCACAAATATTCATTTTTATAATATTCCAATATTCTAGTTCTTTGATTTCCGTATAGACATTAAGCTTTTAATTACACTATTTAATTTTTGAGTACAAACAGCGCTTTCTAGCCTTTTTTTACGTTGGAAAATGCTTTCATGCATACCACCTGCAAGAAGAAACCCGCATGGTACACCGCGTATCGAGGTGGGCGGTGTACCAAGCTTCAAGCCCAGATAGATTGCCGGACCCAGTCATCGCGGGGGAGCGCGTTCTAAATAAAGCCAACCCAAAAAAAAGTGTATAGTAACCCGCAATCTCCTAGCGACATAAGCAACACTTTGCGATACGTATTGCAAACCAAGCTGCTTTAAGGATTCTGAACTGGATTTGCTTAGTTATATTTTTAAAAAAACCTATATATTCGTAAGTAAACGTAGATTTGCTTAAGGAAGGTATGGGAAATTAAATAGTTTTAGTGTAATTTAATCTTTTGGTTTCAGGATTAATTGTGTTGGTCCAACTTATTTAAATAAATCTATATTACTTACGCAGTTGGTGCTTGGTCACTCAGTATACTGTCTCGTCTCTCAATTTCCTTCTTCTTTCCACAGCATCCAGTTTCCTTGACTACATCTTCCGTCATCACAGGTGGTGATGGTTCAGCATGATGAGGAGGTTCGATATCACTGACTTTGCGGCGACGACAGTACGCACACAATATATCTCGCAATTTACGTTTACGTTTCGTTTCTGTTTCGAATTCTATTGTCGTTCCCTGTAATGTAGTGTTATATTACATATTAAGAAATAAAAAATATTTAAAAATAAATATTAATTGGATATGTTATTACCTAAAGTTTCAAAAGGGTTGGCGCTTTTTATTTTTATATTCTGTGTTTCCAAATATCTGGTTAAACGGTTTTACACAATAGTACAATACTCATAATAATATTATATGATTTACCTGTTATTATATTACACTACAAATTACAGTCCTATTCATTGCGACAAATTACTATTTGTAAGTAAACTTTCACTGTTATTTCTCTTCGTAATGCACTCCGCCCATATTATATAGTCCATATTTAATAAACATTACATATGACAGCTCTGTATATAATAATATATTTAATTTAATATACTCACTTTCCCAGCAGCAATTTCTACATCCTCTTCTGGAACTTTCTTTTTAAAGCAGCTCATGTTTTTCCAAAACTTTTGCTTTTCTGCTGGTTCTGTGTCGATTCGATCTTCTGTGTTCTGTTCAGGTTCTTTCGAGGCTTCTCGTGAGGCTTCCTCTTGAGGCTTCGTGCAGCAGGAACAGCATTTCGTTTTGCATTTATCCATCAATCGTGAACAAATATTCGGTTTAGGGGGTGCTTGCTCAGTTTTTGGAGCCTCAGGTGGACTCTGACTCTTAGACTTTTGATCGCGATTAGTTCTTGGAGGTGGTTTTGGTGTAGTACCGGTACTTTGTGGAAACCTAAATAAAAAACGTTAGTTTATAATAGGTTTTGAAAACGATTTCTTCGATTAATTTATTTTGATATTTAGTAATAATAGCATAATTATATTGTTTCGTATACTTAAGTGTTTGTGTCAATAGTGCGTTAAGAAGTATTGGGAGCAAGTAAAATTTAAAATTATATATATCGGTGCAACGTGTGTTGTTTACTTAATATTATTACATGTTTTTATAATTGTTTTAATATTATATTATAACACAATTGATTTATTTAATTTTATGATATATAATATGCATTCATAAAACAGTAAAATAAAGATTTTATTTCTCGGAATTTATAGTAGTTTTATAAATATTTTATAGTTTGGTGGAGCACTAAGACCCATCGCCTAAGCTTTTGTTTTACCTTAACAATTCAGCTTGCCCACCATATCTAAAAGTAACAAATTAATATATTAAACGTGTATACACGTACACATACATGTAATATTATGTTTTCATAACTATGTAAAAATAAAACGTATATCTGTATATAATTAACAAAAATATAAATATAACACAATCATTTTAAACACGCGGCTCAATTACCTGGAACTTGAAACATTAGAGTCACTTAAAAAGAAAATTATATTAGGAAATTATATATGAAAAAATCTACGCATAATTACTATATTTCTTTATGAAACTCATGTAATTTAATGTTACCCATCATCGTCGTACCGCTTTGGCAGCAATTCATTTGGCAATATAAACACTGTTCTGTTGTGTATCATTTTTGACATCACTTTTTCACTTATCTTCACATAAAGTCATTATATTATATTTTAATTACATCTTTAATGTAAAAAATAGCAAATATATTTAAATTTAACGACTCTACCCTTAATGAGATCTACGTAAACATTGGAACTGTCAAAACCCAAACAGATAATACATATATTTAAACGTCACTGTCAAAGTTTCGCGCCAATACGACGAATGGCTAAGGCGGCCGAGGTCAGAGTGAACTAATTCTTGAAGGGTCGCCTCGTTAGGGGTTGTTATGCGATATGGAGGTAAGAAATTGTTGAAAAGATTGCGTTCCACAAAAATAGGGTTAGTTCAAAGTTATAAATTTACTTTAGCACGTAAAAAGAGAAGGTAAATGAAGAAGCATTCAGATAATATTTATAATCCCAGAATCTGTTCAGAATTTATTTTGTTAGTAAGCGTACGAATTTGTTGAATATTACTTATTAATGTTTTTGAACATTTGAGTAGGAATTACGAATTGGTACTTTTTGTAAATCTACTATTTGTAGTGTAATTCGATTTTAATTATTTACTATGAGTTTGCGTAGTTGCTACAAATATAATGCGTAATTTGTATATTTTCTGCTAAATATTATGTATTACCTACAAAAATATATTAAAGCGTAACAGCCTAAAATATACAATTAAGAAAGAAAGAGAAAGACAGAATACGAAGAAAGTAGTATAAAATATGCAAATAAGAAAAAGAGTGTAGTGGTCAAAGTTTTGCAAAGTTAACAAATTATAGATCATGTACAGTTTTCTGTATGAATTTAGAGAATTATAATAACTACTAGCCGAACCCGTGGTTTCGCTCGCGCTAAAACTACAAAAAATCTCTAAAAGGGGTAGTTTCATATAAACTTTCATCCTCTATTTTACTCCCTTATATGATGAATTTTGAAAAATGCTAAGACGGTATTTGTTAAATTTTATTGAAGAGTATATATATATATATATATATATATATATATATATATATATATATATATATACCAAGTTTCAAGTAATTCTGATAATAAATATTTTTTGGATTGTATTATTACGTGTTTTCCCGTGGGAATTAAGTTATCGCCCGCGATAAAAAGTAGCCTTTGTCACTCCAGCCCTCCAACTATCTCCACACAAAAAATCACGCCAATCCGTTACTCCATTTCGACGTGAAAGAAGGACAAACAAACACACAAGCAAACTCACTATCACATTTATAATATCAAGTAGGGATTACATTATATTTGAAAACAAATATATTCATTCTGTACTCAGCTTTAGACTTAGCACTAAGCTATGGTCTCCCAGCTTGCATTTAAAAAAACTTAATATACAATTGGTAAATATAAACCATGTGACACAAACAAATTACGTCATTTTTTCCAAATAAAAAAACCGAGTTGACCTCAAAACACCGAAATCTGGTACCCCTTAAACGAGGTTACCTATAGTAAATTATTTAATTAGGTAAAGTTATTTTTTAGACGCCATAACTAACTGTATAACATTACAGGGTTGGCGAAAATTAATCGCAGGAAAATACGCAACGGAAATTGAATGTATTGGTAGAGTATTTCGGGGTAAATTACATTGACGTTATCTTTTTATAATTTACTAGCGGACCCGACAGACGTTGTCCTGTCTACACGCCTTTAATTTGAAAATTTCAAACTTTTTGGACAAAATTGTGAATCTAAACCATTCCCAGATCCCCTTGAACACACACAAAAAATTTCATCAAAATCGGTCCAGTCGTTTGAGAGAAGTTCAGTGACATACACACTCACAGAAGAATTATATATATAAAGACTAGCAACGTCGTCCCTAGGATCGTTTTAATAGTTAAGGTTAGTACAGATTTCTCAGAGATGAGATATTTTTCCTCAGCAAAAAGTATTCTATATGTTGGCCCAGGTAATCAGCTATCATCATACCAAATTTCATCAAAATCTGTCCAGTGGTTTTCTCTTGGTGCTTTTGCAGACCGACAGACAAACAAAAAATCTAAAAACTATACGTAACCTTTAGAAGTAGATTCGGCCACAATAAGATTTTCCAAAAAATATTTGATGTACAAATTAGACTCAAAATTTTATTATATGTATGTATAGATTCTATGTAAGTATCCTTATGGATACTTTGAATGTATGATAAAACGAGTTCAGTATTTTTATTTATACTGTTGTAGTTTTATGATAGGTAACTACATGCTAATTAAAAATAAATTTATTTTACTTTTTTCATGTTGCTAGTCTTTACTTATAATATTTTTATGAATGATGTTGAATTTTTTATTGTTATGTGAAATGATTATGGCGCCCAATGCGGGGTAATTTGTTTTTAGTCCAATTAGTTATATTTTACTAACATAATAATAATTTGTTCTATATATTTTTTAACTAAAAATTTTAAAGAACTAGAGCTAAAACAAACTAATATATAAATATAACACTTAACAACCTTAAGAGAGAAAAGCTATTTTTCTAATACTATGTAGAAAAGAAAGAATATTAACTGAATTTTATATACATTTTTATGTATAATTATTCGTTGAAGACATGAATGAAATTACAAATCAGCGAAAGTTACAAGTTTTGCTAGTGTATGTTTGTTCGTCGTTCAAATTTAAACGGCTGGATGAGTTTGGATGACATTAGTACACAAATAATCTATAATCCGAAGTAACACATAGACAGTAGGCTATAAAGCATCTAGGGCTGCACCCGAGTAAAGTGAGGGTAGACAGCTCGTTATACATTTACAATCACGGAATAATTATATTTCTTAAATATGTAACAAATACATACATTAAGATAATCATTTTAATCTCATATGTAATATCAAATCAAAAACAGTATTAAAATATATTTTTTAACTGAAAGCAATCAACCCTAGGACCGGAGTATGCTAATAGTGGAGGTGGTCACGCCACCCGCTCGATACTGACCCTCAGTAGCCCGTATTCGTAGCTCTTATTGCTATTAGCATAAGAACTATTAATTACAGATCATTTTGAAAATTTTGGACCAGAAACTATGTATAAACAAGACTGGCAAATGTTCTTTTTTTTATTTTATTCACCTCGTATGTACATTGGTTGGTTAATATATATATATATATATATATATATATATATATATATATATATATATATATATATATATATATATATATATATATGTATATATATATATTTCATATATTTTATGATTTTTTTATCAAAGCGTAAATTACACTGCGTAAGTTTCATTAGTTTCAAAATGATCCATCTACATACGTTTTAATGTTTAGTATGGAATAGATAAATTATATATTTTATAATATATATAGCCTTCCTCAATAATCGGGCTATCTAATAGGTACAAAAAGAATTTTTCAAATCAGATTAGTAGTTCCTGAGATTAGCGCGTTCACACAATCAAACAAAGTCTGCCTCTTTATAATGTCAAGTGTAGATTAGTATAGATTTTTTCAAAAATAAAACTATTTAACACACGATCAGTGCTTTTATTTTATTGCATAATCTGTATTTAGATTTAGCGTATAATTTTAATTTAAGCTATTTATATTTTACTAGCATTGCCCGCGGCTCCGCCCGCGTTGAGGTGACCAAAAACCAAATTTTTAGGTTTTACATATTAGTATACCGTTACATTGCAGTTTTTGTATTTTTTTTCAGAGATGAGATATTTTCCCGTGATAAAAAGTATCCTATATGTTGACCCGGATAACCAGCTACCATCATACCACATCAAAATCCCTCCAGTGGTTTTTCCGTGATGCGGTAACAGACAGACACTACTATAGATTCGGCCTCTGTATCGATAATAATGTCTATTTCAATAAGATTTTCCAAAAAATATTTAATGTACGGATTCGACTTAGTTAGAATTTTATTATATGTATAGATACTATTATGTTAATAATTTTAAATTGCGATGCTTTTATTACTAAATATCTTATGTGTTCCTGCGTGCAAAACGACAAACAAATCTTTGTTAGTTGTATTGTAAAACGTATTCAAGAGCCATGAAATTCGCACGACCGTTTCAAAGGCATAATTTTACTTTCATATAATATTGTGGTACTCCAACAATACTTTTCCCGATGCACGAGTGTGAAGAAAGTATTCCCTTGTTGATTTCGATCAGTTTTCACCGTTTACGTTGATAGCGTCGCGGTTTGCATAATCATTACTATTACAATTTACTATGGAAAGTAAGTGCGTAGTCTCATAAGCGTCCGTTCATTAGAAATGTTTAAAGAAATCCTTGGTAATAGGTAAAAATAATAATTGGATGTTTATATTTAACTAGCAAAACCCATGGCTTCGCTTGCAATAAAACTACAACTACAAAGAACTAAAAAGGTAGGTTTCATACAAATTTTCATCCCCCATTTTACCCCCTTATGGGATTGAATTTCGAAAAATGCTAAAACATGTATTTATTTAATTATATTATATTTGTATACAATAATTGATACCAAGTTATAAGTAATTCTGATCATAATTAATTTTTTAATTGTATTATAAGGGGGTTTTCCGTGGGAATGAGATAATCTCCCGCAGTAAAAATTAGCCTATGTCACTCTCCAGCCCTCCAACTATCTTCACACAAAAAACCACGCCAATCCGTCACTCCGTTTCGACTTGAACGAAGGACAAACAAACAAACACATTTTCAAATTTATAATATTTGGTCTACCGGAAGGTTCTATCCGTTTTTTGAATAAAATAAAATACTTTTTTTTCTTACTATTACTAAACTTTAATAATAAATATAATTGCAATTATTACTAATGACTTTATGCAAGCGTGAAGGCAATTTGTGTATTGCTTTTTTTAAAATTCATTTTTTGATGCGAAAAATTGAACCAGTGCTTATTTGATATCTTTTTTAATTTTGAATTTTTTGCCATTCAAAAAATTTTGTAAGGACAAAAACAAGTGATAGTCGGAGGGTGCTAAGTCCGGGGAATACGATGGATGCGACAGAAGTTCCCAGCCTAGTTCTGCAATTTTTTGCCGAGTCCGCAATGTGGTCTGGCATTATCATGGTGCAGTATGATGCCCTTGCTGTTGAACATCGCCGGCCTCTTTTCTTGGACTGCTGTCTTTAAATTATTCAGTTGTGGACAGTGTTTCTCCGAAATGAGCTTTTCGTCCGGTCTTAAAAGCTCATAATGTATTTGTCCTCGAATGTCCTACCATATACATAGCATTCTCTTATTCCAAGTCAAATTCGGTTTAGAGTTGGAAGGGCTTGGTTTTCCGGGTTCACAATATGCCCTCTTCCTTTCAAAGTTTTCGTAGGTAATTCACTTTTCACCTCCAGTTATTATCCGGCTTAAGAAGGGCACGATTTTGTTCCGACAGAGATGTGTACTATGTATATGACGACTCGATCATCCAAATTCTTCTGACTTAATTCATGTGACTCCCATCTTGAATATTTTTACACCAATCCTATCTTCCGAATATGGTTCGAAATGGTTTGATGAGCTAAATTAAGCCTTTCTGCAATCCCTGATGTTGTTAGAAAAGGGTCTTGCTCCAACATGGTCTTAATTACAGCGTCGTCGATCAGAGATGATCGCCCATAACGTGGCTTATCGGAAAGGCCAAAATGCATGCCCTATCAGAAACTATACCTTCACCGAATACTTTCATTAATTTCTACACGCTTCTGTAGCATTTCTTCCTTGTTGAAATTGGTGTAAAATACAGTAGCGTAAATGAACTTTATCAGTAGCCAAGGATACACTCTCGCTTCACACTTAAGACTAATGCGAATCAAGTTTATTTTACTTTATTTGCTACGTTAGTATGTATACAATAAGCTATTAAAATTTAGAGCCGAACATGCGCCAAATAAACATGTGCTTACATGTCGAAAATTATTGTCATAGAAACGGACAGAACTTTCCGGTAGACCTATTATTATATATAAAAAGTTTGTATCATATTTTTTTAATCAATCAAAATATACTTTATTTAAATACTTTTTTGTTTTAAGGATTTTTTGGAGAAGGTTAAAGGATACTAACATCATGCTTCGATCCTTAAGAACGGACTAAGTATGTATAAATTAAATATACAAGCGGAGCCGCGGACGAAAGCAAATATGTTTACATACATACATATATATATATATATATATATATATATATATATATATATATATATATATATATATATATATATATATATATATATATATATATATATATATATATATATAACTGCCTCGGTGGTGTAGCGGCTAGCATGTACGGCTGCACACCCGGAGGTCCTGGGTTCGAGTCCCGGGTCGGGCCAAGTTTAGTTATTGAGTCGTTCTGTATAGTAAGCCTCAGTAACAGCCCGGAGTTGGGAAGTTGGCGGTGTTTCACCCCCGTGCCTCGGAGAGCACGTAAAGCCGTCGGTCGGTCCTGCGCCTTATCTCTCACCGGTCGTGTCGAGTAGTCGTCCCATCGGAGTATGAGAGTGACAGGAATGGAGAGTGCACTGGTGTCTGCGCTTACACTTGTAAATTATAACATCTCCCGTGCATTTGGCTAGTCTCAATGAGATTGGCTGCCGTAGCCGGAATCGGCTAGGAGAACATCATATATATATATATATATATATATATATATATATATATATATATATATATATATATATATATATAATTGTCTGTTTCCCAATATGACGGTTTTATGTTAAATTAATTATTTAGCATTTATAGTTAAGAAATCTACCCACGCTTCGCTAAAGCCCAAACTGCAACCCGCGCGCTTTATAATAATATATTCAATGTAGTTGCTTCAAAACGAGATTCCTCTACTATCTATATATTTTTATTGCACATAAAAATTAAAACATACAACAAATAAGATAATTGAGGGCAAAGTTGGGCTTATCTTTAACAGACATTTCCAATTAACATATAGGGGTTAGAAAGACTGTCACTAAGCACTAAATGTGAATTTATATATGCTTTTTTATAATGTAGTGTAAACAAAAAAGTCCTTAAAATGGTATAATCGCATTAATATTTGTTGTTAGTGATCTAAATAAATATGTATTTGCAGTTTGTTTTATAAATAACGACATGCCAACTAATAATAACAAAAGTCTTCTACTTCTACTTACCCGCCGTTACTATGTGATTTGTCGGATGCGCTGCCTCTGGTCGATTTACTCAGCAATGTAGCTTTTTCTACACCAGGCGTCGACAGATTTGAACTTTGCACTTCGACTTCTGGTCCACCTTGCACTAAAGTCTCATTTATCTTTTCAATTTCACTTTTGGCTGCCATTTTCTTTTCACTAACAACAGTCACTATAGGCTCTATAGTTTTCTTGGTGTCTACTCTTGGCTTTTGAATTTCTTTTGGTTCTTCTATTGGAGTCATTATGCTATCGATTATTTTTGTCGCCTCTGATCGAATTTTTGAACTCATTTCTTCTCCTTCTTTGATTATCTTATCTTTCTTTTCTATTGCCTTGTCGGTAACTTCGCTTGCAGCCTCTTTTGCGACGGACTTAGCTTTTTCAGTTATAGTTTTTGTAGCTTCTTTAGCTTTGGCCGCTGCTAATATATTTTCTGTTGAAATTTCTGGCTCTTTTAAAATACAATCTATTTTTTGTTTAACCTTTTCAACTTGGGGATTATTATAGGGAGGTTGTAAAAGCCTTAATCGTATATGATCTTCTGTAAAAATTGTCCGTTCATGATTTTTTGTTTTAACTGGTTTCTTTTCTTCTTCTACAGATTTTATCTCTTTTTCATCTTCTTTACCTAATAAGGAATCGGAACTCATTCTTTCAGAAATTCTTTTCTCTCTTGCTTTTTCTAGAGCTGCAGGTAATTGATTAGTAACTGTGGCTACAACTTCTAAAGGCTGCGATGTAATTGCTGCTGTTGTCATAGAAACAACATTTTTTTTAGTCAGAATAACAAGGTCCTCTGTTTCATTTTTAGCTTTGTCATATTGAGTCTCACTGTCGTGTTTTATGATTTCATCTCCGACGTTGGCGTCTACTTTATTTTCTTCTTCCTTCTCTTTTTTCTTAACAGCGCTTGTAATTTTTGCACCGTCTTCTTTTTTGGCTACATTTTTTTCTATATTAGTCTTCTTAGCTGCCATTTCGTTAAGTTTGGATGTTGATTTAGACTTTTCAGAAAGATCTTTTTTGCTTATTTGTCTGCTTAATGGAGGCTTCTCATTTAAAGTTTTTGTGCTTGGAGTTCTACTAAGATTCTTGACACTATTTGTTCTACTAACAGGTTTTTTTGGTTCCGTTTTATTTGACACATGAGGTTTTTGAGTAGTTTTGGTATTTGGTGTTCTAGCGGTAGTTCTCGAAACACCATTAACAGGTTTGGCCGTAGTTTTAGCAGCAGGCTTACGTTTTTCAGGACTTGGGTCTCTACTTGCCGCTCTGCTAGGCGGTCTAGAATTTAATCTAGATGTAGCAGGTGTAATTCCAGCAGTCTTTGTGGGTTTTCTCGCAGCTGTTGTTGGTTTTGTCGGTGTTCTAGCTGATCCAATTATTGGATCTTCAACAGGACTTTTATTCGGGGTCCCAACTATAGGTGATAGTCTTTTAGGATTTATGAATTTATTGGAAGGCGGTGGTCCAGTTTTTCCTGGAGATATAGGAGGCTTACCTTTTATATGCGGAGAAACACTTAAATGTTGAGTACTTTGACTTGCCCTTTTATCATGAACTTGACTTCCTATTCTTATAGTTTCATGAATGCTGCTTGTGCTGTTAGACATGTACCTCTGGTTACGGTTTAAATTTCTTTCTAACGATTGTCTTGAATTAGTTCTTGTTGGCGAAACAGAACCTTGACGTTTCGGTATTTTCGAATGCTTTGGCGATACATTATTCGATTCAGGTTGAGATTTAGACACGGATCTTAAGCGGGATCGGTGCGCTACAGGCTTAGAAAATCCTTCTTCCTTATTTAAGTTTTCAGTACTACCAGGCATATTTTCGTAAATTAAAATAGCTGACGGAGAGTTTGAACGTGACCGAAAATTTACTTTACTTGGCGAATTGCTACGAGAGTTTGTTCTAGAATTAACAGTACTTTTGAGTTCTCCTTTTTTATCTAATATTCCCATCTCTTTTAGTAAAGCTATTTCTTCATCTTGCTTCCTTTTTTCAGCTTCAGCTTCATTTTTTTCACGATTTAGCTCACTTAATTCCCTAATTTCTTCCATGTTTTCTTTAAGAAAGTCTCTAGGTGGCCTATGTATGGGGCCTGGAGGCGGTAAAGTTACAACTTGGGCCATATTGTCGATTCGAGTTAGAGAACTAGTTCTTTTATATGGCGGCGAGTTAGATCTTGAATTGGCCGCTGAGGTTTTTGGAGTATTGTGCCGAGATGTTTCTTCTCGAAAGCCCCGACCTAAAAAAAAAATTATTATTTATATTATTATTATTGGGTCAGTGTGATAATATCAACTAATGATAATCTTATAACTCATACTAATATTATAAAGAGGCAGAGTTTGTAACTTTGTATATAGGAACTAATCTCTGAAACTACTGATTCGATTCTGAAAATTCCTTTACTAATAGGAAATTACATTACCCCCAAGTGTGTAGGCTATTTTTTATTGCGATAAAAAAGTGTTTAGTGCCAAATATCACTTAATTTTAAATGACGTCAGTACCCTTCAAGAGGCATACATAGGGACGAAACCATGTGAAAGGAGGGTAAAGTCACTTGTGTAAAATATATGTAGAATTACCTTTAAAAGGCGATACCCTCCCAGGTCGTATCTCCACTGGGAGGGACCGAGGGCTGGTGGGGCAAGAGGTAGTGGGTTCTGCGATAATCGCAAACGAAGTCTCCCTTTTCTTTTTCGATGTTGATATTGTTCTGGAATTAAAAAAAAACTTATTTAATATAAATCTATTTTTAACAATAAAAATGTGAATCAGTGTTTGTTTGTTTCTTTCTCACCGAAACAAAGTAAGAGATTCATATGAGGTTATAATTTACTTCGGGTAAATAAATAAACAGGTTAATATAAAACTCATACAAGGAATTCCAATTGTTTTTTTTTCTTTAAGGTGAAAGTCGGAGGGCTCGGCAGTGATACTATGCTTTTATTTGTATTACTATTTTAGAAGGTTGAATTTCAAGGTTCTATTTTTAAGAGGTTAAATATTGCCTAAAATGTTCATACACTTACAAACATTAAGTCAGAAATATAATAACATTGTAAAAAAAAAACTGTTGATTCAGTTCTAGTAATTTCGTCTTTGAAGGCCATTTTTTATGATAATTACAAGTGAAGATTTAATATATACTAAAATTATAAAACTGAAAAGAATTTTTTTGTTCGTTGAAACGCGTTAATTTCTATGAGTAACAATATTTGATATTTTTTCGCTACTATTAGATATGTAAAAGTTCGTATGTGTGTATAATCGTTACTCCTTCGTGTTAAAAACGGCTGGACGGAATTGGATGAAATTACACAAGAAATAGACTGGTCTCTCATCTAGAGTAACACATAGGCTACTGGTAGTAATAAAAATTACTAAAAGATGGCGTGGGCAGTTGTAGCTCGGTGGTAGCGCGCTTGCTTGGTAAACCAAGTGAAGCGAATTTAAAACCAGGCCTCTCGAGCCTCTGATATTTTCATGTGTGGTTTACATTAATATCATGATTACCATTTGCCTTACGGTGAAGGAAGACATCGTGAGGGAACCTGTATGTCTGGGAAAACCTAGCAAGTTTTAGAAAGGCATGTGAAGTCCGCCAAACTGCACTTGGACTATGGCCTTGTTCCCCTCGTATCGAAGGGAGGCCCGAGCCCAGTAGTGGGACGTTAAAAAAGACTGAATAGAAAAGGTGGCATTACCCTTATTAAATATTATATTATGGTAGTAGTATATAAAGTCAGGAGCAAACTAGTAAATTTATCCATCAGTTGACGATTATTGTGCGACCTTAATTTACTGGCCAGCCTTGAGAAACGCTATATTTTTTGTATAAACACTTGAGGATGTACTTTAGTATTTATAAGTCTCTTTTTGAATCGAAGAATGTCATTGGAATACTTATTAATTTTATTACATCCACTTCATTCATTATAAGCATTGACTCGTTCTATACATAGGGACGATTTACCTTACGTAGGTATTACAAATACCTTCCATATAATATACAAAATAAATTAGAATGGACTCACACGCATTAAAAAAACTTAGATAGCCTAGTCTAGTTTATGTTTTGATATTTATAACATTTGATATACGTATCCTTTATTTTATTTCACTCAATCTTTGATCAAGTTCAAAGAAAGAGAGTGACGTTTTTTCGTATGTATATTTTTTTAAGTTACACAATATCGACATCAATGTAAACTAATTTTCAACCGACTTCCTCAAAAAGGAGGAGGCTTTCAATTCGGTTGTATTTTTTTTTATGTTTGTTACCTCAGAACTCCGTCATTTATTAACCGATTTGGATAATTTTTGTTTTGTTTGAAAGGATATACTTCCAGATTGGTCCCATTTAAATTAAAAAAAAAATTTAACCTACTTCTAATTGTCATATTGACTTGAAACTTTGCTTGTGTTTCTATTTCCGTTAATAGTACAGTATTTCGGTATTGTTGACCTGATCTGATGGTAAGGCCAGAAGGTGGATAGGTAAACCTCTTCAACGGCTTATAGTAGATACTTTGAGTTTGGGCTTATTTTGTTTGATTTGACCAGTCAGTCTAACACGTTAGAATTCTTACTTTACTACTACTGTCTACACTAAATTGGGAGAAATAAAAACTTATTAACAAAAAAATAAAAACCGACTTCAAACAAAAGCACTAAAAAGTAAAAAATAACCGATTGGTAGTTTTCATTTACTATACATACCTAATCAAATAATTTCGAAGGCGGTGCCAGCCGATACAAAGCAAAGCATACCTACAATCGCTATCACTAATATAAAACTGAATGTACGGAAATGTCATATGTATCTAAGCGTTATGTCACATTGGAATATGTCAAAGCCCTGCCTCTGTGGAAGCTAGCTAGCATGTACGGCTGCCCATCTGGAGGTACTGGGTTCGAGACTTGAGGGTTAGGCCTAATTTACTTATTGGGTCTTCAGTTTAACAAAGTTTCAGTAACAACTCGGAGATGGGAAATTGACAGTGCACTCGTGCACTATAATATCTCCTGCATTTGGCTAGTCTCAGTAAGATTGGCCGCCTTGGCGTAAATCAATACGGAACGACATCTATAAACCTATAAGCCTTTATCGTCACTGACAATACTTTTCTAATGTAAAACGAGATTACCACGTTTCTCACTTACTTCTATGACACGTTTGGCTCAATTTGTAGTAACCATACTTGCTGTGACAGCGATCGCGAGTTCGAGTCGGACCGCTGGGAGCATTCATTCGTGTGATGAGCACGAATGTTTGTACTCCAGTCATGGCTGTTTATATTTAAATTATGTATGTGTTTAAAGTTATATATATATATATATATATATATATATATATATATATATATATATATATATATATATATATAACTTTAAACACATACATATATAATATATATATATATATATATATTTATATATATATATATATATATATATATATATATATAATATATATATATATATATTATATATATATATATATGTATATGTAGTGTATCAACTATCTGGTATCCATAACACAAGCCTCGTAGCTTACCATGTAACTAGATGGTGCTGTGTGTTAATGTCACAACATATTTATTTATATTTATTCTATAAGCTCCCAATATTTCGGCACCATGGTCATACAAGCACCGTGGTCACGGGTATTGCTTATAAGTTAGGCCTTCAAACCGTTTAGAAGTAACGGTGTAAAGAAACTATAGTATTATGTCAATCATAGCGTACGCTTTCGCCTTTTATGCGTCGCTGCACATGTTCCTATACAGGTAAACTTATAGCTATTGTATTAAACATTTACTAACCGACTTCAAAAGATAGAGGTTTTCAAATCAGATTTATGTTTATTTATTTGTATGTTACGAGATATCTTTGACGGTGGCAAATCCAATTTTATTCGTTCCTTTATGTATGTATAATGTATATGTATGTCAATAGGTAATGTTTTATGTAAAATATTACTTATATTTTTATTTTAATGTATAGCTATGAGATGAAATATTTTCTCGCAGTAAAAAGTATCTTATATGTTGACCCGGATAACCAGCTATCACCATACCAAATTTTATCAAAATCTGTCCAGTGATTTTTTCGAGATGCGGTAACAGACAGACAGATAGACACAAATTCTAAAAACTATAGATTCGGCCTCTATATCAGTAATAATGTCTATTTCAATAAGATTTTCCAAAAAATATTTAATGTACAGATTCGGCTTAGTTACAATTTTATTATATGTATAGATTTTGCATATTATACATTTTTATTATACAAATGACGTTTTTATTAACAATGATTAACTTATTATAAAAAGATTGGAATAATTTGGGACTTTATTTTATTGAATGTGTGCTGAATACAAAAAAAAAGAAGAAGAAAGAGAGAAGGAGAAAAAAGAAGTAGTGTACCTTACTCACACTACAATACCATAAACAGTTTCATGGCAAAGAAACAAAGTACTTTAATCTCTATACTTTACTATCCTATAATCATCATATACCGTGTAATGAGATGCATTCGCCGAGTTTGAGCCTTGCTATGGAAAATCAAAGTAATGTATGGTGTTAGTCTTAAACGGTATTGAATGAGATGCATCATGACTGATCATGTTATTTCTACATTTAATATATATTATGTATGTATATGTATAAATCAAATTAAAATGCTATTCGTTGATAAGTTTATCACTTGAGAACGGTTCGACCAGTTTGAATATTTGTTTTAAGTACTCGTAATAGAATTAGGTTTTTAGGGGGAAAATTACAAAATTACCTTTTGGCTTGGGCTTTTTTCGTTAGGATTTTGTATGAACAAAGTAAATTTATTATAATTTCGACAGAATAACGTCTGCCGGGTCAGTTAGTAGAAAATAAGTATTATGAGTGTATCTGTTACCCCAAGTCATAATCTATGTATCTAAAACTAAGCATCCAACTAACTAAGCATCCAAATTCATCCAGCCGTTTCAGCGGGAAGATGTAACAAAGGCACATACATACATACAAACTTGATTGTTCATAGAATGATTGATTTATCCCTTTTTAACTTACCACTTCTGGGCTTGTTATGTATAGATATATAGATAGGAGAGGAATCAGTCTATAGAATGCCTTGACGATGTGCTACCCCCGTGTCTTCGGACTTCCGAGAACGTAAAGCCGTCGGTCCTGCAGCGGATCTTTATCATTCATGTTAAATTGTCGTACAACGGACTATGAGAATAATAGGTGAGAGCGCTTATTGTATCTGCGCGTACACGCGCTGCACTATAGTACTCCTGCAGTTGGCTAGAGAGTTTGGCCGCCGTGGCCGAAATCGGTTTGAAAGACATATCCTATGTACATATTTATTAATTTTAATTATCTTTTTAAATTCTCCGCCAAACGTCAAGCTTTCCCATTCTTTTCTTTAAGGTGGATCTCTATTTTCATATTTTTTTCTAAGGGTAGAGTGGTCCCATCTCTATTGGTCAAATAATTACTTGTAGAAATGATTTAAAAGTTTACTTTTAAGTGTTTTTTGTTAATAAGATAAAAGATTTTTTTCTTAAACAATATCTATCTCTTTGTTTTTTCGATTTCGAGTTTGATAATAGTACCATTATATCTATCCATGCATTATAATCAATATACGAAATGCAGGTAGAACTCCCAATGTTACGCGTTCCATATAAACGTGGGTCTTGTTTAATAGTTGCAAAACACGTAAATTCCGCGGTAAGTCCACATCAGTGTTATATAAACTTAATAATTTATTTTAATTAACTCTCATATTAACCACTTAACAAATGCCACAGTTAATTTTAACTAGTAATTACATGTCTAACAATATACAAACAAAACTTAGTTATTGAAAAGTTATAATGCAATTCGGTTTGACTGACGTGTGTGGGTGTTCATTGTGGTGAATCATGAGTTCCTATGGTGGGATGCTCCACGCTTGCCTTGGGCTTAATTTCTTTAGATGCCTACAATAAATGTAATTAATGCAATATGTCGATGTACTAGCATTAGTTTACGACACTCGTATACATTACAAATGGAAAATGAATTTTAGAACATCTACATACTCGTACATATTAATATGAACTTATTTTTATTTATTTATTATAAACATAAATAAAATAACATGAAGAGTGCAAAAATATAAATTAATTCATATTTCATAGTTTGTTGCGTTATATTAGATGGCACTACTGCTCATCAATTTACATTTATACACCGTTCAAAAGATCGCCAGAAAAATTAGTACAAGTGGGTATTTAAATACAGAAATAGAGATAGACTGAGAAAGGTATGGATGGAATGAGTGAAAGGGGATATGTGCATGTTCTGAGATGAAGGAGATGATGGAGGAAAGTGGAAGAAGTAAACATTAACAGACAAGGAGAAGAAAAAGAAAAAGAAGAAACATTAACGCCGACAAGGGTTTGTAAATTAAATGTTTTAAAAGAGTTTGTTCTGTAGATCAATTTAATTTTAGATCTTTAAATAATACTGTCTAGTAAGTAGGCATTCCTGACAACAAATAAAAACAGTATTATACAATAAACATATTTTATAATGCTATTGCTTTGTGATTTATGAACGTTTTAATTTATTGCATATCATTTCGAAAGAGGCCTTCGGGAGACTGACGCCTGCGCCTTGCTCATAAGTCATACTAGTAACAATGCAATCAAATAATCTTGAAACAAATTAAGTTAAATTACATAAGTAATCGAGATAATATTATAAATGCGAAAAAGCCCCAAAATATAGTTTTATTTTAAAATGTCAAATATTTGCCGTAAATCTAAGAAAGTATTATAAATGCGAAAGTTTGTATGTGTTTGTTTATTTCTCCTTCACTCCTTCAGACTTCAAAATCCTGGACAGATTTGGATGATATTTAGATACTACAAAGATATTATCTATACATTTAAAATCACTTAAAAAGCATAATATATCTTAGATTTACCAGAATATTTGATATTTTAATAAAACTATCTTTTTGGATTTTTTCGCGGATTAATTTTGATTTTTGTTTCCCGAAGTGTCCAATGCTTTACAGCAATCATGGTCACGGGGGAGACTGGTTTTAGACATGTCAAAGGTCTAGTAAAGTATAGTTGCCTGAAAAAAACGAAAAGATACTTTTATTTAAAACACTTACGCCTTTGGAGAAGAATAAGTTCTTGAAGTTTCTATTAGACCACCCCAGACCCTTGAAGAAGGATTTTTTTAAAAGAAGCATGATAATGGGTTCATAATTCACAAAGATACCAGCACCTCTTTTTTATAGTCGGCTAATTATTTCGCAAATGAAATACGTAAGCAAGGTTATCCATATTGTAAAAATATGAATTTATGAATGAATTACGGAAGTTTTTGCAACATAAGTAAAAAAAATGCAATGTTGGTGTGGTAATGTTATATTTATAGTTATATTTTACGAAACATATAATAGAAAGAGAGAGAAGATTACGCAGAATTCTCCCTAATTTCTTTAGAATTGATAATTTATATGATGTAAACAAATACATAATTGCAAAATCGAACCCAGTACCTACTAAATACCAAATTGTGCCGTATGGTATGACCATCTACATCTACTTTGTTATATGAATAACAAAGTAGAATAAATCTTTCTAATAACGACAAAAATCAACGAAATTGTTACACATAGCATAAGCGTCGGACATTCCACGCTTTCTAGAAACGAAATAATTATACATATTATTACTGAAGTCTGTACTAATTGGTTTCTTGTTTTACAAAAAATATATATTTATGTTATGCAATGAATTTATTATGTTTTAGATGTAATTATTTATAATTACGATGTTAAACCTATTGGGGGTATTTAAGAAATCGTTTTGTATCTTTGTTTCTGTTAAACTCCAGAACTGCTGAAGTGATTTAGATGTGGATAGAGGACATGAGGTGAAGGATAAGGGAGAAGAAGGTTTCCCACGGGATAGACTATATTAAAAGAACGATTTTTATTGATGGTTTACAAGAGAAAATTTAGAAAACAGAGATTGACTTGATTTTTGCACACGAACAATTTTTTGGGTATGTATGTCCGATTAAACCGATTTTGATGACTCGTTCTTATATCGTTAGATTTGTCTTGATAACGAGAGTGTTATAGACTTTATGGATATATCAATTAAAAATGAAAATGGCGAATCTCAGGCAAAAATTTCTGTCTCTGGAATTCTTCTTTCAAATCTATCAAAGTAAAGGTAAAATATGTACATATTATTTACACGTAACAAAATTTGCAGCAAGGATAAAACATGTATGTATGTCTCCAACTGCATAATACTATGTTTCTTTATCTACTTGTTCTAATTGTTTTAGATCTTTTTTTGGCAGTAAGGTTTTTTCATTTTTATAATATATTTTTTTAAATCGGCAATTTAAAAATCGGCACAAGTGACTGATAACGATATGATAAAATGTTATTTCAATAGATAATTAAATATTTGATAATATTAAAATTATTTAGAACTGTTTTTTTTTAAATCTATTAAACGTATCTCCAATTTAAATTTATTGACACTCGTAAGTCCACATTACTCTCAAGGAATGCTGCAGGTGTTTATGGCAGATACAATGTTGTTTCTTTACTCTCATGAGTTTTTACAAAATGTCCTTGTCACTATTTTAAGTACTAGCTTTACTCATGGTTATTTAATATTGAAGAAGTATCTATTTAATATTATAAAGAAAATTTTTTTTGTATGTTTGTATGTTTGTTTGTAATGGATAAACTAAAAATCAGTTGAACCGATTTAAATGAAATTTGTTGTGAAGATAGTTTGAAACCTTTTGTAAAAGTCTTAAAAATCCTAAGAGATGAGGGTTGAGGGATGAAAAAGGGAGTGAAAGTTTGTATGGGGAATCAATAATTTAAAAAAAACATATAACAGAAATGGAAGGAGTGAAATAGGTGAGAAAAAATGTATAAAAATAATTTAAATATCAAGTCATTCTACGTATTGTGATGTAATTTTTTGTGTGTGTGACGCACTTTTGTATTAGATTTTTCTGCAAGACGAAATCCAGTCATCTGATCATAAGTTAGAATTAAAAAAAACACAAAGACAAATATAAAACTAAAGAAATTATTGTATTTTAAACCTTGTAAGTTGTTACTTTATTTATATATGAGTCAGTACTTAAGAATATCTACTGATTATTTTCTAAGACAACTAATAAACTATTGACTTTAAATTGTTTTTATTAAAATTTAACCATTTTAACCCTAAGAATAAGATTTTTCTTCAAAATATGGGTCTATTTATATTACTTTTTACAAAAAGAAATGAAAATTGCTTTACAAATGCTATAGATATCGCGTAACAAACATACAATCAAACGCTCATTCAAATTGAGTACATCTTCTTATCTGGAGTCGATAGATGTATTTAACTAAACGTTGTTCAAGTATGGTATAACGTTAGAAAATACTTTTCATATTGTCAGTATAAATCACAGTAATTGACAGAATACTGTACGAGTTACGATACGCGTTTCTACTCTCGTAGTTTTGGGGTTCTCTAATCTATACATATAATAAAATTGTAACTGAGCCGAATCTGTACATTAAATATTTTTTGGAAAACCTTATTGAAATTGACTTTATTATCGATACGGAGGCCGAATCTATAGTTTTTAGAATTTTGTCTGTCTGTCCGTTACCGCAACACAGAAAAACCACTAGAGGAATTTTGATGAAATTTGGTATGGTGATAGCTGGTTATCTGGGTCAACATATAGGACATTTTTTACCGCGGGAAAATGTCTCATTTCTAAGAAAAAATACAAAAACTGCAATGTAAGGAATATTAATATGTAAAACCTAAGAATTTGAGTTTTGGTCATCGGAACGCGGGCGGACCCGCGGGCCATGCCAGTTTTAAATAAAATTATCGTTTCTGATTTTTTCGTTTGTTACAACTGGGTATTTCTCCGAGATTGCGTTCTTCGTCTGATTTATCTGGCCAAAAATTATATTCATTTTTGGCTTTATTCAACATACTCTTATGATTAAAGACATGCTAAATAATATTTGGCAGATAAATCAGACGAAGAACGTAATCTCGGAGAAATACCCAACTATTTATAATGACCTTTTGAGATGCCTAAAACTATAGTAACCGTAGTCCCATGACCATGGATGCTGTAAAGCATTCGAAACGTCGGGAACCAAAAATCAAAATAAATCCGCGAGAAAATTCGAAAACATAGTTTTATTTAAAATCTTAAAAGTCTGAAAATAAATAAAAAAATACTTTAAGTACAAAGGATAGAATAAATTAATAAATTAAATTGTTTTGAAGTAAGTGTATCATTTGAAGGTTTAATCTATTATATAAAAATAAATCGCTGAATGTGTTGGTAAGCGCAAATCTCGAGAGCAGCTGAACCGATTTCGCTAATTCTTTTTTTAGAATATTTCTTGAAGTACGAGGATGATTCTTACGGAGAGAAAAATTTAAAAAATTGCCTGAAAAAGTCTAAAGACAACACTTTTCTATACTCCCATACAAAAGATTCGTAATAGTACTTAAAAGTCAATTTGAACTTTAATACCATAACATAAAGTTTAAGTGTTAGTGGAGAGGTTTCGGGAAGGCAAAACAATTGAGTGACGTTAGTATCGTATAAATATTAATGTCAATATTTGTCGATATTATTAACAAAAAAAAATCAAATTTATATGGATAGCGCTGGCTAATAACTATTTATATCTATTTAAAACGTACCCAGCGACAAACCCGAGCGAAGCGAGGGTGAGCCACTAGTTACTATAAAAAAATGTTCTCCGATAACTTACTCGCGTGAAATTCAAAAATGTAATAAATGAAAACCTACGTATGTAGAGTGCGGTGATGCGAAAATGAAAATATGGCTTAGGTTTTATTCAAACTAACAGAAAATTTAGAATATTTATCAAAATAATTAGTCGATGTGAAGTTTCAAAGGGCTTATTATGTAAAGCAAATTCAAACCCGCTTTTTTTGTCATACGCTAAAAAATAACAGAATTTACATATTTTTAATAAATTACATATTTTAAATGATCGCATGTACAGTGTATATTGTATAATAGCTCTTGCTATAATAATCTTCCGCTAACATTCAATTAAAGTTTATCAGAAGAAAATCAAGGCCGTTCCAAATGAGATCAGTAACTATATAATTATGTGAGAGCAAGGTAACATCTATTTGGCGTACATATAATTTTTTTTAACAATAACGGGATTCGAACCTGGGAGTTTAGATAAGCTGGCATTCTAAAATCGTTGGAAAATAGAAATCATAATTTGGGAATGGTATTACGATTCTATGAGATAACGATTAAAGTCACATTAATACAATTTGGAGAAACCCCATGTCTATCCAAATTGAACCCGGTATATATGGGGTTAAAAATTTACAATATACATAATCTATACATATAACAAAACTGTAACTGATCGCTGTCTATACATGGGAGATATTTGAGAAAAATTGTCTGTTTGTCTGTGCGTTTGTGCGCACTAATCTGAGAAACGGCAATTTGGGTGAGATTTTCACTAATGTATTGTGATAAGCTTTACATAACATTCAGTATTTGTTTTATTTCAATCAGTTCATAAATAAAAAAGTTGTGTCAATATAAAGATTTTTTTGTTACTCATCATTAAATAACAGCACTAAATAAAACAAAGCTGACTGTTTAAGGCGCAATCCATTGCCTTACGATGGAAAGTATTTTTTGTTCATCTTCCAAAAAGTATATTTATTATTTATATTTGTGATGTCGATATTCAGTCGTTATTTAGGGAAGACAACAAGAACAAGGGCAGTAGATACGGTGTAAAATATCACGGTATCACATACACGGTACGGTGTAGAATATCGGTACGTAGTAAGCGTTTAGAGAAACATTCAGAGATAAA
Source organism: Brenthis hecate (assembly GCA_951806755.1). NCBI lineage: Eukaryota > Metazoa > Arthropoda > Insecta > Lepidoptera > Nymphalidae > Brenthis > Brenthis hecate. The sequence continues at coordinate 719,864 of OX638257.1, forward strand.
AACGGTTAACCGCTAATGGTACCTTTGACTTATGTATAATCTAGTAATTAAATTAAGAAATATTTTTTCCATTCTACGCGGCATCGGCGAAGTAAATTGTGTCCAACTGGTACTCCTAGAAGCCACTAAGCAAAAGAATTGAATTGAATTGAAAATAAATACTATAGCGTAACATATATCCTTTTTGATGTCAGTCAAATTTACATACACAAAATAAAAATAATAGTTGTACGAATAAAATAGTTCAATTGCCACACTTTTGTATTTATTCAGACTAAAAAAGTTCAAAAGTACTTGTAATAAGTCTAATTGAATAAAGTTTATTTCATTTCATTTCATTTCACTATAATTAAGGTGATCTCCGTCCCTTTGAATAATATTATCTTAAAACTCTTTGTATGTAATCGGAAATACAAGTATACAGGGGGCTTACATTATCATATTTATTTCATACTAGCACTGTCCGCGGCTTCGCCCGCGTTCAGATGACCAAAAACTAAATTCTTACGTTTTACATATTAGTATACTCTTACATTGCAGTTTTTGTATTTTTTCTCAGAAATGAGATATTTTCCCGCGATAAAAAGTATCCTATAAGTTGACCCAGATAATCAGCTACCACCATACCAAATTTCATCAAAATCCCTTCAGTGGTTTTTCCGTGATGCCGTAACAGACAGACAGACAGACAGACAAAAATTTGAAAAATTATAGATTCGGCCTCTGTATCGATAATAATGTCTATTTCAATAAGATTTTCCAAAAAATATTTAATGTACAGATTCGGCTCAGTTAGAATTTTATTATATGTATAGACTAGCGAATCACAGCTTCGCTTGGGTACGTCCCTAGCTTATATTATAAAATATTTATTTTTTTCAATTATTTAACTAGCACGAGTAAAAATAATGTGTTTGGTAAATATCTATGATAAAAGACAATATAATATTTAACTAAAATATTTGGACATTTTATAAAAAAAAAACTAATTAAAACTGGCAAAATTTGTATCAAAACAAGTACAGCAATATTCAATTACTCACACAAAAAATCGATTATATCCAAACGTAGATTCACACTATTCAAATAAAAAAACTTAAAACACAATGTTAAAAAAATCCACTACAATATATCACTTTAAAAAAAACCATTCACATTTTCAAAAAATACTTATATTTGTGTAAAAACTTTGGAAAACTTTATAAAGCCTCATTATCGCAGTACAAAACGATATAGACTGACGACTTGTAACTAGTGAATGACGTATCTCCGTTGAGACATAAGACGTTGTAAGCACCAATAAATATTCTACTATCAATTTAGTTTAATTTTCAGCTATTTCTTATGAATGGTTTGTAGTAGTTAGCCTGTTGAACAGTTTTCTTTGCCAATGTCACTTAGAATGGGAACCTAGTCACCTAGTTTGATACGAAATTTTTTTTTAAAGTACAAATATCACTTTAAATGTAGTTTTTTCATCACTTTAAATGTAGGGTGATATTTCTTTTTTATTATAAGAAAACTGTTTTTCTTAACTGCTTCAGTGGTCTAGTGGCACGTAGTTCCTGGGTTTGAATCCCTGTGAAGTAATCGGGTTTTTCTGTCAAGAATTTCTCAGTAACAGTCCGGAGTTAGGAAGTTGGCTGTATTTTATCCCCGTACTTCGGAGAGCTCGTAAAGCCGAAAATAGGACCAATTAAAAAAAAACATAATATAAACAATTACAGCCGATTTAAGTATCTTCTCTTTTTTTGAAGTCGGGTAGTAATAGTAACATTGGCCAAGATATTTAAAACGTTACAAGTGCGATTATTCACACGGTTGATTTCCGTTGGACATCATTTTGATAGGTAATTTAGTACAGACAATACTGCAAACGTTTAGCTGCATGCGATATACTAGTGACGTACCCAAACCTTACTTACGTGCGTTCATATGTGGATATGTTATTAGAAACTCTCGTGAGAATAAAGTCTTATAACCAGAGTTTGTATGAATCATACAAGTTTCTTAGTCTGGATGATCAGTATGAGTATAAGGAAACTGCTCGTTGGTCTAATAGCTAGCATCTACGGTCCATAGATCGGTAGATTCTGAGTTCGATTTTTGCATGGAGTCAAGTTTAAGGGTAATACTTTCTTAGATTTACGCGAATACTTGACATTTTAAATAAAACTATGTTTTCGGATTTTTTCGCGAATTTATTTTGATTTTTGGTTTTAAGGGTAATTGAATTTTTCTATCAATATCTATTCAGCCCTTCTTAACGTCCCACTGCTGGGCACGGGCCTCCTTTCAATACGAGGGGGATCAGGCTATAGTCGACCACGTTGGCCAAGTGCGGGTTGGCGGACTATCTATCAATAAATCCTCAGTAAAAACACGGAGTCGGAAAGTTGGCGATGTTGAGCACGTAAAGCCGTCGGTTCTGAGTATATCTCCAATCATAAGGGGTTTTGGTACCATCGGACTTTGAGAGTGAAATAAATAATTAAAAATAAATAGACAGTGTACGTTGGCTTTGCGCACATACTTTCGCACTATATTTCATGCGCAGTTGACTTCTCTATGAGATTTGCCGTCATGGCCGTAATCGTTTAGGGCAGTATGAGTATAAGCCGTAAGGCCTCGTTGATACAGTGAATAGCAGAATTTAAAGTATTAATTTTTTTGCCATACAAGACCATTGCCAACCTTGTCATGTTCATAATTACTTATTATCTATACATACATATAATAAAACAGTAATCTAGCGAAATCGATGTGCGCGTAGCACGCAAAAAGTACTGAACCGATTTTAACTAAATTTTACGTTGTGATAACTTATTACTCGGGTCAACATTTAGGATATTTTTTACTTCAGATTTTTTTTAATTCCAACGGAAAAACACAATTATTGGTTTTATCGAGTCGTTCTTAGAAATTTATATGTCTAACGCTGGCTAAACTTAAGGAGATACATCAAAACAATGTACTAGAAAATTGCAAGTTTCAATAAGGCCTACAGAAAAATCTGCAATAGCATAAATCTTTCTCCTAAGGTACACTCGCCATAACTATTCATATCTATTTAAAACGTACATAGGAACGCGCACGAGCGAAGCGAGGGTAAATCGCAAGTATTATATATAATAATATTATCTATACTAATATATACTACTAATAATATTATAAAGAGAGAAGATTTGTTTGTTTGTATCGAATAGGCTCCGAAACTAATGAACCGATTTAGGTGCCAATTGGAACTATCTGTTAAGTAAATTTAATCCACATACATCCAACCGTTCCAGCGTCAAGGAATAATAAACATACACACATAAAAACATTCGCATTTATAATTACTGTTATTAATTTTAAGGAGATATAAAATTATTATTTTTATATTTGATATTTTATTATTATTTCATGCTGTCAGATTTGCAAGCGCATGTAATTAAAATTAGTTAACAATCACAAAAATTGCTATAACTTTATAATATAGGGTCACATCGTGACTGTAGTTCAAGCTATATGTTGCGGTTCACGCAACAAATTACAAAAATATAAAAAAGCTGTATTAAAGTTCATTAGGCATTTCCACGTAACATGCAAAGGAATGGACACAAAACTATAACTGTATTAGAAAATAAACTAATGACATTAATTATAAATAGGTTTACTAGCAAAACCCGCGGCATCGCTCGCGCTAAAACTACAAAAAAAAATATTTAAAAAGGTAGTTTCATACAAACTTTCGTCCCCTATTTTACCCTCTTATAGGATGAATTTCAAAGAATGCTAAACTCGTATTTATTTAATTATATTGAAGAGCATTAATACCAAGTTTCAAGTAATTCTGATCATAAATATTTTTTGGATTGTATTATAACATGTTTTCCCGTGGGAATAAAATAATCTCCCGCAGTAAAAAGTAACCTATGTCACTCTCCAGTCCTCCAACTATCTTCACACAAAAAATCACGGCAATTTGTCACTCTGTTTCGACGTGAAAGATGGACAAACAAACAAACACACTTTTACATTTATAATATTATTAGTAATTAGTATTAGTATGGATTTTAACTATTTATTTAGAAAATTTCTTTATTAACCGACCCGAGGTCAGTTTTGTTCTAATAATATGTTTGTGATCTATAATTTTATACAAACTCTTATAGAAGAAGAAGAAGAAGAGAAGAGACGAAGAAGCAGAAGCACTTTCAGTTTTTCGATTTTTTATTTTCTGAAAATGTTCATTTTTCGCCCTTTTTTACTGACAATTATTCAAATAGGTCCAGCCATTCTCAAGAAATGCACTTACTAACTAACGAACAGATCATCTATATAGATACATAAAATTGGAGTGTCCGTAATATTAAAATGTAGATGTATACATGGTACATAATTATACCAAAACAACATTTTTTACAATTTTTGTCTGTCTGTCTGTTTGTTTGTTCCAGCTAATCTGCGAAACAGTTGGACTGATTTTGACGGGACTTTCACTGGAAGATAGCTGACGTTATAGGGAGTATCATAGGCTACTTTTATTTTCGAAAAAGTATTAGGGTTCAGCTCAAAAAAATTGAAACGTATCTATTTATACGTTTTTATTTATATAGCTTTAGACCTCTTATATATTAATTAAAGTATATTATGTCATGATTAACTGTACATACGCGTTGAAGGCTGGGAAAAGGTCGACTAACTTGCTCTACCCACATCACTCTGTATATGGATACGATATTATCATCTGTGAATCACTGTTAACCGACTACGAAGGAAGAAATTATTGCTAAGAAATCACACTGTACGTTATAAATGCGAAAGTTACTCCTACGTGCACTTCTTCGCATCTTAACTATTTGGAGGAGTCTATATATTATACTAACTAGCGACTTAACCTCGCTTCGCTCGGGTGCGTTTTTAGGAACGTTTTAATTTTTGAGCGGAGCCCTAACTCTTTTTTTAAAATAAAAAAAGCCTAAGTTACTCCTTATAACACCAGCTATCTGCCAGTGAAAGTTCCATGTAAAATCAGCCCTTTCGGAGATTAGCCGGAACAAACAGACAGACCGTCTCACCAAAGTTTGTCTGGTAGAGATTTAGTCAAAAACACCGCCTTTGGATAACTTAAGAATTTTTTCATACAACATCCATACTTATTGTCATATTGTGTGTACAATCTAGACACAGTATAAAGCAAAAGTCGCTGTTTTTGTCTGTCTGTTTCTCCGCGAAATTCTTCTGAACCACGCAACGGGTTTTGATACGATTTTAACTATCGTTTAAATAATTTCTTCCGAAAAGTTTATATGTATAATATACCTATGCATATTATAGTAGAAAAAAGTCAAGAAATATTTACAATATATAGTCTATCTGTTCCATACTAACCGTTAAAACGTTGCCTAGGGTAAAAAAATACCTAGGGACGAATCCGAGCGAAGCAAGGGTGAGTCGTTAGTAAATAATAAACAACAATTACAACAACAGTATATATATTTATAACAATATCTCCACAATACAGTAAGTACCTATATGCTGTAAAGAAGTCGAAGACATTTATTTAATAAGAAAATACACTTGCTTATTAAACCTTTAGTCCTAACGAGAATAAGTAAACGAAAGTTATCGGGACTGTCGATTTTTTATACTATAAAGTACATTCGAATTTTCATTCTATTGAAATAGCTTTGAGATGATCACAACACGCCTAAAGTATCATCTGGAGAGTAATTTATTTTATCTATTATAAAATAAATTACTCTATTTTGGACATATAAGCGTTCTTTTACAATTTTTTACCGTCTGCAAAAGATTTTTTAGGCTTTTTTAGGCTGTGTATATTTATTTCGTATAACGGCGTATGTAAGAGTTACCTATATGATTTTTTTTACATCAAACAGGCCAGCTGTTTATCTCTTGTGCATTGTATACAGTTTAAAAAAGTTTTTTATTTTCGTTTTTTCCCAGGTAGGTATTCCCAGTTATAATCTGTGTACTTTTCATCTAAATCAGCTCAGCATTCCCAGTGTGAAGGCGACACACATATGTATAAACATTCACATTTTAATAGTAGTATAATAGACCGATTAAAAAATGATAAAAAGTTATAATTTCTATACTTCTATAATATTAATTTTTCAATTGTTTTTGGCAAAGTGTTTTTTTTTTATTTTCAGCACTATCAGGTTTACATGAGACGCCTGTCTGCCAATTTTTTTCCTTAACGGTATCAATAGTTTCCTAGAAAGAATAAATCCAAAACTCAAAAAATTGCATGGAAAAAAATACTGTGGTGTTCGCATACTCATTAAAAAACAATGATCAAACTGTGGTCTTCTACCTATTGATAAATGAAAAGTGTACCTTTTGTTGGAAATCCTAAGTAAAATATAATAAAAAAAATAATGCTTACTAGTAAAATGACTATGACATACGGACAGACGGATATGAAAAACTTTTAAAGATTCCATTTGTATTTTAGCTATGAAATCCTAAAAATAACGTAATAAAACGATTAGATATATCAGTGGCTATAATTACGTAACTCGATAGAAATTACAATAACATTTATTGTTAGGTGTTGGCTTACTATAAATAATTATTTTTATTTGAACTAATCAGCCTTGCGGTTAAAAATGATAAGTGAGGAAACGGTTAGGTTTCAAAGCATCTGGATTACACATGTAATGAAGAAAATTTGTTAATTGTCATAATAATAATTGCACGCGGCGCCGCGTACGTTTATGGATTTTGCTACATGTCTGTACATATTCAAAATAAAAAAAGTATGTAAGTTTTTCTTTTGAAAATTTAAATAAAGGAGTGTTTTTTTAATGTTTAAACTTTTTTAAATGTTTTTTACTTTTTTCTTATTCTTCACAGCAAAACCCTTTCATTTGATATCCATATCATGGGGCTGCATAAACACCTACAGTCCGCCATCTTTAGTTACAAAAATACCAACTATTTGTTTTCTTGAATTGATATCATATTTTTGCCTTTTGTATTAACAGGACTCTTATTTTGAAATCGCAAATACTTTTATTATGCGATTTCCAAAAAGGAGGAGGTTCTATGTGCGTCTGTATTTACGTATCTGTTTTATAAGTATAGACCTGATAAGTTACGTGATACTGACGTTGAAATATAATCCATAAGCTGTTGCTCTGAGGCACTAAATATAAATAGTTAATTGTAAAATGATTGTTTGCGTTATTATTTTACTCAGAACGTTTGCTCAAAAAATGGGTGAATAATAACAGACTCTAATGGTTCATGATTGAAAGAAAACAATGGATGACACTTAAGTTTCTAGCTTTGACAATTTGTATTTAAAATATTATTATATAAATAAATGCTTCTAGGTGATTTTTTGGAATACGTAGTAATATGTAATAGTAATTTCAACAAGTTTCTCCATTGTGTTGCATGAATCTTTTTCTTGCAAAAAAACCTGTATAAGCCGCTTTGGAGATTTCATGGAACAAATAGACAAAATTCATTGATATTCTATATTGATATGTATCTTGAGTTTTTGTATACCTACAAAAACTCAAGATATACAATTAGCGTTTCAAAAGTGTCCTCCAAAAAGAAGCGCACAATTCTTATTCTCTTTTGTTCATTGTTTTTGCGGATGATAAAATTAAAACACACGTTGTTTCTTTTAAAAAAGTACTTTATGTGGTGTGCGTAAGTTTGAATTTGTGTTTGGACAATTAGAACTTCCGATTTTTAAATTTAATTCTTTGGTTTGACTTAACATCATTTTTTTAAGAGATATTTGCTAGGAAATGGGTATTTATGTTTTTATATATTAACTAGCAGAACCCACGGCTTCGCGTGTGCTAAAACTACAAAAAAATCACTAAAAAGGTAGTTTCATACAAACTTTCATCCCCTAATTTACTCCCTTATAGGATGAATTTTGAAAAATGATAAGACACGTATTTATTTAATTTTATTGAAAAGTATATATACCAAGTTTCAAGTAATCATGATAATAAATATTTTTTGAATTGTATTATAACGTGTTTTCCCATTGGAATTAAGTAATCTCCCGCGATAAAAAGTAGCCTATGTCACTCTCCAGCTCTACAACTATCTCGATACAAAAAATCACGCCAATCCGTTGCTCCGTTTCGACGAGAAATGAGGACAAACAAAAAAAAAAACAAACAAACACACTTTCACATTTATATTATTAGTATGGACGCAAAAATTAAGCATTTTTAGCGATTATTCGGACTTTGTACTTGTACAAATAGCCATATTCAGAACAGTATGTGATATAATCATGAGGTACTTAATATCACTTACAGGAATGTTTTTCTATAGCACGGTATCTTCATTAATTAATATGAATCCTATAATAATATAAATATTATAAATATGAAAGTTTCGATGGATGGATGTTTGTTACTCAATCACGCCAGAACGGCTGAAGGGATCTGGATGAAATTTGGTGCAGATATAGATTATAGTCTGGCATAACATATAGGCTACTTTTTATCCCGAAAAAATTTACAGTTTCTGTGGGTAGCTTTGTTTTGTTTTTTCACAGAGCAATGGATTGATTATCTATTCCATACTAACCGTTAAAACATGGTTTGTTCAAATATCTAATACTTTTTTAGATAATTTATACCTCACGAGTTTTATATTTTCAAAGAAATTCCCACCTTAAAAAGTGAAATTAGGTATTTGCTTTTAATCGATTTCGAAATCGATACATTGGTTCATATTCATAAATAAATAATCTAAGATAAATATCTATAGATGTAATTATTTCCATACGAACAAATCAAATCTAAAACCTATTGCGTACTCGAAGTAATATTTATAATGTGTAATTCCTTCCAATATAGATAAGACTGTAATAATAGCTTGATATTTTGAAACCCAACGCAAAATGAACAAAGATGTCAACCGTCACTGAACAGTCGGTTGAACGAGATAATCACTTCGATGAAACTTATGTTTTACCATTTTCTTATTTCTAGACCATATATGTACATACATACATATGAATCGTAATACTTAGCTTTGTTAGTTAATGTATTTGCGCCGAAGGTTGCTGGTTCGATTTTTTTTTTTTTTTTTTTTTTTTTTTTTTTTTTTTTTTTTTTTTTTTTTTTTTTTTATTGTCGGGAAATGCATTTACGCATACCACCTGATCCCCCAGGTGGTTATGTGGGGCTCACCGGCTAGAAGAGCCGGTACTACCCACTAAAAACCCGACATCCCTTCCCCCCGCCTTAGTGGGATGCCGCAGGATCGCTTGCGCATAACTACTACGGCGCCCCGGCGGCAGGTCTGCCTAAACGCTAGGCAGACCACCAAACCAATGGGGCTGCTCCACAGTCAACTCTGCTACACCAGAGAGGTACCCGGAGCAGCCCCATTAAACCTACCACCGCCCACCGAAGTGGGCCACCTCCAATCGGCTGCAGAGGACAGGGAGAGCGGCAACGCAACACCGACACTCCTCTTCCCCTGCAGCCCCACCGCGTCCGCCATCAAGCGGCGGCGGCCCCGCTAGGCCGCGGGAGATAGGGACGAGCGGCGCATCGCCATACCGACACTCCTCTTCCCCCGCGGCCCCCCTACCGTCGGCCCACCTCCGGACCAAGATGGCTGCCGACACCCCACGCCAGACGCAGGACCAGAACTGGCCCCGCTCCAGCCGCCGCACCGACGGGCTTGCCCCGGCAGCGCGGCCCGCGCAGCGCCTCCTACCGCGAAACGGCTGGAGACACCGCGCTACCTCCAAGAAGGAGACGGCGCCCTCCTGACGCCGCTCCCCCCTCCCATCCTGGCTGTTGGTCCGCGCCGGATTGCTCCGGTACCACAAGCTCCTGTCGGGTCCAGACAGTCGCGAGTGGTGTTCCCCTATCCGCCACCCGGGGGACGCGTCCGGTAGCAGTCAGCCTCTGCCCCGGAGGTTCGATTTTACCACAAGTAGTTTTTGTATTGATCATACATAAATTATGTTCATTAGTTTTGGGTCATATAGGTACATTAGTTTTGGGTTTCCAGTTGGTGTTACCATATTTAAAAATCCCAACTTAATGCATTTCTAGGATTTATACGATTCGTCTATATAATTAAAAAATAGTACCTAAGAATGCAAACGGGAAAGTGGATCAAAACAGTTACAGAAAGTACTCAAGGGACGAATAAAGACGTAAAGGAAGGCGGGTTAAAATAAAAGATGAGAAGACGATCTGTCTAAGGGCTGGAGAAGGTCAGCGCTGTACAGGCGCATGTGGGGGGAACTTTAGAAGTCCTATGTCATACTGACCTGGTAGATGATAAAGAAAAATCTGAATAAGCACATTTTAAGTATTAACCCTATTGTTATAAATATGGACCATCTTTAAAAACAATGCAAGTCTGAGGAAATAAGGCTATTTTTATATAAGTGAGGGCGAATTTGGATATGATAACAATCATAATTTTCAAAGATCCTTTCATAGTGCTCATCTACATACATTACATTAAATACCTATGCAAAATTTCAGGCTTTGAGACATTTAGACTTTTATTAATTAAACTAGCTAACTCAACAGTGATCGTCCGTTAAATTTTGTTTTTGTTTATCATGCTCCATGCTAAAGTCTTATAGAAAAAATAATGCATCCTTCATCCAAAAAGTCTCGAACCGTACAAAAAACATTCAGTTTTAGTCAAATGTTCAAATTTTCCAAATTTTGTTCCCTAAAAACCTTATTCGGCGTACTAAAAACATTTTTTTTTATATAGCTAGATAGTCTGAAAAACTATTAAAAATTCAATATACGACTGTGATCTTGTTATAATTTATTATACTTATTATTGGCAAATCGAAAGTACTACCATAATCAGTATAACTTAATTATACTTATCTATTTTATTAATAAGTATAGTTTTGTTACATTTAATGACTTTTATAAATACTTTGTTACACAGAATTCATTGATATGATCTACAAAAATAACATTTGCGCGAACACCATTTCTGTTATGAAATGTAATGATATACAGAGCGTGAAAATTTTTGGCTAAGTTACAAAATTCACTTCACTTTAATAGTTTTTGAATGGGTTTTAGTGTTACGTAAATGGGCCTTAGTATTAAATTCACAAAATAAACTATTAGAGTATAATAAGTAAAACTATGATTGACTTGCGGCTTTATTTTAATAATAAATAAATAAATATGTCGCGACATTAACACACAGCACCACCTGGTTCCATTGTAAGCTACGAGGCTTGTGTCATGGATATCAGATAGTTGGTACATTACATACATATATAACTTTAAATACATGTTATGAACACAAACACCCATGACTGGAGTATAAACATTCGTGCTCATCATCATCTACTATACAGAAGTCACTCATGTAGTCTTACTGGCTTTCGACAATCATTATCACATATTAGGCAGTGGTAACGTGCTCGCTTGAAAAATCGAGTAAAGCCGGGTCAAACCATGATTCTCACACCTATCAGGTTTCATGTGCGAATCATTATTTAATACGATTACCACTTGCTTTACGGTGAAGGAAAACATCGTGAAGAAACCTGTATGTCTGAGAGAACCTAGCGACTTTTCGAAAGACATGTGAAGTCCGCTCGCACTTGGCCAGCGTCATATAGCATGGTGCCTCTCGTATTAAAGGAAGACCCGTGCCCAGCCACTGCTGGACATTGGAAGGGCTGAATTAACAGGAAACTGTGAGTGATTGTTAGTAAGAATTGACCACAGCCTAAATAAACATTTGTGCAACAACGACTCGAGCGTTACAAAAAAATATTAAGAAATATTTTTAAATTACACCGACTTTTAAACGACTCGACTAAATACTTCAAAAGTAATTATTATTGTAATTCTAGTTTATTTTTTATTGATATTTATATAGTATTACTTTACGCATTAAAAAATCATGCAAATCGGTTCAAAATTAGCGAAAAAATTATGTCACATATACACAAAAAGCATAGTCTAATTGTACATCTCCTTCTTTTTGATTGGTTAAAAAAGAAAAAGATACGTGCGAAAATAAAAAGGAGAAGAGAAAGAGACAAAAGATAAAGAAATATATAGAAGAGGCCAGTTAGGCATCCTTTTCTCACACTTGTTGAACAAAACACAGCTCTCTTAAACGCTACGTCGAACAAATCTTCAGCATTATATAAAAAAGACGTAATAGAATAGACTAACAATAACTATAGTCTAACGATCTTCCTGCGATTAGTTAAAGATTTTTTTACTCCAACGACATTTGCAAGGTCGGATACGTTTGACTGAGCGTTTTGTTATTTTTTTAATTCTACATCGATTTTACGCTTTGCTTTGTAATACTGAGGACAATATAACATTTATTTTTAACTTTATATTGAGTTACATTATTTTCGTATTTGTTTAGATACTATATTTCTTTTATGTGGTCACCTGGATGGTTTTTAGTTTTGATTGGGCTCGATAGATGGCGCTGTTGTCTAGATCCAGATTCCTTAAATTTTCTTTTTTTTTATTAGTAATGGGCTTTGGGACTTTCATCTTAGCTCGAAGGCATAGATGAGGTCTACAATAAAGCGAATTTGCCCAGAAGAAGCCTGGTAACACGCACTTTAAAGAGTTTCTGGTTAAAAGTAAAAATAGATTTTCCAATCAAATGAAATATCTACTGAATCCGCTAGTAGTTATAATTTATATCGCTCTTGCAGTAGAAATAAATGGAGCATAGCTAGAATGGCTATTAAGGACCTTGTTTCAGAAATTGCTTTAAGACGGGATTGAATCCACCACCTTTTTTCATAAGTAATAAGATATTTTATGCCCGATTTCACCAACGTCACCTAAGTTTAAGGGATCCCCTAAGCATGGTTAGGGGGCTGTTAGGGGACAGTTTCTTTTTCACCGACAGTTAGGGTTCACCTAAATATTAAAAGGCCCCCTAAATTTAGGTGCTCGAAATATGGGTTTAAAGACGATCGTAAAACGAAATTTTATTTAGGGGCTAGTTTAGGGGACTTTTAAGCTAGGGATCTCATACGTAGGTACATAGCTTATGAGTTGTTGGTGAAATCAGGCATTAGTCAAACATTATTCAGCCTGGCGGTTCCCACAACACACCATGCAGATAAACAACTGCTTTGTCGGGACATAAATCCATACGTAATTTAAAACATTAGATACTAAGAATTAGGTTAATTAAGAAGTCATGCCTTTGCTAGATACATAAACACTGGCGCTAGAGGAATGTAAGTAAACATTTCTTATAAAACTATACATTTTTGCAAGAGATTGATTGATTATATCTATACAGATAAATAAAATTGAAGTGTCTGTTTGTAATGTCGAAATAACAGCTTTTTACTAAATGCATATAAAATTATATACGGTACTTATAAGAAAAACATAATTTTTAACATTTTTATCTGTCTCTGCCTGTCTGTCTGTTTGTTTGTTCCGGCTACACTCCAAAAAATATAAATAAATATGTTGGGACATCAACACACAGTACTATCTAGTTCCATGGTAAGCTACGAGGCTTGTGTTATGGATACCAGATAGAAGAAGTAAATACATACATATTATAAATATAAACACCCATGACTGGAGTACAACATTCGTGCTCATCAAACATAAACTTTTCCGGATGTTGCAGAGCCACTATTATAGTAATAATAATATAACTCACTTTTCCCCTCTTACTCTCTATGCTTATTGTGTATCGTTAGAAGATAATTTTATGAATCCACCACCATCTATACAAATAATAAAATTGTAACTAAGCCGAATCTGTAAATTAAATATTTTTTGGAAAATCTTATTGAAATAAACATTATTATTTATTATCTATGCTAAGGACGAATCTATAGTTTTTAGAATTTTTGTCTGTCTGTCTGATACCGCATCACAGAAAAACCACTGGAGGGATTTTGATGAAATTTGGTATGATGGTAGCTGGTTATCCGGGTCAACATATAGGATACTTTTTACCGCAGGAAAATGTCTCATTTCTGAGAAAAAATACAAAAACTGCAATGTAAGAGTATACTAATATTTAAAACCTAAGAATTTGTTTTTTGGTCATCTGAACGCGGGCGGAGCCGCGTATAATCTGATGTTTTTTTTAAATTTAAATATAGGTTACGGACAAACTTACAGCCAATAGTTTGATAAATGTAGGAAATAACATCACTAAGGACACTTTTTGTGTCGACACGCATCAGTAAATAAATGTAAACAGTGCTTGAACAATATTAATTATGTTTAGGTAAAAAATAACTTTAACTTATGATTTTAGAAGGTTTTGTTACATTATAACAGTAATTAAGGTCAGTAAAACACGTAGTTAGATGATATATTTTAAATATTGTGAATTATTGTTAATTAATTTTGTATGTTGTTAACTAATATAGTAATCCCAATTAAAAAAAAATATATATTTTTTAATAATGCGCACCCGAGCATTATTTAAAATGTTTATTTGAATTCAATTCTCTTGTTCAAGCCTACAATATTTTAAGATATGAATATCTAATAGGTTAATATGTATTTTACGTATTGAAATTTATATTAGATTTGCTTTGCATCGGCTGGCACCGACTTCGAAAATATCTGATTAGGTATCTATTCTAAATGAAAACCTCCGTTTAGTTATTTTTTACTTTTTAGTGCCTGGAAGTCGTTTTTTTTTAAGTTTTTATCCAAAACAAACTTTAATGTACAGATTTGACTCAGTTAGAATTTTACTATGTGTATGTATACATAATTTACATTAAATTCACTATTTAAGATATATTTTTACTTTTTATTTCTCACTTTCATATTATATTTGGAATAGATCTATTCTAGAGATAAGTCAGAATGATCTCTGTATTATTTATACGATTTTTGTTAAAATTGTACAAAAAACACCATGTTATAATATCCTTGCAGTATTGTGTCATTGACATAAAGTAAAATAAAAATAAGACTGGTAGCAGTGGGCGGCGAGCCTTAAACGGGTAGAGTGGTCTGCAACCTTTTAAAAACTAATAACCATGCCTTTTCCTTAAAAACAATAAAGCATTCGATAAATTGTTTATAAATATTCATTTTTAGATTTTTATGAATATTTAATATAGAAACTATGTAAATAATAATATACGTAAACATATTATAAATGACTACCCATAACTGGAGTACAAAAAATCCTGCTCATCACATAAATGAATGCCTCATGAAAGTCTTGAAGGTTTTAAAAATTAAATTAATTTTTATAAGTATGTAATGTCATGCTTTTGACTTTAAATAATTACTTTCATGTACCTTTACAAATTATATGAAATTTTAAAGTAAAACTATATTGTTCGATTTTTTCGCGGACTTATTTTGATGTTTGGTTCCTGTCGTTATGAATGTTTTACAGCAATCATGGTCACGGGAGAGACTAAGGTTTTAGACGTCTTTGTTACAGACAGTGCGTACTACCTACTCACTACAAAATCCATACTCTTAATATATTAAAAATGTGAAAGTGTTTGTTTGTTTGTTTGTTTGTTTGTTTGTTTGTTTGTTTGTTTGTTTGTTTGTTTGTTTATTTGTTTGTTTATATGCCTCCCTTTCACGTCGAAACGAATTGGCGGATTAGCGTGATTTTTTGTGTGGAGATAGTTGGACGGCTGGAGAGTGACATAGGCTACTTTTTACTGCGGGAGATCATCTCATTCCCACGGGAAAATACTTTATAATACAACTCAAAAAATATTTATGTTCAGAACTCCTTGAAACTTGGTATTAAATGCTCTTCAAAACAATTATCTATTATAGAAATAAGTCTACCTTTGCCTTCAATTTTCTCTTAATATTTGTAATTTTTGTTTTTTTATGTGCAATAAAGAATATATATTAAATAAATAGAGTGTTGTAGCATTTTTCGAACATCCTATAAGGGGGTAAAATAAGATGCATGTTTGTATGAAACCTACTTTTTATACAGATGTTTTTGAAGTTTTAGCGCGAGCGAAGCCGCAGGTTCCGCTAGTGATTTCGTAAAATCCAAAAATGGCACCAAAGTACCTTACTATTATATATTTGTTAATTTTAATTCTAAACATTAAAAAAAAACATTGATTTTTTAATAATAATTTATAATTGAATATGGCGATGGCGGAACGTCGGGAACCAAAAATCAAAATAAATCCGCGAAAAAATCCGAAAACATAGTTTCATTTAAAATGTCAAATATTCGCGTAAATCTAAGAAAGCATTATATTAAATAAAAAAAAAATATTAATATTCTATATTCTGTAATCAAATTGATTTTTTCTTTGTCACGCCATCACGTGAAAACTACTGAACGTATCGGTATCAGACTGACAAATCGAAGCGGTATCATCTGCTGATCGTTTTAGGCAGTAGGCTATTTATTTTTTTAATTCCATACACTTTTCACCATATTTTTTTAAATTTATTTTCATAAATATATTTTACGCAAAAAAAAACAAAAGACGTTACACTTTTTATTAAACCTTAATATTTAATTTATAAGAAAAAAAACTAAATATACATTAAGGTCTTGAAAGACCAAAAGAAACATTTACGTACGCGCAACAAAATGGGCAGATGAAGTCTAGTGTTCAAATAAAAGTAATCGAAAATTTTTATTTTGTTCAATAATTATCAAAAATTGACATCTTTAAGCCCCTATCACCGGATATCCATTCAATGTAATTAGACGAAGGTCGCTCGTTTTTTGAGAATGAAATTGATAAACAGCGGTAGTTATGTATTCGTCTCAAGGTTTCCTTAATCTATATATACACATATTAAGGTATCTGTCCTTTTGTTTCACCTTCGCTCAGGCCATATTGAACCTAGAAAGCGGATATTTGAAAACATAATAATAAAACTATAGTATGCTGAGCGATTTCTGCCATGGCGGCAAATCTCACTGAGACTAGCCCTCTAAGCAGAAGATACTATATAAGTGAACAAGTGTGCATGCAAGTTCGCTCTACTTTGACTCTTCAAAGTCAGTTGGGATCGCAGAAGAGACGGAGTCCGCCAAAAAAATGTCAAAGTTAAAAATAGTAACGTGATTTGCTGTTTATGCTACTTTTCTCGATTTTGCCATACAGAGTGTTTTATTTCTTTAAAAGATAAGAAACATATTATGTATGTATTAGTCATTAATTTACAATACTTTGGGAAGAAAATATGAATATTATCTATACATACCTATAATAAAATTGTAACTTAGCGGAATCTGTACATTAGATATTTTTTGGAAAATCTTATTGAAATAAACATTATTATCGATATAGAGGCCGAATCTATGGTTTTTAGTATTTTTGTCTGTTTGTCTGACTGTTACCGCATCACAGAAAAACCACTGGAGGGATTTTGATGAAATTTGGTATGGTGGTAGCTGGTTATCCGGGTCAACGGATCCGGTAGATATATCCGGTAGGATACTTTTTACCGCGGGAAAATATCTCATTTCTGAGAAAAAATACAAAAACGGCATTGTAAGAGTATACTGATATGTAAAACCTAAGAATTTGGTATTTGGTCATCTGAACGCGGGCGGAGCCGCGGGCAATGCTAGTTGAATAATAAAAATAATACTATTTTCTTTTGTATTTGTTAAGCATTAGCTCTCTTCCCTTCAAGGAGCAGGCATAATAATAGCTTATTTTGTTTTCTTTATCTAAACCGTTAGCTATTTTATTCCATTCTACGTGACATTGGCGAAGTAGTCTATGCTCAACTAGCACGCTTTGAAGCCATTAATAACAATTTGAATGGAATTAAAAAAAAATACATATATATTTAAATAAGAATAATATCTTTTTTTGAACAGCAATTTCTTGGAAAGATTAGTAGTACGATAAATTTATTGGGAGTGAGAAAATTCCTCTACCGGTAAGTCGTGTAGCTAACGACGATATGTAATCACTATAATACTGAATATATAGATCAAATGATCTACAGATAATAACTATTGTCTGTTACTGTTAAAAAAAAAGTATTGAAACTGACATTACTTCCAAAAGCAGACACTAGAAAAATCAAATTGCGGTCAATATACTTTGCAATAAAAAGTATACGTGTATTAATAATAATAATGCAATAACTCAGTTTGGAAATAATCAAAGCCATTCTCGTATTTAAATTCCTAATTAAAATTGTTGCAATACTGAATTATAATATCGTTCTTTGATATTGCATTAGGGTAATAAAAATGTTAAATTGCTATTTAATTTTTAGTTTCTCACTATAATTGCTTTACTGGGAATCGAACTCGCGATCTGAAACTTTACCAAACACTCCTTCGTCTACCAAAGACGAATTACATTAAAAAATATTTAAACGATATTTCATTTTCTATGAATAAAAGAGCCTTGATCTGTAGTGTGAAGTATAAAATATGAAGTTTGAGTTCATATTGTAATTAGTATTTATGCTGCCATTACTCCATTTTACTTTT
Source organism: Brenthis hecate (assembly GCA_951806755.1). NCBI lineage: Eukaryota > Metazoa > Arthropoda > Insecta > Lepidoptera > Nymphalidae > Brenthis > Brenthis hecate. Next base: position 738,320 of record OX638257.1, read on the forward strand.
AAATTACTTACTCGCTTTGAATTATGAAATGTGTTTTGTAAAAGTATTGCAATTGTAAAAATAATAAAATAAAGTTTCTTAAATGAAAAACTAATTTGAATATTACAAGTAAAAATAATTTATTTCGATTTATATATTATGTATACAACCGGCTTACCATCGCTTCGCACGGGTGCGCCGCTAGGTACGATTTCAATAGATATAAATAGTTATTGCGAGTGTACCTTAGGACATAGACATATGCTATTGTGGACTTCTCTGTAGGTCTTTTTAAGACCTACAATTTTCTACTACATTGTTTTTATGTATCTCTTAATGTTTAGTCTGCGTTAGCCATATAAATTTCTAAGGACGATATAATACTTTCTTACATCTACGCGAATATGTCTAAGGACGACTCGATAGAACCAGTTATTCTAATTTCCCGTGGAAATAAAAGATTTTCATGTAGTAAAAGGTATCCTAAATGTTGATCCGAGTAATAAGTTATCACTACACAAAATTTTGTTAAAATCGGTTCAGTTCTTTTTTGCGTGAAACGTGCATAAACAAACAGACAGACGAACTGATAATTTTTTTAACAAGTTCTATTTTTTGCGTTTATATTCTATAATATGTTAACACGTCCAGGTAAATTTCAAAAAATAATTTAAATTCTAAGAAATCTATTGTTAACTGACGCCGTCGTGTCCGCGGTCGTGGAAGGATTATGGTCATTGTTTTTGAAAAATATTTCATGTACAGATTTCGCTATGTTACAGTTTTATTATACGAGTAGGTATGTATAGATATATTTATGTATGTGTAAAAAAAACCGGTGTTAAATATAAATTGATATAAAATATATAACTAAATAATTTAATTTGCAGTATAAATATCAATAAAAAAAAATGCCTATGCAAAAGATATTTTAAATAAAACTATTTTTTCGGTTTTATTCCCGATTTTTAGTTCCCGACATTTCGAATGCTTTTCAGCAATCATGGTCACAGGAGAGACTGAGGTTTTAGACGTCTCAAAGGTCGTATATAATAGTTGGTACAGACAGTACCTATCTACCAACAAAATTATACAATACTTTAAAAAAAATTACAACAATGGCACCAAAGTACCTCACTATATTTGTTAATTATAATTTTAGCAATATTTATATAATTTCAATAACTTTTTTAATTGCTTGTTAAATATTATTTAAATTATTTTAATTGCTATTATAAAATTTATAAACTTAAAGATACTTAAAATATTAAGCAATATTATTATCCTTATAATTTAAAGTCCGAAAAGGTGGTTTCATTTAAAATGTCAAATATTCGCGTAAATCTAAGAAATTATAATATACAAAAGATGTTTCAGAATACGATGAAAACAATACATTAAAACTTTGTAAAAATTGGTATGAAAGTTTGTATGAGGAATGAACCTAGGGACGAAACCGAGCCAAGCGTGGGTAAGTCGCTAGTAATTTATAATTTGCCTTAAATTTGCTATTTTATTAGTGGTTGTACAATGTACATCTTTTAAAAAAAAATACTTACGGTGACTTTAGCGCGGCTCTCACACTCTTCCCACTATTCGCCGACAACACTTTAAAAGCATCATCACTTTTGGTCACTCTTTTCGCCGAACTTGGCGCACTTTTCACTTCGAAACTATTCGCTATACTTTTCACAACACCTTTGGACTTCGACAGATCGTAATATCGATCTTGCGCGTGAATTAACTGTGTGACAGTGAATGAATCCTTTTTCAAATCGATTTTCGGTCCGAATAAATCATCTTTTTCGAAAAACCGATTATCTTCTAGATCTTTTGATTCGAAAGCGTCAATAGTTATGTCTAGTACAGGTTCATTGGTCCTTCGTTCGGTGAAGGCGTAAGGCGTATTGGCAAGTTCCTCTTCGAAACTGTTGTAGCGGCTTCTGAATAGTGACGGTTCCCCACTATCGTACTTGCCCCCGAAGATGTCGTATTGTCCAAATCGCTTGTTTATTGAGTCGAATTTAGGATCGGTCAGTTTGTCCGTCACGCTGTGTGTGGGACTCATGTCTATATGTAGGATGCCGTGCTCGTCAGTGTACTTAAGTTTTAACGCCATTTTCACATCTTTTCTTAATCTGTAATCACAAATAAGGTTTTGTATGAGTTTACGTAATATAACATTGTTATATGACCTATTCCTTAAAAATAAAAAGATTCGCACTTGATGATCATATCGCGTGACGCGTCACATAAAAATTAAAAAAAAATTGACGAAATCTTCTTTTTGTAAGGAAAAATTAAAGCAATACATACATATAAAATGAAAAGTTATGGTTCAGCATAATACTAGCGTTATTATTTTCTTCTTTTCAAAATATACAAATTGTACCAGTCACACTTTTTAATAACATTTTTTAACTGGAATGATAGAAAAAAGAGCCACTTAAGCTACGTGCCCTGCCACAAAAATCTGTTGTAAGGGGGGCGATAAGATTTTATCAGCTTTCCTAATAAGACACATTTTGAAACATTTCTGTAATATTAGGTAATTTAAATTTCATTGATAGACTCAGACTTAGATAGGAAGACATTCTACGAATACTATTTTCAAAATTTTCATTGATAAGCGATACCTATGGAAATTTTGAAAATTACTAGCATTGCCCGCGTTCAGATGACCAAAAACCAGATTCTTAGGTTTTACATATTAGTATACTCTTACAATGCAATTTTTGTATTTTTTCTCAAAAATGAGATATTTTCCCGCGGTAAAAAGTACCCTATACGTTGACCCGGATAATCAGCTATCACCATACCAAATTTCATCAAAATCCCTACAGTGGTTTGTCTGTGATCCGATAACAGACAGACAGACAGAGAGACAGACGGACAGACCAAAATTCAAAAAACTATAGATTCGGCCTTTATATCGATAATGTTTATTTCAATAAGATTTTCCAAAAAATATCTAACGTACAGATTCGGCTTAGTTACAATTTTATTATATGTATAGATAATGTATTTTGAAAGAGTAGGTACTTGTTATTTTTTATTATAAAATCAATGGAGTGGGAATGAAACCAGCCGCGTGACGCTACCAAGGCTGTCATTGACGCGAAGGAGTAGTTTAAATATACATACTGTAGCTTAGTATTTCACTTAAATAAATAACTATGTTTAAACATTAACACACATCACCATCTAGTTCCATGGTAAGCTACTAGGCTTGTGTTATGGATACCAGATAGCTGATACACTACCCATATATAACTTTAAATACATACATATTATAAATAAATATAAACCCATGGCTAGAGTACAAATATTCGTGTAACGTGTTCATCACACAAATGAATGCCCCCAGCGGGACTCGAACCCGCGACAGCTGGCAAAGCAAGTAGGGTCATTACAAACTGAGCCAAACGTGTCGTCAAATTACAACTTGCAATTAGAGAAGCAACATTTTTCTATTTCGGTCTTTGAAGTTTAGACAAAATAACATTCAACAATCTTTTATTCTTTAAAATACCTAGATGGAAATGGCGTATAACGAATTGAGGTACTACTTAAATTCATATAATTTTTAGTATTTAAAAGCGAAAGCGATGGTTGAATGCATCTAATCTAAGCCTTCTTATTCTAGCTTTAAAATAAACTTTTACTATATGATCTTTATTCCACGGGATCTCGTATATTTTCCACGATAAAAAGCTTATAATCTTATATATAAAATTTCCATGTCACAATGTTTGTTACCGTACTCCTCCGAAACGGCTTTACCGATTTTTACCAAATTTTATATGCGTATTCAGTAGGTCTGAGAATCGGCTACTATCTATTTTCCATACCCCTAAGTGATAAGGATAAGGGTGGTCCTCCCAGACCCCACCCCAGGGACGAACCCGAGCGGAGCGAGGGTGAGTCGCTAGTATAAATATAAAAATTTCTGTTAATATCTATATATTCTGGCTTCTTCTGTTCACCAATGAAATTCGCGTTAATGAAATTGAAATTCTCGAAATGAAGGTACAAATATAGAGGTAGATAGAAAAAAAATTAACGACTCATATACCTAAGCGATAACCAATAAAGTATTTTCCACAGGTTTAAAAAGCCTTGATGATCTGCATAAACCCCCTATTTGAGTTGTACCATGAGAACATTGAAACAATAAAACTATTTAAAACTAGTATTTTCACGCACCTACGTTTCATACATCCCTTATTTTTTATCCCCAAAGGATGTAGATATTTTCTATAACTTTAAATTAGAATAGGATTATTCTTTTACTCATAAGCATAATCGAATTTTGATCACTGTAACATTAAAAATAACGGATTTTCGTACAAACTTCCAATTATATGTATATTTTTATAGAGAACTAGTTTTTGCCCGCATTTTAAAATTTTAGAGCTTAACTTTTAAAAAATCTATTACTTTATACACTAATCTAATATTTATACTAATCTTTGCGTATAAAGAATCTACCTGCCAATTTCCAAGTATCAAGCAATTATACTTTCTGAGATTTCATAATTAATCAGTGCGTGGTATTTTACTTTTATATATTGTTTTAAATTTTTGCTTCAACTCTGATTACTTAATGGCGGCTTATTAGGATATTTATATTTCTGATGACAGGTCGTTTAACGATTAATTCTTTATGGGGTCGCTAATTAGCGCACACAAATACCGTTAGTTTGTTCAACCAACGCTTACACATAAGGCGTAGCTGTACTGTTAGAGGATAACTTAATTTGTTTAGTTTTTTGCTATTTTTTTTTCTTTGTTACGCCTATAATATTGGAGTATTTATTAGAATTTATTATATATTAGAATTTATAGCCTATACTTTTTAAATAAACGAATATTAATGGGACGGAAAACTCAATAACTATAGTCGACCCGACCCAGGACTCGAACCCAGGACTTCTATAAAATATCTTTTGATGGGCCAAAATTTTCCGTAGGTAACTCAGGTATATAAGTTATCTTAAAATAGCAATAAATAGGCATCTACTCATATAATTTAAAGAAGATTCTACAACTTTCCCAAAATATTGTAGATGTCTTATTAAATATTAATTTTATTAATTGAATTTTCTGAGAAAGCTTACCATAGTAATGTATATATATTTTTTATACCATCAGATAGTAGGGATTTTTACGAACAAAAACCCACCGACTTTTTTTAAAAAAGCAGATATTTTGACGGGAGAATTTTCGATTGAAAATGACTGTGCTTTTTCGATATTAAGTCAAAATAAGGTTAAAAAATAAATATTTTAAATAAAAAAATACAGTGTGTTTGGGACATAAAATGGTAAGTTTTCATCAAATTTCGTGTTTTTTTTGTAAAAGATAAAAATTGAAAACCAAAAACTTGGTTATTTGAATTTTTCACATAAATTTTGAGGATATGTGAAAAAAGTGTAAATACAAAAGTTTTAGATATCTTTATTACCTACAACTTTGCCACTTAACTTTTTTCCATAGGACTTGTAGTTTTGCCGGCAATCGAGATAAACCGTTTTTTACTCTTATAAACCTACCACTCCACCACCCCCTTCCACTTCCCGATCTCAGATCGCCCGTAAATTATTTTTCCATTCATTTTTGTAATATTCTCTTCCAATTTTTCAATGGGTTTCATCCTACTATATTTTTATTTGTTTCAAAAATTATCGACTACTGTATTTCAATTTTATTGAACATCTACGATGATCGCCTACGGAGTTGATAGTTGCAATGAATTACAGAGCGGCACAATTATTATTATATATTATTAGGAGCACTTCAAACAAATTACTTTTGTTGTTACATTAAATAAATCGCTATAACTCCAACCCCAAAATTTTCACATTACATAAGAATTCAAACATAAGTTATTACAGAAAGCTTTTCCACATAATTTATGAAAAATGCAGATATTTTTCCATATGAATAAATTATTTTATACACGACTTACTTCTTTGCATATTGGAGTTAGTCTGTAAAGCACATATTTAAAAGGATATTTTTATTTGGAACATGTAGTAAATAACCTACTTAATAATCTTATATATTGGGGGTTTACATTGTTTTAGATAGGTGTTGTAATAATATAACAACGAAAATGGATCAAATTTAATAAAAATTAGCAATCTCTTAATGAGGCTTCTACTAGTTCGAAAAAAAGTTTATTCACTCATTTAATTCTACCTTTTTTTAATACAATGAAGAAAAATGATATTTTTTTAAGAAAAATAGAATAAGATAAAATAAGGAAATCTATAAGGATATCAAGAGTAGCAAGTTATGTTCTAGTTTATACAGCCGATTTGAATAGATACTGCAGTCTTGAACTGTTAGCCTTATAACAGTATAAAGTGTTAGTCAAAAAAGTAAGTTTTACAAACAAACATTCATTTAAAAATTATTTTTAGAACAGTTGTCTAAGATTCTCACTTTGAATCAAACTAAAACACAAGCTTGTTGGCCTTTTTACGAATTTATACAAAATTATTTAGCAAATACCTTGTCTGTACGAGGTACCTGCAAAATTTCAAGTTTATAGTTAGGTTAAAGGTAAATTTCCCCAATAAGGTAGAGTTCCTAATAGGGACCATCTTTTCAAACTTCTGGCGCCAAACAATAATAACAGTAAAAATCTTCTTAACACGTTAGTTTTGCACAATGCTTTCTATTCAGATGAATACAATTTACATCCTCAATACATTTTATAAATAAAAACACTTTTCAAAGTTGATTTATATGTATTTGTAAAAACGTCCTTATTAGGGAAACTTACCTTATTTAAACTTTCCGATATTTCGTCGTTAATCAGCGAGAGCTATTTCGCTTTTACATATATATGTATAAGTAGTTGTTTTCTTTTAATAGCCTCCGCATACTACAGACTTTAAACTCCATTTTATGTAGTTAAAAGAAAAAAAGAAAAAAAAAGCAGCCATGATAAATATGCCACTATAAACAAACAGTTGTTATTTTTGTCTGTTCAAATTAATTGCTTGATCTTAAATTAACATTTGTAAATTAAAACTGATTTATCTGATTTTGACATCTATCGGCACTGAGTGTTACCGTTAACACATCACGTGACCATGCCAATGACGACTTAAATGAATTTACTCCCCATCCAAACCTGTCTATAGAAGTTTTCACTTCAATAATTAAAAGATTCTATAGAAAAATACCCAATAAGAATAAGCTATTTCGTCTTGAAAACCTACAAAAGATGGTTTTCTGAAGGAAAAGCCGAGGACATTCGCGGGAAATTGCTAAGCCGTTATATTAACATGTATTGGACTAATGGCCAGAAGTGGCGATACACGTGTAAACGCTAAACACTGTATTATTTCGCAAAGTACATACGGTTGGCGTATCTTCTATTTTTTTATCGTTATAATATGAATTTTTAGTAACATAATATACATATATCGTGTCACGCTGTTTGTGGTTGCGGCTCGACCGATTTTAATGTTTTTTTTTGTATATTTAGTAGATATGAGATTAGGTCGTAAAGTATTTTTAACCCTCCTACCCCTACCCCTATACCATTTTTAAGTAACTAGGGACGAACCCGAGCGGAGCGAGGTTGAGTCACTAGTATACATATATAATTCTTATTTGTTTTTAAATTGTTGGAACTTACACATCTCTGTGTGTATGTTTGTTATTCCTTCACGCTGAAACAGCTGGACTGATTTGGATAAAATTCAGTACACAGATAAGCTATGCCCTGGAGTAATACATAGGCTACTGTTAAGAGACTTCCTAGAGACGCACTAGAGCGAAGCGGTATGTCGTTAATCTTATATAATAAAATTCTGAGTCGAATCTGTAGGTATATCAAATATTTTTTTTTAAATCTTATTGAAGTAGTCATTACTAGTATCGATACAGGCCGAATCTATAGTTTTGAATTTTTGTTTGTCTATCTGGGAACGCATCACGAGAAAACCACTGGACAGATTTTGATGCAATTTGGTATGATGATAGCTGATTATATATAGGATATTTTTTACTACGCGAAAATATCTCATCTCTGAGAAATTAATACTAAACGTTTAATTAATAAAAAAATATTTTAAATACAAAAGGCACCCAGGTAATATGTAATAATTGAAGAAGTAGAAGTTTTTGTAACAATATTCGATTTAAGAACTCCAAAAAAATGTTTTTACTAAACATAGAAACAACATGTAAATGTAGTCTACTGTACAAAGCAACTCAAGGCCCATACGTCCTTGCTCGAATAACTTTATCGCTCCATCCCTGATCTAAGCCAAGGCTAGTTTTGGTCAGTATTATAGCGGACATTAGTTATGTGGAAGGACATTTTTAATTTTGTTTTGGCTGAGGTTAAATTAGAACCGGAAAATGTAATAAACCATTATTGAGTTGTAACAATTGGGAAAGTATTTTGTATATAGAAAAACTAATTAGAAAAAGTTTTACCTGATGAAAATTGGTAGGTTTCGCGGGTAGGATGTTAAAGAATTCCATATTGCACGCACTTTTTAATTAGTAATATGAGTCATGTGTAGCAAAATATTAAAATATAGTTTGGTCCTTCGAGCCGGATTTAGTTTCACGTTCCACTAAGTGACCATTTTTCCTACATTAGATATATTCTAACAAACTTAGTTAACATTTTTTCTTTGAATTAAGAATTACATAAAGTATTTCCAATTCGATGAATGTTTATCCGGTCTTGACACTAAAATCTTAAGCCGAAATTCTTAGTATAAGCTGACAACAGTTTTAAAACAACCTATTTAAAAGTCAATAATAATTTCAAAAAGAAAGTGGTTTTTGAGCAATATAGTAAAGGCGAAGAATTAAATCATGAAAGAAAGTTTTTTAAAGCACATTTGTTAATCTGTTAATTGTAAATCGAAGTAAGAAAATTCAAGATCATAGCATTCAATTACGTAATTGCATCGATTATCCAATTGAAGTGGATTGGACGTTCGAAGACCAATGGCTAAGGTTAACGGCTAGTTATTTTGTATCAATAGTTAACCTCGAGACTGTAACCTTTAAGACTAATCTGAATTAAAAATAGATTTTGCTAAAATTAAAAGATATTCTTCGTATGAATTCAAGAAATTCTATTCTGAAATTTAAATTATTTTTAACTAAGTAAAAAAGTTTACTAACTACGAAATCCCTTTGAAAGTAATTATTCTACCATTAGGATTGTTTTTTTAAAATTCATATTGGAATACCCTTGAGGAATCATTTATCTATTAAAAAAATAATAATGAAAATAGTTCAAAATTGGTTAACATTTACAAAAAACATTCATTAACATCTCTTTTTTTGAAATGAGAGACATTACCCCTTTTTGGAGCCGGTCAAAATATAAAGAAATTTCATTCCTATCTGCCAAGTTTAAAACATACAGCTTGTGTTCTCTGAAGTCGCTCGCAATTAAACAGATCTTGGGTCGTTTTTACAGAACCAAATAGATAACACGATAACAATATGGACTTAACAGTACGTAACATTTAGTGTAAAATATTTGCATATTTATACTAGCAGACCCAGTGAGAAAATGTTGTTCTACCAAAGACCTCGTTTGGTCGAAAAGGTAAAGAAAATCAGATCTAGACAACGGCCCTATACAAAAATGTGATCATAATCCTTTTGAATTAGAAGAAGTCAATTCCTTTAAATTAGAATTAGTAAAGATAGAATATTTTCCTATCAAACAATTTCATAGGAAAAAGTTAGGCGACATGACATGTCCCGTAGCAATTACCGCTTTAAGTTGGAGAAATTAAAATATAACTACGTATTAATATATTTCTGATTTTGCGTTCAAACTTGAATCTAAGTTTAATGTGGTTTAATAATTGCTGAAGTTGGAACACAAACGGCACAAATTGTTTTGTAACTAATGCCTCGGGTATTAGTTGCTCGTCTAAATATGGATGTATAAAAATTTATTACGATCAAATAGTAAACTAAATATTTTTGATACTTCACAAAGGAGAAGCTAGTTAGTTTGTGTGTGTGGTATTTGTTATACAAAACCTACATGATTTTTTTTTAATAAAAAAGACATAGACATATCGAGGAAACATTTATGCTTAAAGATCTTTTAAGGACATTTTTATATATTTTTTAAATAATATATTTTAAGGAATTACTTTAATGTGATTTCGTAGTTGGCGTATTGAGATATTTATTTTTTTGTTATAATGATTAGGCCTACATATAGTTGTCATCACTTAAATATACATTATCTGGAAAGATTATAGTTGTTCATATTTATCGCAGTATAATATCACTGCTTATAAGGTCTGCTAGTACGAGTATATTCCATAGAGCATATAAATAAAACCTCAAACTATTGTTAAAAATGTAAAAATACCTAAGCCATTCTTACAAATTGAAGCAATGAGTTACTAAATGATATGCACTTTTCTTTTATTGGGCGGAAGTTAATAATCGTGGCGATATCGACCTATCAAACTTACATCGGAAAATTTATTGTATGATACTAAAAATGAACACTTGACAAAAGATCAGTATGGGAAAAGAATTACATTGTAGTAGGGACTTATTTTCTGCTTTATAGCAAGAGAATGATGTTTCATATTTTACTTTTGATTGTAAATAGCCAAAAAAATCAGAAAATACAAAGCTTAGACAAGATGTTATTCTACAATGGTTAATGAATACACCACGGTGGCCAAGCGTGGGTTGGCGAAATTTACATGTCTTTTGAAAACTTGCAGGGTTCTCTTAGACGTCATAGCTTTAGCTTTTGTCGTACGCTTTGTAAAGTGTTTTGAAGTGAATCTTTCTTGTTGATTACTTCCAAAGCTTATTTGCAGTTTTAAACACGCAGTTATAAGATTCTTGAGAAGCCTACCTCTGGGTATACCACAAAGAGCCCCCTTTCTTGAAAGCTCATCGTCAAGATCCTTGCCAATGATGATACCCATATTAAAACGACTGTACTATTACTATATACATATTTTCGAAAATAGTGAACGGATTTTCATAATTATTTTTTAATCTATAGATTTCATGAATAAGCTACTCAAAGGTGAACTCGTATAAAAATTTCTAGAAAAAAATCGACCGCTAAAAGTCGAGTTATAATTTACATTTTCCATTTATTTTTTTACACATATTATGAAAAATTTAAAAACGTGAAAAACTGATTCCTCAATATTTTATCATAACTGCTCTTTCTCTTCATTTTGACCTTATTTATTTAATGTTCTGCCTCGAGACATACAGCCATACATATAGTGGTCTAGCATGTACGACTGCACATCCGGAGATCTTGGGTTCAAGTCCCAGGTCAGGCCAAGATTAGTTATTGAGTTTTTCTGTATAAGGAAGTCTCAATAACAGCACGCAGTTGGGAACTTGGCGATGCTTCAACCCCGTGCCCTGGAGAGCACGAGCGGAGCTCGGAGCAGTCTGCTCTCTCACCCATCGTGTCAAATTATTGTCCGAACGGAATTTTGAGAGTGAAAGGAATAGAGAGTGCACTGGTGTATGAGCGTACATGCGCTGCACTATAATATCTCTTATGCAATTGGCTAGTCTCAGTGAGATTGGTCGGCGTAGCCGAAATTCATCAGGGAGACATCATAATTTCTTGTACAAACCTGTCTCTTCTTTGAATATTGTAAGCATCACAACACATATTTTAACCTAAGCTGTTCCAGCTAAAGTAATGTGAACGAAAAAAAATATGATTTTAGTTTGAATAATTAGCACTAACATTATTATTCATGTGATTAATGTCTTGAAACTGAATAATTCTGATTCACGAATGACTGATTCACATTTCGTAAAAATAATTTTTAGATACACATTCAATGAAACTACTACTAATGATTCACTATCGCTTCGCTCTTTTATTATAAAATATAACCCATTTTGAGAATGATGTCACTTTGTCCGCCAATTCTTTTTAGGACTAAGGCATTTTCTTGCTGAATTTATGGTAGAGGATTTTTAACTTATAGCAAGATGTAAATATTCATACTATTATTTTAAATGCGTTAGTTTGTATATATGTGTATTGTCTATATTTGTTACTTCTTAACGCTGTAACAGCTAGACGGATTTCAATAAAACTTAGTACATAGATAGGGTAAGTATGAAGTAATTAATAGGCTAATGTTAGGCATCGTGAGGAAAGAGACATGTGAAGCCCGCCAACCCATAATTGGCCAGCATGGTGGACTATGTCCTAATGGCTGATCCCCTCGTATTGAAGGGAAGCCCGTGCCCAGCACTGGAACGTTAAAAAGAGCTAAATACGAAAAACTGAAATGTGATATAGGACACTTAGGTAGATTTTTAGGTATATATTGAAGGGTACCTCTATATTTTACTTAGAGCAACGCCCTCTTACCGTGTGTATAAATCAACGCTAAGTAATTTACTTGCCTTTCCCTTGTAAAAGAAAAATGTGAAAATTTTACATATTATATTCGCTAAAGGATAATAAGAAAGCGTGCTTAGAAAGTATAAAGTAAACTTGGGATACATATTTCATCAAATAAATTAAGTAGGTATTTTGATAGAAACTGAACGTTTGAGTTAATTTTTAGTTAAAGATTTTAGTAAATAGTGAATAGATACTATTATCTATTATCTAGATAATGGCACTTGATTTTAAAATAGAATAATGTGACGAATTTGATTGTTTTAAATTGAAAATATAATTCATTCGTGTTATTTTTTGATATTTTTTATTAAATGTTTTATTAAAAAAAACAATCTCGCGAAGTTTGGTTACAATTCTTATGTTTTAAGACATTTGCTTTTCTGACTAGTGCTAGAGTCCTTAACATAGACATTGTTAATGTATAGTTAATTAAAGAAAAAAGGAATGGTACATAGCCAACTTTATGCAATATAAGTAACAAATATAATAAAAAATGTTTATTTAATTATTATTACTTAAAATCAAGTATGGTTAAACCAGTTTCAATAAAGTTATAGTATTTACATATATGTATATGTAGTTAGATATTCTTTATATAGTATATATTTTTTTGCATTTTTTTCATTTGTTTACAACTAGTTTTTTTTAATTAGTATATTTATATAGATTGACAAAGGTATCACTTATACAGACCTCTAATAACAAATTCACTGTAAAACAACACAGACACAGTTCAATCCACAGTACAATTATTAACACATCACATTTTGTCAATCCCTAAATACTTGCTTTGTCATTTCAATTTAATTTTAAAAATATGAAAAACAAGCGGAATATTGATGGCTTTTTTGGCGCGAAAATACCTTTTTGACGCCATCTTTAATTTAAAACGTCAAACATTACGTCAATTAATTGAAAGAAAATACGCGAGAAATTACAAAATTTCATTCATTTTACACTTTTATAGGAATTTTGTGTATATAATTCGTCATTTTGTATTTAAATTTGATTTTTATAGATATTTTTGTTTATTTTTGTTTTGCACTTAGTTTCTAAGGCGACATGATTTGCAAGAAGGCTGTTCCACTACTGACCGTTGTATGAAGAAAGGGGGTGGTAGGGTGCCATTAATCGCAGGGGTGGAATAATTTTGTATTTTTAATTATGGCGAAGTGCGTTTTAGATGTATTTATCTAATATCAAATAATATGCCTGTCCATCATTATTTAGCGTTAATGGATTGATTGATATTAATAGTATGGGTAGTAACAGCTTATTAGTATTGTTACGTAGAAAATAATTAAAATTAAACACACAGTACTAGTGACATATCCCGGCAGCGTCTGGGCGTGGAAATGTAATTTAATCAAAATTATGTTAATACTTTCTTAGATTTACGCGAATATTTGGAATTTAAATAGAACTGTTTTTTTCTCGCAGAGAGACTGTCTCCACCATGTCCATGATTGCTGTAAAGTGTTTAAAACGTTGGAAACCAAAAATTAAAATGAATTTGTAAAAAAATACCGAAAAAACAGTCTTATTTCAAATGTCAACATTATATATTAAAGTTCATTTTTTACAATAAATGTCTTATGACAAGTTCTCTCATGTAAATGATAGATTTATTAATCTTTTTAGAGATAGAGACAAGCTGAAAATATGTTTGAAAGTTAAGGTTGAGCGATATCTTAATATATAACCCGGAGGAAAACCGTCTTTCACTCATACTCATCAAAGAAATCAAATGTAAAATATTTTACTTATTAAATTATTATATTTATTTGCTGAACGTCATGTGTCTACTACCAGTTCGGAAAGAAGAAGCCTCAGATCAGAGAAGAACTATCGAAGGAAACTCAGCGGGACTAATATTATTAGTTATTACTTTTTTTTTGTAAGTTGCGTTATCCATACTTAATATTATAAATGTGTTTGTTTGTTAGTCTGTCTTTCACATCGAAACGGAGTGACAGATTGGCGTGATTTTTTGTGTGGAGATAGTTGGAGGGCTGGAGAGTGACATAGGCTACTTTATACCGCGGGCGATTATCTCATTCCCACGGGAAAACCCGTTATAATACAATTAAAAAATTAATTATGATCAGAATTATTTCAAACATGTCTTTAATGCTCATCAATACAATTAAATAAATAGGTGTTTTAATATTTTTCGAAATTCATCCCATAAGGGGGTACAATAGAGGATAAAGGTTTGTATGAGACCTATCTTTTTAGAGGTTTTTTTTGTAGCTTTAGCGCGAGCGAAGCCGAAGCCGCGGGTTCTGCTAGTAATATATATATATTTCATCAAATTTCATCAAAATCCCTCCAGTGGTTTTTCTGCGATGCGGTAACAGACAGACAGACCGAGAAAAACCACTGGAGGGATTTTGATGAAATTTGGTATGTTGATAGCAGGTTAACCAGGTCAACATATAGGATCCCCCCCAACGTGCGTTCACCTTGTCGTGGTGAGGGGGCTCAGTAGTGCCCGGCAATCCAACCGGGCGCGAAGCTAAGAAACGCACAGGGAGGTTGCCCACTTCGGTGGGCGGTGGGAGGTGGCCCTCTTCGGGGGGTGGTGTACCTTGCGGGTTGCTCCTGGTACTTCTCTGATAGCAGAGTGGACCTTGGAGCAACCCCATGGTTGTGGTGGTCTGCTTCGGCAGACCTGCCGTCGGGGCGTCCTAGTTGAATGCGTAAGCGATCCTGCGACGCCCCATTAAGACGGGGGAAGGTTTTGTTGGGTTTTAGTGGGTAGTACTGGCTGTATTACGCTGGTGAGTCCCACACGTCGTGCGTAAATGCATTTCCCAACGTTAAAAAAAAAGGTCAACATATAGGATACCTCTTACTGCGGGAAAATATCTCATTTCTGAGAAAAAATACAATAACTGCATTGTAAAAGTATACTAATATGTAAAACCTAAGAACTTGGTTTTTGGTAAAATAAAAATTCTATTTCAATAAAAAAAAGAAGTTGAAGAAAGTGACGGCAAACGATAGTATAATATATGGTAGCAAAATATATCGAATATAATCATTATCTAATTTGTAGAACAAGGGAAAGTGGCTCTCCCACCCCTTGGAATATTATATAGACCGAAGTAATGAAACGTGATTTATATCGTCCAAATATGAGCACTGTAAAAATTTACGGGCTGTCTTTTGTATAGAAAATGAAAGTGGACATTGTTTTGTAATTAACAGTTTACAATACGTCCTACTACTTTATCAGTTACAGTTTTAATAAATTTATTTTTAGATACTTTGTATTTAATCTATTTTTTAAGATTATACACCAAATCAATAATAAGTTATTGTTGATTTTGTGTATAATTAACAATAACTACTCGTAAATGACTTAACGACTTTATAGAAATCTAATTATTCTTAATCAATATGAAATATAATAAGACATCGCTTGATAATTTAAAAAAAGGTATAAAATAAAAAAATTAATAAAAAATTTAAAAAGTAAAAAATAATTAAAAAGACTCAATCTTAAAGTTCCTAAGTATGTATTAATAATTCTAAACAAAATACGTCGCGTTGGAGGACCGCTCCAAATTATTATTTATTATCCACGGTTTTTTTCCGGTCCGGAGCGGCGGTAATATATATATATATATATATATATATATATATATATATATATATATATATATAACTTTAAATACATACATATTATAAATTTAAACACCCCTGACTGCAGAACAAACATTCGTGCTCATCACACAAATGAATGCCCCCAGCGGGACTTGAACCCGCGACCGCTGGAACAGAAAGTGGGATCACTACAAACTGAGCCAAACGTGTTGTCGTCCTTTTTCATTGAAAGTAGAATATCTCAGGAAAAAATTAACGTAAACAGTTTAATATTATGTTTTCATTTTTATTTTCGGGAGCTAAGTAAAGACTTGAGAAGAAGAAGTGAAAAATTGAAAAAAGTGAGAATATGACTTATTTCTGAAGAAAAATACAAAACTGGTTAGAATTAACTTACGCCAAAATAAATAATTTAGCAAGGTAAGGTAAGATAACGTACAAGGTAAAACCTAATTATACAAAAAAAAACTTAAAAAAGAAATCGACTTCCAGGCACTAAAATATAAAAAAATAACTAAATGGAGGTTTTCATTTAGAATAGATATCTAATCAGATATTTTCGAAGTCGAAGCAAAGCAAATCTAATATATTTCGATACGTATATATATATATATATATATATATATATATATATATATATATATATATATATATATATATATATATATATATATATATATATATAGATATATATAGAATAAAATCGTATTACAATAATGTTACTGTAAAAATATTGAGTGCCCCTGCATAAGCTTCTAAAATGCCTGTTTTATAGTATATGTTTATAAGTATTGTAGTGTTTTTATTCATAAACAAAATGAATAAAAGAAGCACTTTCTCTATTTTTGATAATCACATATTTGCCATTTCTGTTGCCAAGCAACGAATAGGAATCTATGACAAAAAAAAAACTATTGATGAGCACCGACAACATTTAATTTTCTAAAACTATATTTTAATAGTCTACAGTCCCCAACGGATTTCTTTTAATAATAACAATTCTTCAGTAGCTTCATTTTGGCGAGACGCCCAACTATTCTTTCTCTCCGAACTTTTTAAAATAACAACGCCATAAAATTTATGTATAACTGGCTGATTTTCATAGTATTAATTATTAAAAATAATAATTGAATAATAATTACAATCATTGCTCAATTGAATGATCAAATCATCCTACAAATAAAATGGTAGGATTTCTGTCCTACTCTCGGATATTCTCTCCCCCACGGACTGTAGACCAAAAGCTTTATGCTGTATACATTATTACATATAATATATTTCTTTCAAGATTAGTATCTCTGGAGTGTCTTTATCTGCAGGTTAAAAACTTGATATAAAACTTAAATACAGGTTGTAAAAAAACAAACATTGAAGATTATAATGCTTTTATTTATTAAATAACAGAGCTCAATTAATCCAAAAACATCAATCAGTCAATTTTGTTTCTCTTCGGCGATGTTTAATCTACTTCAAATGATATCATTGGTCAGAATTCATAATGTACGTTTCGCACAAATTTCTTTTATCAAAAGCTTCCAGAATATCTTCATCAAGATGATGATTAACTATCGCACTGCAACGCAAGTCGTAGGCAGCATAAGCAAATGGAGATTCCAACTGATATTCGACTACCTTGCGTACTGAATTGTCTTGCAAAGAGGGTAGGTTATTATGCAAATGCCGATCATAGGTCGACAAAGGACGGATTGATATCAAAAGAGACTGTAGTTGACGGGGCTCAGCAATAAAACGACGAGCTTGTATTATTCTTTCATATGCCGCATTTATAAGTTCTTTAGTATATTCATTTGAATGCTTAACTTGGCTATATAAAATGCGTCCAGCTAGTGACACCTTTTCTACCCACGTCGAACTTTTTTGTAGAGCCTGGTCTAACTCCTGTGTATTTTCTTTAGAAAATAAACTAAACATATGTCGTATAACGGCATTTTGTAATTCTTCCTCAGTATTGTAGTCTTCAAGCTTTTCTTCAATTACCGCTTGCACTTCTTTAGGAGCACCGCCAACGCAGAACACAGTGCCAGTCATACCTGAATGATTTAATGACATAATTATGCTTAGCAGCTTCATTCTTAGCGATTTATTAGTTAACATAGTGTAGTATCGTCTCTACGCTTCAGCCTTGCACGGATGTTTAAAGGTAAGTAGATCTTTTTTTTTAAATGGCAACTCCTATACATAACTGTCACCTTTCCCGCCACTAACAACTTACGATGGGACTGGAGATAACCGTCTTGCCTCATTCTTCGTTTTCGTGCTCAAGCCTTCTCACGAATTCTAAATCTGCCTGACGTGTTTAGTTAAAAGTGAAGATATAATGAGGATAAAAATCGAGGAATTGAAGGACTGGTTGAAAAAAAGATACAGAATTATACGTCAGATTTAAAGAGATACAAGCGGCTATTTGGGCTTTATATTTGGGCAGTTACCGTTATTTTATTCTAAGATACGAGCAACTACATCTGGGTTGATTCTGTCAAAGTATCGTTAAAATTGTTTTTATACAAATACACCCTTCGACTGTTATTCATAAAAACAATTTGCACAAGAAATTGTTATTGCCATACGTAGTTCGAGTTCGAGGGAGGAATTGATGCATGAGATGTAACCGGAGCCATTTTCGCCTATATCTGTCTTAGCGTTACAAGATCCTAAACTACCAATACCTATGAAACTCAGGATGTTGAGTTGAATGAGGAGATTTTGCACAACTTACCTGTTAGTGAAGTTCGATTACAATTATGTGAACAGCTTTATTCGACGCGATTTATAATTACCCTCCCAATCCTGTTTAAAAAGATGTATGAAATAGTTTGCTTTATACTAAATGAGGTGAGACGGTGATCCCCAATCCCAACGTAGGTTATTGGCGGCGGGAAAGGTGACAGTTATGTATAGGAGTTTCCACTTAAAAAAGTAAAATCTACTTATCTTTAAACATCAGTGCAAGGCTGAAGCGTGGAGACGATACCACACTATGTTAACTAATAAATCGCGTCGAATGAAGCTGTTCACATAATTGTAATCGAACTTCACTAACAGATAAATCCGTTTGATTTTCAAACCCATACTTACTATTATAAATGTGAAAGTGTTTGTTTATTTATCCTTCTTTCACGTCGGAACGGAGAGACGGATTGGTGTGATTTTTTGTGTGGAGATAGTTGGGGGGCTGGAGAGTAACAATGGCTACTTTTTATCGCGGGCGATTATCTCATTCCCACGGGAAAACACGTTATAATACAATCCAAAAAATATTTAAGATCAGAATTACTTGAAACTTGGTATAAATGCTTTTCAATACAATTAAATAAAAATGTATTTCAGCATTTTTCTAAATTCATCCCATAAGGGGATTGAATAGGGGATAAAAGTTTGTATGAAACCTATTTTTTTAGTTTCTTTTTATAGTTTTAGCGCGAGCGAAGCCGCGGGTTCTGCTAGTATAATATAAATATAACTTATATATATGTGAGTAAACTTTTTAAACAATTTACTGTAATGTTTACAGTATAAACACGGTCTACTAATCCATACACTAACTCTGTCTCCATCCGTACAATAATCTATCGAAGGCCTCTAACAGAGCATTGTGTAGGGCGTGCAAAGTTCTGTTATTGTTATTATTTTTTGAGTTATTTTGAATTATAAATCTCGGTAATTTATTTAAAGAAACTCAGGCTACTAAAAACAAATTTTTGTTTTTAAGTAATTAATTTACTTAATTTTATAAACTCGATCATTGAAAACCAAATATTAAATCTATATACTCGTACCTATATTATAAACTAGAAAATTAAAATTATATATACTTTTGCTGAGCAAAGTTCTCCAAAATACAAGATGTTTTACCTTGATCTTCCAAAATTGCCGCCATTTCCAATGCTACCATAACACCGCTTTCATAACCCAGTAAGTAGAATCTATTCTTCAACTGTGCCTTTTTCAGAAGGGTCTGTAAATAAAGGTTAAGAATTTGGTGAATGCCAATAAAGATAATATTATGATTCTGGTATTGTATATTTTTTTCGTGGTTAGGTTTGTTTATGAGATCTTTACAAGGCTTTGCGTATATGACAGAATGCGTGTTGCCGATTAGTCCATATCAAGGCTTTTATTCGAGTAGGAAAGCCTGTACTGTAAAAAATCATATATATTGATGCTTACATTGTAATTCATGTGCTTCATATTGTATTCAGCCCTTCTTAACGTCCCACTGCTAGCACGGGCCTCCCTTCAATATGAAGGGGACCAGGCCATAGTCCACCACGCTGGCCAAGTGCGGGTTGGCGGACTTCACATGTCTTTCGAAAACTTGCTAGGTTCTCTTAGACATGCAGGTTTCCTCACGATGTTTTCCTTCACCGTAAGGCAAGTGGTAATCATGTTGAAAATGATTCGCACATGAAAATATCAGAGGTGCGAGACCCCGGATTTGAACCCGCTTCACTCGGTTACCCATGCGAGCGCGTCACCACTGGGCTACCACTGCCTTCGCTTCATATTGATTTGATTAATTCAGTCTACATATCAAAAGTTGAATTAGATAGAATGAATTGACTAAAACGTCTAAAACTTCGAAACTAAATGACTTACTAACCTTTGCAAATCTGTCAGCCATTTCTTGAATCGTTTCGTTAGGTCTAACAAGGCCAGGCTGCAATACGAGGGCACCCAACTTGAGGCGCTCGCACAGAATTTTGAATCGTGAATGAAGACCTTCTACTCCTGGTACCACGCACAAGTACGCTTGATTTACATCAAATTCATCTTCGCGCTGAAATTTTATGTGATCATCGGTTCAAATTTTTGGAGTTTACTCCTAAAGAAGCGATTTTCATATAGGGGCTACGGTATGGACATTTTTACCCGACTGCGCTACGCAAAGAAGTGTATTGTGTTTGTTTATCAGCCTATGTATGTATGTATGTATGTATGTATGTATGTATGTATGTGGGTTTGTACCTTTGTGGCACTATTTAGACCAAACGCGTGGCCGATTTTGGTTAATGATACGTCGTTTGATTCGTCATGATGGCGCAAATGTGATAGAAAATATAAAAATTTTAAAAAATTAAAATGATCGATTTTGGACGCCATAATGTGAAAAAGAAAAAATAGAAAAACGATGAACTATGTCATATGGGGTATCGTTGAATAGGTATTTAAAAATAATTTCTGTTTATTTCATCATTTTTCATTTTTAATAACAGTTTATAATTGATTTAAAATTGGTTAATAACTATTCTCGGTAATTTTCCTGCTTAAAAATACTTAAAAAGCTGCAAATAATAAATATATTACAAAAATAAAAGACCCGACTGCATAAAAGCTAACTAAAAAGATGAAAATTTGTAAGCGTAGGTATGTACATCTCGCGGCAAGGATGAAACGTGTAGGTATGTCTCCGACTGCATAATACTATATTCCATCGTGAACTTGTTTTGCTCTTTTTAGTTAGCTTTTATGCATTCGGGTTTTTATTTTTATAATATAGTTATTTATATAAGGAGTTAAATTAATAAAAGCGTTAACTCTTTAATGTCATTGTAAATCCATTATGGCGTAATCCCAAAGATGGCGGACTCTTTTTTATGAACCTCCATGATATCAAACGAAGAGGTTTGCTAAACATGAAAAAAAAATGATTTTAATTTTTTATAATAAGTATAATTGGATATAATATAATATATAAGATATATTAATTATATTATAATTATTTATATAAATATTATTTTAATAATAAAATGAAATATTTTAAATTATCAAATATTCTGTTTCTTGTAAGAGTAAACTTCAGTCGTGCGCCGGAGTTGATATACACATACTTTTTTACTTACGTAGCTGATATTGACTGCTTCCGCTAATTTAGCTTGTTTTTTTTAAAATAGTCACGATAAGACTGGTTAGCATGTTTGAATACATGACAGAAAAACAAACGAAAAATAGAATCGCGGCATCCAGCAATTAG
The DNA here is from genome assembly GCA_951806755.1 of Brenthis hecate. Lineage (NCBI taxonomy): Eukaryota > Metazoa > Arthropoda > Insecta > Lepidoptera > Nymphalidae > Brenthis > Brenthis hecate. The sequence goes on from OX638257.1 coordinate 760,336, forward strand.
CAAAAGTTTAAGTTAGTATGCACTTAAATAGTTAATTAAATTTTTTCTTCGTGCCTGTAGTTATATTATTAAATACAACATAGAACGTATGAATAAGTATTGAAAATTCTTTTTTAATGATACAATGCCCTCCAAAAATTCTTGAAAACGAACCTTTTACCATGTTACTAATATATTTTATTTTCTTAAAAAATCTCTATAAATGCATATAAAAACCAATTTCATCGTGCGCCATATGTTTTAAAAAAAAAACGGTGCAATATCTATTTAGATTTGATGTTTTCTTTCTTATTTTACTATTGACAAACATTATTTTAATTACTTTGTACCTGTTGGTAATTAGACTTATAAATATACAAAATAACTGCGAACATGAGCACAAAGTCTATATATTTGTTCAGTAGATGTAGACGGTTTGTGGGTTATATACGCTTATTTTATACTTACCATCGACGAACTGTTTATCAGTGTCGGTAAGAACACTATTTCGGTTGTGGCAAGTAGCTCATCATTATGAATATTTGACCAGAACGTGTCGAATCCCTTAGTTTCTTTATAATGTTTTTCTGTAATCTTATCCTCTAATTGACGAAGTCTAATAAAACATAAAACGCAAATATAATATACTGTGCAAAATATATATGTAAAGATTAATACTAGTAATAAACTGTATTTGAAAATCTTATTCGTAAAAGTCAATTACTATAATTTAGTATTTATGCCATTCCATATGGCCTAACCCAAAGATTGTGTGGAAGAAATAGCAATCTAGCTTATTATAAGATTTAGCTTATACTATAACAAAAAGAAAGTGCTTTTGGATGTGATGTAACAATTCAAAATACAAGTTTAATCTATACAAAATTATGATATTAATATTATACATATATGTTATGTATATATTTAATAACCTTACAAAATACTTACGATTTAATAGTTAAGGTTGGTAAACTATTTTCGCCTAAGGATATGTGATACGTATTATGCAAATAAAACCGAAATATTTCTAACTTAGCAGGCTCAATGCCCAAATCTGCTATGAAAGTACTCTCCGGTATATCATCCGGTATACTAATGCCTGAAAAGATACGTAATCTATACACATAATAAAATTGTTACTAAGCCGAATCTGTACATTAGATATTTTTTTGAAAATATTAATGTAAAAAAATTAAAAAAAAAACTGACTTCCAGGCACTAAAATGTAAAAATTAACTAATCGGACGTTTTCTTTTAGAATAATCAGATATTTTCGAAGTTGGTGCCAGCCGATGTAAAGCAAAACTAATATATTTTGACAGTTCTTCTCAGGTCTGAGTCTTCTTCTTTTCGAACTGGTAGTAGACTCGTGACGTTCAGTAAAAAATTGTAATAATTTAATGCTCAATAAAATATTTTGAATTTGAATTTGATACGTAAAATACATATTTACCTATTAGATATTCAAATATTAAAATATTGTCGGCTGGCACCGACTTCGAAAATATCTGATTAGGTATCTATTCTAAATGAAAACCTCCGTTTAGTTATTTTTTACATTTTAGTGCCTGGAAGTCGGTTATATATATTTTTTTTTAAGTTTTGAATTTATTTTTTCATTTTTAGTGTAGACGTAATAATGAGGTAATTTGTAAGAAGAAAGTTTTTTAAAAACATATTTGATTAAACAATTATTTAAAGTCGTAAATCGGTTCAGGTGTCTTCGAGTAATCGTTGAACATACATAAAAAAAAGATTCCGACGAATTGAGAACCTCCTCCTTTTTTGGGAAGTCGGTTAATAAACAATATTATCGATACAGAGGCTAAATCTATAGTTTTTAGATTTTTTGTCTCTGTCTGTCCGTCTCTCTGTCTGTATGTTACCGCATCACAGAAAAACCACTGAAGGGAACCACTGAACATTTTGACGAAATTTGGTATGGTGATAGCTGGTTATCCGGGTCAACAAATAGGATACTTTTTACCGCGGGAAAATATCTCATTTCTGAGAAAAAATACAAAAACTGAAATGTACGAGTATACTAATATGTAAAACCTACGAATTTGGAGTTTGGTTTTTTGGAACGCAGGCGGAGCTGTGGGCAATGCTAGTTATAATTATATAACTGTTTTGGTTAAAAACGTTATTAAAGGATCTAACCTGCTTTTGAGTATAATTCATGTACTAAGGACACAGTATGAGATTTTTTTAAGGAATGTATAAGAATAGCACGTTGTTTCAGACAAATTGCCTTTTCAATAGCATCAATGGCATTCACTGTTGAAATAGCTTCATCAAATTCGTTTTCATTCATCTGTAAATTTTTTCAATGATTTTATAACAGTACTGCACTATTAATGATGATATTTTAATTAAAATATAGCTATTAGATAGGCAAGGCAAAGTTAAGGTGTATTTACCTTATGTGCTATTTTTAAAGCAGGCAGCTTAATCCAGGTTAATAATTGATTATCAACTTTAGATAAAACTGTTCTTTCAAAATCATCTTTTCCGTTGTTAATAATGGAAAAATATCTACAATAAAATTATTTAAATAATTAATTTCTTAAAATGTTGTGTGTAATATATAATTTCGTTAAAATATAATATTATATATACCCAATACTTACTTTAAATTTGAGCAAAATCTTTGCGATATAAGTTTGATCTGCTCCAACATTTCGTAACTATTCTCACTTATGGCATTAGCAGAAACTATGTAATATATTCCTTCAATGCCTGCGAACGACTTATCTTCAGCAGGTAAATTGATAATGCTATTTGGACTAAACATATTTGCAGGTATCACTTGTACTCGTACTCCTTGGTTGGCCCAAGTTCTAGAAAATTGGATTTTGTGATTAATTATAAAGTTGAATATCAAATAATATAATTTATCCCGTATATAATTATGCGAAATACCGTAATTTTTGGGACAGACAATTGGATGATCCAGTCGATGAAACCAGTGTTATCTTTCTAGCCCCACGGCTCACTAGTCTGTCAACTAATTTTAACGCCAGCAATTCGTTCTCTGATATTACCATCTGTTGTAGTTGAGTAGAACAAGTTATTCTAAAAAAAATGGTAAAGAGTGTTAATGCTTTTACACTTTAAGTCTAATGATAAATGATTAAAAATAAGATTACTTTGTCTGAACATAAGATATGTCCTTTTGTAAGTCGAGTAGTACACGTCCACGATGATAGCTTCTAGCTTGAAGACTGTATGCACGTGATACATCTTGTGGGGAATAGGTCACACGAGACAGTGGCCGGACGTATCCACGGGCAATACCCTCGGTAAGCATTAATTGCAATTTCTATAAAATTAATTTATCTATTAAGTGACAGTGTTCGATACCTGCTTTCTGCTAAATTCATAGCTTTAATCAGCTGTACGTTATAGAAATAAAAACCTAGATATAAAAATAAATTATTTTAAATTACATTTACAAAGTCGATTTAAACATTAAGTTTTTAAATTTATAGTCATTTATGTTAACTGTAAGTTAATATGAATTTAACAATTATTCTGAATTAAATATTTATTATTAAGAAAATACTCGTAGTTCTAACTTATACTTTACTTATTTGTACCTGTATATCCTCTTCTTCTTCATGTCCCAACATTGACAAGAAGTTCATGGTGACGTAAGACATTTGTTTTACCAAATGACTCATGCAAAATTATAATTTTCCTTCGTCAATAATACGATTGTGTCAATTACAGTACCCGACGTTTTGCAACACCGCATCGTAGTCTGAAGTTATGTTGATAAATGAATCGAATCAATTGAAATAATTATTTCTTCAAAATTAAAAGTAATAATTATATTATTATAAATGAATTATATGTATACGAGTTATTTATTAAAGTAATAGAAGCCCTTATCATTTTATGTACTATAATATTATCTTCTATGTATAAATAGGTAACGACATAAAAAAAATTAACAAAAAAATGAAAACCGACTCCAAAAAAGCACTAAAAAGTAAAAAATAACTGATTGGTAGTTTTCATTTATTATACATACCTAATCAAATATTTTCGAAGTTGGTGTGCTTTGCTTTGTATCGGCTGGCACCGACTTCTTTTTAGTGCTTTTTTGAATTCGGTTTTTATTTTTCCCTTTTTAGTGCAGAGTAAGTAGTAGTAGCAAAGTAAGAAGAAAGTATTTTAATAAAATATTCGCTTAAACCGTTGAAGTTACTTTGATGCCAATTTTTATACGAAGACTTACAAACTAAAATAAGCCCAAACTTAAAGTATCTACTATTAGCTGCTGAAGAGTTCCACCTATCCACCTTCTGGCCTTACCATCAGATCAGATCAACGATATCAAACCACTGCACTATCAACGGAAATAGAAACATTTGTAAAGTTTCAAGTCATTATTACAATTAGAAGTAGATTAAACTCATCATTAGCTATTTTTCCACCCTTAGGGGTGGTATTTTTTTGTGAAATTTAAATGGGACCAATCTGGAAGTATACACTTTCAAACAAAACAAAAATTGACTAAATTGGTTAATAAATGACGGAGTTCTGAGGTAACAAACATAAAAAACATACAGCCGAATTGAGAACCTCCTTTTTGAGGAAATCGGCTGCCTTCACTTTGCCAAAGAATGTTCTTTTTTTGTTTATTTTCTATTGATTAGCTTTAGTTATTATTCATATATGTTTTCTTCAAATTTTCATTTGTAATTATGGTCGAATTTCTCGAAAAACTAGTACAATAAAGCTAACTTCTTGCCACTGCTTTTACAATTACTAAAACTTTCTGTCACTTTGCTCACTAAATAAAACATGATTTTTGGCAAAGCAACTACAAATAAAAACAGTAAGTGTTATGGTAAATACTCGTAGTATCAAATTATTATGGTAAATATATTATACCTGCAAGCATCATCCAAATTCATTCAATAGTTATGAAAAACAGATATCCAAATATCTTTATCAAAACTTTCGTTATATTATAACACTACTAGTGCCTTTAATATATGTATTACAGATATACTTACATTTTTAAGGGTACCTTTAACACAGCTTATAATTAAATCACAACCAATACCCTTTGTAGCATTTAACACCATATCTCCGAAACTTATATCGCGTGAATTTCCAATGTGACTTTCTGAAATACAAATATAATTGATTGTATTAGAAAATTCTCCTATTTTCATAAAATTATTATAAAGAGCATTAATGACCAATCATACCTTGGAGCTCTGGGAAGAGTCTTCGCAGGAATCTCTTTTTGTTGAAATCATTAACAGTGGTGAAAACTTGGCAGCCGTATGCCAAAGCAATCGATATAACTGCCTGACCAAGAGCACCAGCGCCTCCATGTACCAAAATTGTTATTCCAGGCATGAGCTTTGCCTTAATGCACTGCGTGTAAATATAAAATTGAAAGATGAAATTCGCTTAAGATTAATATTATACTATAGGTATATGAAATATAAATATATTTAATGAAATTTGGTACCAAGCAATACAGAGCGAGACAATAGGCCAATGGAACTGTAGCTGCATCTTCCATAGTCCAGTGTGCCGGCACAGGCCACAGATATTCCCGTCTCACGCTTACATGTGTTCTTATACATTCATAATTCGCGATTCCCATTACTCGAGCTCCGCTATTGAAATGACAGAGCTAATTAAAAGTCAAATCAAACTAGGTTAATCCTTCATAAAAAAATATTTACCTATCAGTAGTTCCACTAAAATCAAAAAGTTGGTCTTCTTTATCGCATGAAATGACTCCCATTTTTTTCTGTACTTCAACAACATTTACTCCAGCAAAATGAACCTGAAATATATTGATCAATGCTTACTTTGCAATTAGATCATTTTTTTCTGTGTTACAAAGTGTATTTGATTTTACCTTTACATTTATGCCTGCGCCTCTGGGCTCTTGCACTTCTGTCCAATGCAAGGAGTCCAGGTCACCTAACTGTCTATTATTAAGCTCAAATACGAGACCTTCTTTGTTTGAAATTTCTTTTACAGGTAAGTAGTATTCACCGCCCCACGCGCCCTTAAATATTTTTTGACAATTGTTAATTGCATTGTATTTGTATCATAACAAGAAATATGACTAGAAGTATCATACGACCTATAATACTAACATAATTTCTATAAGTTTTACTAGCTTGTCTGAAATGTCATCAACAAATAAAACTAATCGACTACTAATGCTGCAATTTGAATATAATGTCGCCTTTAATTTAATCATTTCATACAAATATTACTACAGAATTATATTCTATATTAAGTATATACATATTATACTAGGCATTGGAAACGCGCTCTCTTGGGAAACCGAGTGAAGTGGTTTCCAATCCCGGGTCTCGCATTTATGATATTTTCATGTGCGAATCATTTCTATCATCGTTGTCACTTGCCTTACGGTGAAGGAAAACATCGTGAGGAAACCTGCATGTCTGAGAGAACCTAGCTAGTTTTCGATAGACATGTGAAGTCCGCTAACTCGTACTTTGCCAGCGTGGTGGACTATGGCCTGATCCCCCTTGTATCGAAGGGAGGCCCGTGCTCAGCAGTGGGACGTTAAAAAGGGCTGAATACAACATATTATTATAGTGACTTACCCTCGCTTCGCTCGGATGCATCCCAAGGTATGTATTTTTTTGAATGGAAACCTAATTCTCTTTCTAAAATCAAAGTAGCCTAAATTACTTCGTATGTCGCTGACCTGCCAGTGAAAGTCCCGTTAAAATCAGTCCAGTCGTTTCAGATATTAGCCGGAACAAACAGATGTGTTAAGATAGCAGTGAAAAGTTAAATAAGTAAAAAGCTACAATGGACCAAAACTGGTCGACGTAGTTAGGGCCGACCTCGGCACCACACCCAACATAAATAACAATAATAATAGCAGTGAAAGGTTAGCAGAATCGATCGAAACATACATGGTATTTTATGGCTAATTTGTTGCTAATTAGTTGCTAAAACCCCGATTTTGTTGCTTAGTCCGATTTCTAAAAAAAAAGAGTTACTGCTATCTTAACGTTAAGCTAGCAGTAAACACACGGGACCGGCATGGATTAAATGCGTTTATACATCGGTATTTGTTGCTAATTTTTTGCTGACAAATAGTGTAAGAAAATTTGAAAAATCCCTAGAATTGGCTAGACCTGGAGCTACAGGTCTCCAGGTCTAGCCAATTCTAGGGATTTTTCTGTATCCATGCTATCTTAACATGCACTTCTTTTATCAAAACGATGACATCGATTTTGTTGCTGGACGCAAATAACATCAGGACACCCCAAAGAGCGAGCAACAAAATAGCAATATTAACGGCTAAGTCAGTAAGTGGTATTTCATCCAGATTCCGGCTACTGGAAAATTCATTATTAATCATGATTAGATTAATTTTACGGTTATCCTCTTTTCTCCATTTCTTTACTGCTGTTTTTAAAGAAGTTAATGGAGGATATGACGTTAATATCACAAGCTTTTCATTTAATTTTATTGCTGTTATTCTTGAAGTAAGTAGAGCAAAATCAGATTTTGTGTAAACACTTACAGCACTAGTGTCAACATATGATTCAGTGGGACGCCACAGCACTAGTTCTAGAACTGTTGACCCTATTGTATGTGCACAAATACTTTGGTACTGGGATGATGGACGATCCCTCGGCACTTTTGCTTTATACTTCTCATAGTTAATCACAAGAGTATTGCATCTAAGAACTCGGTGTAGCATTTGACACAACTGTGAAATTGTACAAAACCAACAATTAATAGACATTAAAATGAAAATATTAAGTATAATAAATATAGACATAGACAATAACTTGAGCGTTAGCCCCAAAACAGTAGCTACTCTGTAGAATATGATAATATAACAAAGTTTTATTTAATTTTCTTATTTGGAACAGAGACTAAGCGACTGTGTGACCAATACCTGTCTCTTTCTTGCAGGCTTGCAATAATAAAGAAAAAATTGACTGTCTAAATCTATGTGTGGTGCCAAGGCGAGACGTTATTGATACAAAAATGTAATGCTAACTTACATCATCATTATTTGATAGATTTAACACTAACAGCAAATCAATTTCACCCAATGAAGCCATATTACTTGTTTTAAGGGTATCTCTTGCAATTACTGAATAATTCGCCTGTATTCCAGGAATTTCAGAGAGAATTTGATTAGTATCAACAAATGCAGAGACACTATTTTCAATAATTTCTAAAATATTTAAATCGTGTTTATTTAATTTTTCAGCAGATATTTGTATATAAGTAGAGAGTGCTGACGCTTTCTGAAAAATAATATATTATCTTTAATTTCTATTGAAAAGGCACCCGTGTTTGCAAACAAATGCTATTATTATACATACGTCAATGGTGTTTGTAGAAAAGTGAGGAACAAATTTTAGGGCCTTTAGTCCAACATTTTTACAGACAGTTGGTAAATCATGAAATCTTATATTTTGCATGATTATAGCACCGCATCTAAAACAAATATTCCATATGAATATTGATAAATTATAGGAAAAAAAATGCAAAATAAAGAACATAACCATAAATATGTATATCATACCTCGTATAATCATTAACATCAAATATCCTCGCAGGTGTAACCTTTATTCCATCTATTTCATACATTTCATCAAAATGCTTATTTACGTCAATTATTATTTTTCTTACAAAAACTGGCTGAGAAACTGTTTCATGAATTCTTCTGAGCGCATTTAATTGGAGCATACTGTCAATCATGGCCACCCAATTGCCTTCTCATTTTATATTAGCTTCAGACAATGACAAACTAGCATTGTAAATTTAAGTTAAAAAAAAAACTGTTGCACAATTTTGAAATATTCCTTCAATTTGTTAGGTTACTTACGAATAATTATAATCCCTTATAGAAAAGAGTTTATAAATGTCATGTGATTTAAGTTGCATTTCTTCCTTAAAATTAAAATTAACTTTGTCTTGATTGTCTTCTTTTAGTTCTCCAGTTATATAACCAATTGTGATTGTAGTACTTTCATCTAATACCTAAATTACAGTAAATTATAGGTAAAAAGAATGTACTAAGGTATTTAGGAGAACCATAACATAAATCACTTAAACGATATTTAAATCATTAGACAAGCTTACTTCAAAGCGGCCATTTCCTCTATGTAAAGCTATATTTAAACGCAAGTTTCGCTGTTTATGAAGAATTGGTTGTGTAAAGAAATGTATATCAGTAAATTGGACTGACAGCTGTTTCTTCTCTACTCCTAAAGCCATCGCTAATGTGTCCCAAACTCCTACGAGCGCTCCAGATAATGGATACAAGTTCTTTTCTATAATTAATAATTAATGTTATTATTTAAGCAAATAAAAATATTTGATCTATTATAAACAGGAGTTTCAAATTATGATATTTAAAAAGGCAATAAAATTTTTATATTATCACCTCTTATGACATGGCCTTTTAAATATGCGTGATCGTTATCATACGTGGATATCACACATTTTGTAGCGGCAGCTATTCTTTTATGCGCTGATTCATACAAAGGTAAACTCCTGTAATATTTATTTCTTTATTGTACGCCTCTGTATAGTTTCCCTTGTAAATAAATTATGTCAGTATTTATGAAAGTTTAAAGAAATTATCAGTACAGTATACAAATCTATCTAATATATGTTATCGGACAAACCTCATTATAGGCTAAACTAGTTTGGTCTAGGCCAAACCGACTTATTCTAAGTGTGTTAGGATATACTAGTTTAGCCCAGGACAATTTAGTTTGCCCTAAATACTTTAGGCTGAACTAGTTTGGCCTAGGCCGAAATGATTGAATCCTTGCAAGTAACAAAATGAACACATTGGAATCATAAGTAGCACAAAAAGTTCATTATTAATTTTAGTGTGACTCTAAAAATATTTTTATTATTTCATTATAGCATTTATGGTATTAAGGGTTCTAGATATTTGAATTTAAAAAATGACCTTAATAACAACCTATGTTATCCAAGTCGGGTTTATCACATAATAATACCACCAACACCTCCAGAAGGCGCGTCTAATATACTAAACTGCAGTCGAATAATAACTCAAAATCAGTTCAGCCTAAGCCAAACTAGTTAAATTTCAAGTATTTAGGCCAAAATAGATTATCCTGGGCTAAACTAGTTCATCCTGACACACTTAGGCTGAATCGTTTGGCCTCGGACAGACTAGTTTGGTCTGAAATCGAGTTTGGCCGGTAACATACACACTGATATAATTATATAAAAAAATAACTACATAAATTAAAAATGTCATAATACTAAAAGTTAAACATAGTTTTCATTAATCATTAGTCTGGTTCACAAATCATTAATTATATTAGGTTAAATAAAAAAAATAATATTTTGTATTACAGCTATTTACATTTACCATTCTTCAGTATGAGCCCATTCAACTAAATGTGAAAACATTGGTGTTCCAGTCGAAACAGGATACTCGATTTTAGGATACAGAGCTTCCACTATATACTGACATATTATCGACATTAAACATCTACATATTATAAAAGTTTAAATTAACGCATCTAACTTTCCTATAGCTTCTAGCAAGAATAGTGCATTGTCCACGTGTCCACGCCTAGTGAGTGGTATGTATCGACATGAATCAGGTAGCGACTGTTTGACGATGGCTTGCAACAACCCATGTGGTGCGATCTCGATCACCACTGCATTAGCTGGGATTAACCGTGACGTCTCCTCAAAGAGCACTGAATTCTGCATTGAACATTTTTTCATATTTCAATAATATAAAAATTCTTCTTATTTAAAGAATTTGACTCTCACCAAAGTCCGGTATAAGAAACCCGTTCGTACTTTACCATATTTATTTCACTTTTACATCACATATCACTTAACAATTTATATTATAAGAATTTACATTATGACACCTTTAACTTTCAGCATTATTTCAACTCACTCCAGAAAATACACAGCCTTTCTTTTTACAAAATATATACTTCATTTATACCTTATAAGTAATTCATTCACTTCCACATATTTAAGTTAAAGTGTAGTAAGTGTTTTGGCTTTATTTTAAAAATCATAATTTGTACTACTCGTTACAGTTTTTGGCGTTGCCACTCTACAAGTTTGGCAGGAAATAAGTATTTTATTTGACTCTAAATAATAGTGATGATAAGATATTCTCATACTAGTAACAATTGAAATGAAATGAAATAAACTTTATTCAATTAGACTTATTACAAGTGCTTTTGAATTGTCAATTTAATGAAAGCGTCATTGCAGTTAGTCCGTGAGGAAGCTACCACCGGCTAAGAAAGCAGTTCTGCTGAAAAGAATCGGCGATAAACTCAACAATTCGTAATATTGCTAACATTATGCTTAATTGTTAGAGCTTATAGCTTTATGTTAGGCAATAAATACTTTTTTAAATTTATCACTTTTTTCATAATTCATGTTTTTTTTATTTTATTTTAATTGAACGGAAATATTTTTATACAGAATATTACTAACCAATAAATTATTTGTATGATACTCAGCTGAAGAATACTTGGCAATTTCTTCTCCCCATCTTTCTTTTGGTACCGAAGTTGATACCCATTTTTCACTACGGGGCTTCGGAGATTTGATGACTTCAGTTAAATATTTACGTAAGCCGGGACCTTAATAATAAGAGCATAAAAGATAACTCATATTTATTTGAGTAATTATTTATTGGTATGTTTGTAAATTAATATGTTATTATAATTTGCAAACTTTACCTGCTTCAGCAATATAGCGCGAGTGATATGCAATATTTGAGCATGGCACCTCCTTAGCGAAAATACCTTTGGAAGTTAATTGGACTACAAATTCTTTCATTACACTCGCTGGTCCTGAAATAGTACTCGAGTTAGGACCGTTATGACATGCTACTTCTATTTCTGGAGGGCACATTTTAATCATCTATAACAACGAAATATTAATATGAGCTAAATATATTAAAAATACTGGAATATTAAGTTTTAAAAAAATAGTTTTCAATATTGTTTTTACCTGTTCGTATCCAATACCGACGGCAGCCATTGATCCTTTTATAAATGGTGTATGCAAAGATACTAGACCACGGCTGTAAGCAGATAAAATCATTTCTTCAGCTGTAAAACAACCATCAGCGTATGCGCATCCTAATTCTCCCACACTGTGTCCTGTTAAAAATTTAAAATTATTTTAATTTTAGAATAGTCTTCTAACATATTTTGCGGTATATCATCTGAATTTAAACTGAATTCTTAAGATGAAGTAATATCATAAATATACATAAAGTATAAAATTTATCTGGAACTATAATAACTATATATTAAATACCTATAATCATGTCAGGGAAAATTTCCAATTTTCTTAAAACATCGGTAAGCCCTATTTGAATTGCTGCGATTCCAACAAAGGAGTGTAAGATATTATCAAATATTGTTTTTTCTGTAGAAGTTATAATACGTGCTATATCAATGCCTTTAGATTCAAGAGCTCGACGACAACTGTAACATATAAATAAATTCATTTATAATTTTTCGTGTTTTTAATTTGTTATATTAAAGTCTTTTTATGTAGTATATTATTTACCGTTCGATAGCTGCAGCAAAAACTGGTATGCGCATAAGTTGTGTTCCCATTCCTGTCCATTGTGATCCCATTCCACTGTACATGAACCAAAGTGGTCGCTTGTCATCATCGAAGTAGTCAGATTTTTCACATAAGCTAACGGTTTTACCTTCCGCGTTGGTATCTTAAGTATAAAGTGATATAATGTATTTAAACAATTTTTGAAAAAAAAAAAAACGCTGATCATTAAATAGTATTATATCTTACCTAAGACCGTGTATCCTCTACCCAAGTGACCGAAAATTCTATTTTTGTGAATGTTTCGAAGCAAAGCTAACTCCTCGGGATCAACGGGACGTGTTTTTAAATCGTTCATTATTTTTATTACTGATGATTCCTGTCTTCCTGAGAGTGTCACTAATTGTGGAATAGTAGCCTTGTAACGAGCTAGATCCTTAAACGCAATATTAAATTACTTAATCACTTTAATGGTTGTTAATATGCGCTAAAAATCATGTTTCAACATCTCCAGGTAAATTTCTAAGAAATTAATTAAGTTTCTAAGAAACCTATAGTTAACTGTAACGCCGGCGTGTTCGCGGTCTTTGAGGGATTAATGAGTTTTATATTAAAAATTATAATTACTACATATAAGAGAACTAAAAATATCGAACATTAAATCTTATTTTTTCCCATCAATTATATCAGCAAAATCCTGCAAGTATAATATTTGCACTGGATATTTTAGTAGTATAATGTACCTTTTGCTTATAATGGCCTTTTAGTAAGATGTGTGAGTTGATGCCTGTGACCAACAGGCCGTTTACTGCTGTGTATGAGTAGTTGAAGTCCATGTGATCTGTGACAATGCACATTCGACCATCACGGAGTGCCGCAACATCTTGCCGCGGGGAATCACAATGTAAATTCGCTGCGATCTTTCCAGTATGATAAGCCAGGAGAACCTATTTTTGAATACAAAATCTCTCAATAAATAAACAAAAAGTAATAATACTTTAATTTTCTTTCTTTATTCGTAGCTTACTTTAGTAATGGCACATATCCCTGAAGCGGCTTCTGTATAACCAATGTTACACATGACACTTCCCACTTTTAGAGGTTCACTTCTATTTTTGCAAAAAACTTCATCAATCGATTGTAATTCTGATTTATCAGCTTCAGCAACAGCTGTAAAAAGTATATTTAAATATAAATGTTACAATTCAATTATCTATAAATATTGGATTTATGCTACTCAGATTTATGTGCTACTTGTCTATTTTACCGGAACCAACCGCTTCAACATATTCCATGACATCTGGTGAAACGCCAGCTTCTTGGTAAAATTTTTTTATAAAATCAGCCGAAATGGTAGAATTTCTGTAGAAACCGTATTTTGGATCACTTTCATTTTCTTCTAGTTGAGTAAACTCACATTTAATATAAGCAACTTCTGCATAAACTCTGAAATATGCGGTAAGTTTTTTTTACTATTACTATTTTCACCCGTAATCAAATGGATAAAATGGTAATTTTCTTTGTTAAGGTTAATTTCTTTATTTATTTTCTAAACATAAACAATTTGTAAACATGGAAACATACCTTAGTGCATCTTTAGCTTTTTGCAGAAAAAGGACATTGATTGATTCCGAATGAGAACATCCAGCGGGATTACTATCAAATGATTTTGTTTTACCGTCCATATTTAGTTCTATGACTCTGAAAAATATTATTTTTTATAAAAGTATCTATGTACATGTATATAAAGTGTTGAAATTTTATTTTTACATACACGCAGCTATTTTAAGCTATTCTAAGTATACGAGTATGTATGTCTCCAACTGCATAATACTATGTTCCTTTGTCAACTTGTTGTCGTCTTTTTAGTTCACTTTTTACGCAGTCGGTTTTTTTCTTCATTTTTGTAAATTTTTTTTTTAATACGTATATATACCTACATATATAGATAAGTAAATTCAATGCTATTTTTAACCGCTTACAAAAAGGAGGAGGCTCTATCTTCGTCTGTATGTGTTTTTTTTTAATTTACGTTCACCGATTTCTAGAAGGCGACTTGATTGGTTTTGCTACTTTAAACTGTATACTAATAAGATAAGTCCGGAGGCGGTCCTGTAATATATTTTATTTGACACAGAGTTTATCGTTTTTGAGAAAATCAGGAAAAAAACATGATTTGAAATTTGAGGTATGTTCACAGATCTGATTAGGTTTTTATTTACTTGAATTTCTTGTGTTTCTGATGATAATATAATAATTTGGTATCATCGAGCTGATCTGATGATGAGGCCAGAAAGTGGATAGTGGAACTCTTCAACAGCTACTAGTGAATACTTTGACTTTGAGCTTATTTGGTTTTATTTGACAAGCCTAATACGTTAGAATTGGAAGCCTGACTTAGTGTTACTAATAAAAGTGAGTTCATAAATATGTTGGCCTTTATATAAAATTTGGCGACATACTAATAAATGACTTAGACGAACATACATTTTACTAAAAAACTTTTTTCTTACAAATTACCTGCGTATTACGTCTACACTAAACATAGAAAACTAAAAAGACACTAAAAATAGAAAACTTAAAAAAAACCGACTTCCAGGCACTAAAAAGTAAAAAATAACTGAACAGCGGTTTTCATTTACTATAGATACCTAATCAGATATTTTCGAATGGTGCCAGCCGATGCAAAGCAAAACAAATCTATTTCAATTCGTATAAAATATTATATATACATCACAAATTGATGTATAATATTTTAAATATAATTTAATAATAATAATAGGGGGTGTGGCTAACTTACATTAATTATATATAAAATTTTAAATATTTAACATAAACTATAAATAATAATTTTTAGACAATATATACAATTAAATTCACACACCTTACACACACCCTACATAATAGAAAATAAATAATATTAAATAAATAATAAATAAAATACGCATAGAAGCCTTGAACTTGAGCCTCGCGGACAGCTGATCGAGGTGACGCAATGTCATCTTTCCTCCCGCGCACCGCACCTCGGTGTTTACCGTTAGCGGCGCCCGCGCATTAGCAGACGATTTTTTCAAGTTAATTAAAAGTTAAAAGTTTTATCTCCAATCAGTCGCAATCCGCACGCTAGACGAGAGACACGTACCGCTCGCTTACTCGCCATTCCAAGCTTACGTACTTAATCATATGAGCTTCGTAATTTTATGTATTTTATTTCTACTATCTTTGTGCTTTCGTTCTTTCTACCGTGTAAACTGTATGAACTATCTTTCCGCTTTGCTCTTTCTCCTTCTATATTTTGTGGGTGTAAAAAATAGTGTATTAAAGGCTGTGAATTGTACATAGACTTTTATTAAGTTCTCGCCAACTCAGCAACACACCAACCAACCACCAAACACCCACAGGGGTGAAAAGGGGGATGAGCATGGGATATGGGAAATCAATCATTTCTCAAATGGGGGATATAAAATTCATCATACATTATATTAGTTGTATAAAATTCTTATTCCTGTTCGGATAAGACGATACAAGATAAGGGGCTTCAGATCTTCATTAAATACAACTAAGAGCCACACTAACTAAAAGTATTCAATTTTGTACATCTATTTAGATATTCAAAGCTTCAATATCAAATAGGACACATCAATATTCAATACAGACGTCATACTAATACTTTTCGTTTTTTGTGTTAAATTCTAAAAATATAAAATTATAATTCTTGTTTCATTATTACCTCCCATAGTGTATAAAGGACTGTGGATGCAAGCACAGGTGGGCTCCTCCAACAATTGCGGCATCACATTCTCCACGAGTGATAGCTAGGTAAGCCTGCTCGAGTGCACGAGTAGAACTGCAGCAAGCCTCATCTATAACCATAGATGGCCCTTTGGAATTCAGCCAGTATGAAATGCGATTGGCAAACATTGTTCTACTACATCTGTAAAAAAAACACAACTATAACAATTACACATAAAGTTGTAGGAAATATATATATAATATATATATAATATATATATATATATATATATATATATATATATATATATATATATATATATATGAAAATTAATAAATATTCGGCGTTCATAACCACACTTACCCTGAAATACAAAAACCTTTGAAAAGACTTGCGCTAGAATAAAAAGTTTTTTCGGTTTCAGAAAAGCAACTGCCAATATATACGCCTACTTTTTTCCCGGGAAGTTCCACTGGGCTGATTCTTACAAAATATGGTGGGCACAATTTTAAATATACATTCAATGAAAAAAAAATATATCTAACCTACGGCATGATAAATTCTCTTAACTACATGCATTCAGTGTTCAAACTTACCAGCATCAAAAATGGCTTGGTAGGCCTGTTCTAAAATTTTACGTGCCATTGCGTCCATAGAATTTCCTAAGCGATAATGTACTTTAAAAAATTGTGCATCAAATAACGTGAGCTCAGGCACTTTTCCAGTGTACTGAGTGACTTCAGGATGATCATATTTCCAACGACATTTTTCCGCATTTACAGGATTGATCTATCGGTTAACAAAATATGATAAGTATGTATTTATTAATTTAGTTAGCTTTCTTAGAGCCTCAGCTTTCGTCTAAAAATGGCATTGCGATTTAGAGCAGGAATGTCGTTATTTACTATATTATGTTGTTGTCGCTTTTCTACGCAGACATTTCATGTATAACAATTATTAAGTGTCCATATTTAGGTGTATATACCGTCAGTGATCAGTTTCAGTCATTTTTTTAAGTGTCATCAGCTTTAAAAATAGATTAGGTGCTCCTTAGTGTCTGACAACCCAGCCGGGCGCGAAGCCAAGAGGCACAGGGTGGTGGCCCACTTCGGTGGGTGGTGTACCATGCGTTTTGCTCCTGGTTCTCTGACAGCAGAGTGGACCGTGGGAGCAACCCCTTGGTTGTGTGATTTGCTTCGGGAGACCTGCCGTCAGGGCGTCGTGGATGAGTACGTAAGCGATCCTGCGACGCCCAATTAGGACGAGGGAGGTTCTATTGGGTTTTAGTGGGTAGTACTGGTTTTTCTAGGTAGTGAGTGCAACATAATAACCTCTATGTATATAGGTGGTATGCCTAAATGCATTTCTCAACATTAAAAAACAAGTGGTCTCAAAAAATCAAAAAAAAAAATACTCATTATTGAAAATTTGAGAAAAATAAAAAACGTAGAAATAAAATATATCTATCTATAGAAAAAAATAACTGTATCGAAAAAAAATAACATTGAAGCTCGTCAATGGCCTCTAAACAAAAAGAGAAAAAAAATCATTCAAAAACAGAGGAGAAACTGAACTGTTTTGTCTTTGCATATTTATACATACACGTACCTTATCATATAAAATATTTGACAAATCCTTCACGTTATGGGATTCAGGATACAACCCAGACATTCCCGTTATGAAGACTCTATCTCCAGATTTTCCACTTTCCATCTCCACAAAAGTTTTATTTGCGTTATTTGTTCCCATTGTCTGAAACATGAACAAAATATTTTTATCTTTAACTAAAAGCACTGTTTTTTAACTATAACGAAGAATGAAATATCTCTTGTAAATAATTGCAACAGAAATTATTCTTAGAGATTTTCATATTGTGGATTAGCTTTATATAAAGTGAGTGTTCATTTAATTTTTTGTGTAGATATTAAGTTTTATTTAACCTTTACATGTTACCCTATAGCGAATACTAATACTACAAAACTACTGCCTTCGTCAACTTGTTCTCATCTTTTCGGAGTCGTTTTTTTTTTATTTTTATACATTATTTTTTTATTTAACTTTTAAATAGAATTGAATTGGTTGCTTACTAGGTAGGTACTAAATTAAATATTAATGCGAACTGATTAGTGCGTATATGTTGTTCGTCACACTGGAACGCCTGGACGGTTTTCGATTAAATTTAATACACAGAAAGACTATAACTGGATATAATATACTTAGGATACTGTTAGTTAAAAAAATTGACAACCTTCGCTCCGCTCGGGTTCGTCCCTACTTACGTTTGGTTTAGATTTCTCAGAGATGAGATATTTTACCGCAGTAAAAAATATCCCATATGTTGACCCGGATAACCAGCTATTATTATACCAAATGTCATCATAATCCCTCCAGTGGTTTTTCCGCGATGCGGTAACAGACAGACAGACAGACAAAAATTCTAAAAACTATAGATTCAGCCTCTGTATCGTTAATAATTTCTATTTAAATAAGATTTTCCAAAATATAATTAATGTACAGATTCGACTCAGAATTTAATAATATGTGTAGATTATGGATTATTGGATCTATAAAATGTAATGCGGTGAAAATCGTCTTGTATGGACCCTTCGCCACTGATGGCTAACTAAATTATTTCTTACAAGGAAATAGTAAATCATAAAACTTACCAATATAGTGAAGGCTAGAATCAACTGAAATGATTAAAATTAAAATGACTTCGTTTAAATGTTTCTACGTCTTAAGGTAAATGCAGGTATTACCGACCCCTTTAAGGCAACTTTGAAATTGAAGTGGTTTTTTAAGGTCAGCGGATGCGTACACACTTGTTTATTTTTATATATAAATTTTGAATATGTAGTTTTAAATTTTTACTATAAAAATAATAAAATGCAATGAGATCTTAGAATAAAAAATTGTTAATGTGAGCAAGTCAAATGCTTCCTTTACCGACCCCTTCCAACGGCTATGAAGCTATTAGCGATTTTTATGAAGATATATCCGACTATAAGGAAATAAAAAAAATTATACTTATAAACTTTCACTTTTTATTTAATACAGATAAATGAATATATGCCTAACTTCTTTCAATCTTAAAATGTAACATATTATTTACATAACAAAAACGTGAAAAATAAATAAAAATGCTTACAGTCTCATTTTATCTTCAGAAATCAAAAATATAAACAATATTTACTTACTAGTGTAGGTACGTCACTTAGTAGAGATGTAAACAAAATAACATGTATTAGTTGTTAATAAAATAATTACTTATTGATAGTAGGAACTTTTTGATTGAGATCATACATCCATTAGATAATATTGATAATAATTAAGTATGTACTAAAAAATAATCTCAAAATATAGATTCATCTTCAGATTTTACAGCCTTTCTCGTCGGTGTCGAATAATCAGTTTCACAATCTGTTGTTGTTGCAGCTTCAGGAAAATCTTCAGTATTTACCACCACGCTTTCAGAATACTCATATCGATTATTGGTTTTTTCAAAAATTCTTCTGGTTCTACCTTTTATAACAGTTTGTTTTTATTTTCAAGTGACTTCTTATTTAACTCTTCTAATATTCTTTTTTCTTTCATTTATTGTTTTTGTTCCTTTTTTCCCAAGATTTTTAATTTTCTTTCTTGTTTCCTATTTTCTTTTTCTTCTTTTTCTTTCTCTAATCTCCTTTGACACTCCATGAATTGTTTTTTGTAATTGGAAAGTCCAACTTGCCCAGGTAGTGAATTCAGTCAACAATAATTCCTTCTTCATTTAAACTAAGTACCGGCTGAACGCTACGTCTCATTTTTGTATTTTAATTCTCGCTTATCACGTGATGTAGTCTTTGAAATGTTAATTTTTTTGACGCTTGATATATACTCATGCATTTATTAATAGCCACAATTGTTGTATTGAAAGCAGCTTTGGTGTAGGCTGTCCTGCAATTTCTTTGATCCATGTCCCTAAAAAAATTAAAAATTTATTGATAAAGTTAATATCTAAATATACAAAAACTGTTTTAGAAAATAAAAACCGACTTCAAACAAAAGCACTAAAAAGTGAAAAATAACTGATTGGTAGTTTTCATTTACTATACATACCTAATCAAATATTTTCGAAGTCGGTGTGCTTTGGCTAAATAATTAAAGCCTACCTATTAAATACATACCTAATCAAATATTTTCGAAATCGGTGCCAGCCCATACAAAGCAAAGCACACCGACTTCGAAAATATTTGATTAGGTATGTATAGTAAATGAAAACTACCAATCAGTTATTTTTCACTTTTTAGTGCTTTTTTTTGTTTGAAGTCGGTTTTTATTTTTTTGTTAAAAAGTTTTTTTTTCCCTTTTTAGTGTAGACAGTAGTAGCAAAGTAAGAATTCCAACGTGTTAGGCTTGTCAAATCAAACAAAATAAGCCCAAACTCAAAGTATCTACTATTAGCCGTTGAAGAGTTCCACCTAATCACCTTCTGGTCTTACCATCAGATCAGGTCAACAATACCGAACCACTGTACTATCAACGGAAATAAAAACACTTGCAAATTTAAAGTTAATATGACAATTACAAGTAGGTTAAATTCATCATTAGCTATTTTTCCACCCTTAGGGGTGGTATTTTTTTTTGAAATTTAAATGGGACCAATCTGGAAGTATACACTTTCAAACAACACAAAAATTGTCCAAATCGGTTAATAAATGACGGAGTTCTGAGGTAACAAACATAAAAAAAAAACATACAGTCGAATTGAGAACCTCCTCCTTTTTGAAGTCGGTTGAAAATAAAAATATAATCCAAACGTAGACTTAATGCAATAGGGTTAGAGTCAGAGATAGGCTTATGATAAAGAAATTACAAAAAAAGATGTAAACCAGTTGAAAAATTGTATGTCCTTAATATCTATTAATTCGTGTGTATATCTATTCACACGAATAGATCACTTGAGATCTTTCCCGAGCTATCACGCACACAAACATAACTTCAAATTGAACACATTATAATGATACACACATAATTTCTTCACAATCTATAGTTTAACATTTTTATAGACAAAATAAATGCGGAATAGGTCAATGGGTCGGTCGGTCGGATTTTCGATGAGTCGTTGATAGCTGCATTTACCCTATATAACTTATTTTTTAAATTCAATTTGTCGACCTGTTTGACGCAAAGCTCACATTTACCTCATAAATAAATCATAATGAATTATTGTCCGGTCAAATTAGACATAAAAATAGTGATCAAACAACAAAAACTCCGATCGAGCTGAATTTTCCTAGAAACCTTGGGTATGTACACCAGTAGTAACGTTTACAAAAAAGTTGCTTCAACTCAACAAGTATAAAACCAGTGCAGTAACAAGAAAACTTACTGGTCACTGAAAACTCAATAAACATATGTTTACCCTCGGCCTCAGTCAGACCACAATGTGCAGACTATGCCATGAGACAGAGGAAACTGCTATGCACATCCTCTGCTCGTGCGGTCCACTCATGCACCGCAGAAGTATCTATCTAGGGCAGCATATTATGCAACCGGAAGAGATACAGATGCTCCCCGCTCAGAAAATTTGGAAGTTCCTGGAGTCAACTAAGCGGAGAACTTTGAACTCATTATAAAGGGAGCTACAATGGACCAAAAGTGATCGACGTAGGGCCGACCTCGGCATCACACCCAACAAAATAATAATAAATAATAATGTACACCAGTAGAAATAAAGTGCCAAAAGTCCCCATCGATCCCATGTATGCTAAAAAAGTTATTCGCCATTTTTTCGGTATTTTGGATTTTTCTCGAAAACGGTAACTAATTTATTGTGGTAAGCTTCATTTAACATTTAGAGTTTATATTATTTCAATCGTGAATCAATTGAAATAAAATATAAAAGTTAAATCAATTTAAAGAACCACGTCAAACATTTAAAGGAAAATAATGCTGTAAAACATAAATGAAAAATTGAAAAAAAACCACGACGAATGGTGGAGGGGGGGGGGGGGGGGGGTGTTAAGCACCTCCTACTTCCCAACTCCCAACTCCGGGCTGTTACTGAGGCTTTCTAAACAGAAAGACTCAATAACTAAATTTGGTCCGACCCGGGACTCGAACCCAGGAACTCCAGACATAATAATAAAAGTGTAACTGACAAAAAGAAAAAAAAAGTGTAACTGATTGTTGTCCGTACATGGAAGATATTTGAGAAAAACTATTATAGGGGATATTTATTATCACAATAGAACCCATAGCAAAGATATTTAGAATTTTTGTTTGTTTGTCTGTTGGTTTTGCGTGTTATCTCAGAAAAACCTTAACTGATTTGGGTACGGTTTTCACTAATGAATTGAGGTAAGCGTCACTTAACATTTAGTGTCTGGATCTTCCTCTTACTTACGATTTTAACTTTGTGTAGTGATAACTTATTACTCGGGTCAACTCTTAAAATACTTTTTACTATAGAAAAAAAAATTTTATTCGCGCTGGATAACATAGTAACTGGTACTGTTGAGTAGTCCTTAGGGGCTAACACTAGCTAACACTTAAGAGATACATTAACGAGGGTAAGCCGATAGTCTATACAGATTAGTAAAATGGAACTATTTGTATTGTCAAAATAACAGCGTTTTACTAAATGCATATGAAATTATATACGGCACTTATTCTCAAAACACATTTTTTAATTTTTGTTTGTCTGTCTGTTTGTCTGTTTGTTCCGGATAATCTGGATGACTGATTTAGACGGGACTTTCACTGGAAGATAGCCGATGTTATAGGGAGTAACATAGGCTATTTTTATTTTAGAAAAAGAATTAGGGTTCTGCTCAAAAAAATGAAAACGTACGTAGTTTTGTAAATAAAAACCTCAATTTTATTGTAAGGTTTTTTGTTAAGCATAATATGTAATAATAATAATAAAACGTTACGATGCCTACTTTTACCGAACAAATAATTTAATTGCGTAAGTATAACTATAGTATAGTATAAGATAGTACTTATTAAACAACTAGCAGAACCCGCGGCTTCGCCCGCGTTCAAACTACAAAAAAAAATCAAACATTTTTTCTTTATGTTATTACGTATATAATTCTTTCGCCAGTTCTTCTCAGGTCTGAGGCTTCTTCTTTCCGAACTAGTAGTAGACTCATGACGTTCAGTAAAAAAATGTAATAATTTAATGCTGAATAAAATATTTTGAATTTTAATAACATTAATAATTTGATGACTAATCAATATAAAATGTGTGAGTATGATTTTAAGTCACGCATCGAGGGTTCCGTACCACCGAATATCATGGATTGTTTACTAACATATTTACACACTAACATTTTTTTTACGCTTTCGCAATACATCGACTTTAATATTTGCAAAAATAAGTTCATGTTTCATAATTTTGGCAATCGTAACCCAAATTATCTTAAAAGATATTTAGTGTTAATAAATATATTCTGTAAATTAATTTTCTATAAAAGCATTTAGCAAGCTCCACTACCGCTATTTTTTACACATTTTTTATTCCATCTTTCCAAAGTTAGGAAGACAGTACCTACAATGATAGAACTCGCATACAATGTTTACGACTTTAGAATCATGTAACTCGGCTAATATGGGTTTTATATAAGCATTATCACCCCCTTTACCTCTTTCAAGGAAGAATTTCAAACAAAACTATTATACATATAATACATACGTATGTTTTATTTTTATTTTAAAGCCAAATACCACATTCCAGTTCAGAATTTCATACAAATAAATTACAACTTTTCACCCCCTATTTTACCACCTTACTGGATGAATTTAAAAAAAATGCTAAAACACAGTCTATTTAATTGATTGTAAAAGAGTGAGAGAGGATCAAAATATTCTAAATTACTAGAATGTTTTCGAATTTTCGAATACTAAACTGTCACGGTGGTTTCGGGTCGGTTTTGCATGGCTCGGTGGTGTATAGCTAGCATGTACGGTAGCAAGTCGGGCCAAGTTTAGTCATTAAGTCTTTTCGAAGGGGTTTTGAAAAAAAAATATCTTTATGATGTAGGCATCCGATAAGAAAAAAAATTTTCGAAATTTATTTCTTAAAGGGGTAAAGCAGAGTTTAAAGTGTATATGGGGGAAAAATATTTATGGTCATAATTACATGAAACTTGACTGATGAACTTGGCAAGCTGCCACGATTGTTGTAGGCATTGTAACCTGGGTTTGGGTTTTTTGAGGTTCGTCCTTAGCTTGATTCCCTATACTAATTTTCATCCCCATTTTCACCCCCTCAAGGAATGATTTCTGGGATAAAAAGAATCCTATGTCATTCCCAGGGTCGAAAATCGGTTCAGTAGATCCAGAGATTACCCCTAAAACGTCACAAACTCATAATTCACAAACTCACTAACTTTACCTCTTTATAATATTAGTATAGATTATTGTTGTACAATTTTCTGCTAATAAAAGTGTAAAAAAAATATTCAAATCAATTATTCATGTAGTTTCTTTGTTAATCCTACATTAGTATTAATGATATTGAATAATTAATGTTTTCGTCCGTGATTAAATATATTTGTATTCCTTTTGTAGTTTTTGTAACTAAGTCATTTATCAATAAAATCAACTACAGTGACGCGAACATGACGTGTACAGTAATAACTTGTTAGATTATTAAGTATTGTTATTTATTCTAAGTTGATTTATTGATAATCAATTTTTTTAAGCCTTTATTCACCAAGATAACACATCACAAAAGAAAAGTTTTAATAATCGGTAAGTATTAGGTACAGCTAAATAAAATTAAATAACATACAAAATTACAAATAGATAATAATACCATGAATTATAACTACTATTGACATAATACAATACTAGCAGAACCCGGGGGCTTCGCTCGCGCTAAAACTATAAAAAAACCCTAAAAAGATAAGTTTCATACAAACTTTCATTCTATATTTTACCCCCTTATGGGACGAATTTCGAAAAATGCTAAAACACGTATTTATTTAATTGTATTGAAGAGTATTTTTACCAAGTTTCAAGTAATTCTGATGAGACATATTATTTGATTTGTACTATAACGTGTATTCCCGTGGGAATGAGATAATCTCCCGCGGTTTAAAATAGCCTATGTCACTCTCCAACCTTCCAATTATCTTCATACAAAAAATTACGCGAATCTGTCACTCTGTTTCCACGTGAAAGAAGGACAAACAAACATACAAATAAACAAACAAACAAACAAACAAACAAACAAACAAACAAACAAACACACTTTCACATTTATAATATTAGTATGGATTGTCGCGTAATGGAGAGTGTAAAACGTCATAACATGAAAATAATAATTAAAACTACTGATACTATCAACTATCTGGTCTCCATAACACAGGCCTCGTAGCTTACCATGGAACTAGATGGCGCTGTGTGTTAATGTCCCAACATATTTATTTGTTTAGGTCATAGTCGTTGGAAACCTGTCGTGAAAACCTTTGGGGGAGGCCTATGTCCAGCAGTGGACGTATTTCTGCTAAAACGACTAAGTAAAGGCGCTAATTTTAGTAATAATTTCATTTTATTTATTTATTTATTAAGGATCTGCAACAGAACATTTAAAAAACAAAAAATACAAACTCTTTGGACAGTGTTTAAAATGTACCTCTAATTACTGGAGAACACAACATGCACTAAAATAGTGTTGATATTATGCATTACTTAAAGTTAATATGTGTAACTAAATCTGACAAAACTAATTAACAAAGCCAAAATTAAAAATTTTAAAAATAAAATGAAAGAAAAAAAAATTGTTATGACAAATATTTACATCACGAATAGAAAGCGTAACATTTCTTTTTATATGTATTGAATATGTATTGTTGTTTTAACCAGTTCACTAACATATTTAGGACTATTTGATCATGGTTTCATTTTGTAAAAATATTGTTTTATTTTACTTAGGTAGGAAATAATAAGGCAAACAAATCATTAAATATATTTATTTTCGTACGAAATACAAGAACATCATATTAGGTATTTATCTTATATTTTGATAATAATGGCTATATACAAAGAACATGCTTATGAAAACCTATTTTAGCACCACCTTAAATTATAGAGAAAATTAGGTATTTTTGATCAAAAAAATAATATTAAAACAGAAAAAACATAGACCTCTTTCGTGGAAGTCGATTAAAAATATATTACAATGATTAAAAGTGCCTTTATGAATAGGCCATGCTTTATTCTATCACGACTTATTTATATCATAATATCGCTATCCCTTTCTAATAAAGTAAAAAGACAAAGATGGCAAGAAATAACGGTTTATGAGTCAGAAGTACTTAGTAATATTGAAATAAAACATACTACAAAATAATAAAAAGCTATATATTTAATTATTAAATGTTATTTTAACAAAAATATAAATGCACATGGAAGTATTATTAATGTAAAAACATTAAAATTAAATTGACAATAATAGTGGCAATTGAGAAATGATTTGCTCCTAATACAAACAACCCCTGTTTTAATGTTGGGAAATGCCTTTACGTATATGTACAGGTGGTTATGTGAGACTCACTGGCTCGAAAAACCAGTACTACTCATAATACTTTCTTAGAGTTACGCGAATATTTGACATTTTAAATAAAACTATCTTTTCGGATTTTTTTGCCGATTTATTTACGGGAACCAAAAATCCAAATAAGTCCGCGCAAAAACCCGAAAATATAGTTTTATTTAATATACCAGTACTATTCATTAAATCCCAACAAAACCTCCCCCGTCTTAATGGGGCGTCGCAGAACACTTACACACTCAACCACGACCCCCCGACGGCAGGTCTGCCGAAGCAAACCACAATAGCTATAAGGTTGCTTCGACGGTTCACTCTGCTATCAGCGGGGGGATACTTTCAACCCCTACTTTACCCGCTTCAAATTTTATTTTTGCAACAAAAAATAGCTTATATTCTTCTTCCTCCACCATCCACCTCTATACCAAAATCGAAATAGGGAATATGCGTATGATTTAAAAATTTTTCTATTATCTTTAATGCTTTTGAATTAAGCCTATATATATATATTTAATGTACCTAATTTCTTTTTTATTACTAAAATAATTATTAAAAATTGCAAAAATTGGTGAGAAATTCAAAGTAGTTGAAATGCACTGATATTCTGATCGGTTATCATTCAACGATTTCTTCATAGCAAGAAGTATTAGATATATTATTATGTGGGGGGCCACAGATCGACTACACTGTTATTTGCAACATGAGGGTTTACGGGGGCGAAAAATCGATTTAGCTAGGTTTCATATTTGGGAAAATTCGTTTTCTCCGTATTTTCTCTCGCCACCGTCTGCATAGCGTAATGGTTAAGGAAGGTCAGAAGTTTCTGTTTTTATTTTTACAGTATTAAACGAGCAATTTTTTTATATATAAAATATATGTCGTGTATCTCGAAAAAGATTTGGATCAAATTTTGTATGAAGATAAGATTTTGCTTATTGAGTTTATCTATATAGGTGTCTTTTATCAAAAAAATAATTTTTTTTAGAAAAAGGCCAAGCGACGCTCGGCCGCTTAGATACTTTAATTCAATAATAAAACTGTAAAATCGACGATTCAATAGTGATTTGATTGTTAAAATGTATTTGAATAAAATATATTTTCAATTGATTTGATAAAAAATTTTATATTAGCTACAGCCATGGATAATCAGGTAAAAATCTTTCATATGTTAGGGATAATAATGGTCTTTCATATGAAGATCAAGCCCAGTGGCGTGCCGTAGGAGAGGCCTTTGGCCAACAGTGGACGAAAGCAGGCTGAATATGATGATGATGATGTTGGGGATGTTATGGCAAAATAAAAAACCAAATAAATTCGAACATAATTTCATGAAATAAACTAAACTACAAAATTTACAAATATACAAATTAATCTATATTATACATACATATTATGTAAATAAATCAATTAAATTAGATGAAGACAATTATATAATCATTTACAATTGCAATAAATAACATAGTAACTCAGCGTTGCGATCTTTCAAAAATAATCATTTTCATACACTTAAAGTCCAAATCGATAGTCATATTATAAATGTGAAAGTGTGTTTGTTTGTTTGTCCTACTTTCAAGTGGAAACAGAGTGACGCACTGGAGTGATTTTTTGTGTGGAGATAGTTGGATGGTAATAAAGTGGCATGGAAGATTATCTCATTCCCACGGGAAAACACTTTATAATACAACCCACAATAACGCATAATTCCTATGTATGTATATATAATATATAGTCTATCTATTTCATATTGACCGTTAAAACGTACCTAGAGACGAACCCGAGCGAAGCGAGGGTGAGTCGCTAGTTCAACATAAATACAATACTGAGTTACAATATTTTACTTTACAATTGTGAAATTGTTGAATTTACACAAACCATTTTTTTGCTTTTATTTCATAAAAATAATAAAATATAATAATGTTACAATACAATTAAAATTAATTAATTAAAAAAATACTTGTTATTTATTTAACATTCTGTCTTTTTCTATAGCACTTTCGTTTATTTTTATTATTAATAATGATATTAAAATTTACAAATAAATTTATTAAGAGGAAAAGATCATTTTTAAATAATCACATAATTCAAATATTATTTATTAAATTTTTTTTATCAAAATTAATACATATTTAATAGTAAAATAATATCGTAACACTAACCATAAAAAATAATTAAATAAGAAAAGAAAGTAGAATATTTAGTTTTACAAAGTGTTCATTTATTATATAATAACTTCGTCACAAAAAAGCTACTTAAAGATAACAAAAAAAGTAATTCCACCGTTAGAATGGAAAATTTTAAAACGAGCAATTAATTAATAATTGGAACAACTTTCGAGGTATTCAAAGGAAAATATAGCATTAAAATAAATTCTCATTCGGTGAAGATATCACGTAACATAATATGTACATACATACATGCATGCATACATACACACAAATAAAAAAATAAAATAAAAATATGTGTAGATAGCCTTAGACATTAGTGTAAATGAATTATCAATGTACGTTATAATATCCGAATATTTAGTTTAGAAGCTATATGTCATCACAATTCATTCAATAACATGATAATTTATTGGATATAATATGAATACGGTTTTTATAACTAGTTCTTATAATTTAATAACAAAAAAATGCTTTATACAACAATACAAAGCGAAGTAACATGGTAAAAAAATATAGAAATTATATATGAAATTTCTTTATTTTTATTTGCTGTTTAGAAGAAAAAATAAATGTGTACTTTTTTTAAATAAAAAATATTTGAAAAATTAAATTAAAAAAAAGAATTGCAGTGAAAAATGAAATAAAAAAACATCCAAACAAAAAGAATGTGAATTGTTAAAATAAAAGTTATAAATATGGAACGATTTAAACAACAAATTCAAAGTCCAATGATTCCTTTATAACTTCGCTTTGTATTAATCATACATTAAACTAAATGCTATATCAATATTAAGGCATACATTAGCGTCTTATTGCTTTAGACATAGTTTTAAAACAACGTTAGTAAAATTAAAAAACTTAATCTTATACAAAAAAAAAATGAAGAAAAAAATGGATGACAACCATTTCGAAACAACCGAAAAAAATATATAGAAATCAATAATCTAAAATAAACAATGGCAATAGAAATTAACGATTTATTTAAAAGTTATTATGACACTTTAAATAATTTCCGTTAAAAAAAAGAGAAAGACTTTCCGAAAAAAAATGGCTGTTACATATCTTTCAACACGTGTTTCAAGATGGCACCCTCGTTATTTCTCATTTGGTTTATTCCAGTTTCCATTGTATTTATTGTAATTACTTTGTTATCTGATTCTATGGATACTTGGGAACTTGTTTCTAGGTTTTGGAAAAGAAGATTGTTCGAACCCGTCGATGGGTTTCGTTTATGGCCGACTTCGAAGACTGGATTCGGTCCTGAAAAGATATATTTCTTATTAGACACACTTACAAATTACAATATTTTTAAGTACTTGTAAAGAAATGGCGAAAAAAAGATATTAAAAACCGTAATTGTATTTTTTTTTATGTAGAGGCAAAAAAAGTCATGAAAAATATTAATACTTATTAACCGATAATTCTAAGATACTATTCTAAAAATACTTCACCAAGTGCGGGCAGACTGAGAATGTCTTTCGAAACTTGCTAATGTTTCAGACATGCAGGTTTCCTCACGATGTTTTCCTTCACCGTAAATCAAATGGAGGGAGAGGTGCGAGACCCGGGATTTGAACTCGTTTCCTTGAAGCCCTGACCTTGAATTGAATTAATTTATAGACTAGCAACTCACCTATAGTCGAACTCTTTCTAGAACTTGCCACAGACGCTCTGCCACCTTGCAAGCCCATCATATCAGGTAACTGGGCCCTTGGTCTGGATTCATTCTGTAGAAACTTCACAAACTCTGCCGCTAAGCTGTCGCCCGCATTAGAAGGACGTACGAGACCCAATTTCTCACATTCCGTCTGATTAAAATCTAACACTGTCGACAATATCCTGAGAATTTGTGTTCTGTAAAAATACAAACGACATTTTTTTTATTTTATTTAATAATTAATATTAGCTAGGTATGTACGTTTTGATGCTTAGTATGGAATATATAGACTATACTTACATAAGTATGATAAGCTTTATATCCCTTCCACACCCTTAGGGTCCTAACCATATTAATCCCTGATTTTCGGGGTAAAAACTATCCTATGTTCTTCCCAGTGTCTAAAACTATCTTCAAACCAAACTTTATCTAAATCGGTTCAGCGGATTAAGCGTGAAAAGTTAACAGATAGACAGACAGAGTTACTTTCGCATTTGTAATATTAGTATGGATGTCTTGGATATTGATTTGATTAATTGTGACAACTAGTCATGTAGTTCATCTTTTTTACAATACAATAAACTTCAATAAAACAAAAATGAGTAAACAAAATCTCAATGCTTTACCCTTATACTCCTATAAATAGAACCTATTTTGAAATTTATTATCTACTAGCAATTCACCTTCGCTTTGCTCGGATTAGTCCTTAGATACATTTTAACGGTTAGTACAGAAAAGTTTTTCCGTGATTGTTTTCCAGTTTTTCTCTTCATATAAATTTTCCACGGATTTCAACGAATATTTGAAAAAAAAAAATTGGCCGAATCGGTCTAGATGTTCTCGAGTTTTGTGCTTATTAACACATTTAGCCATTCATTTTTATTTATATAGACGCATATTCAATGTTCAGTTAACCGACTTTAAAGAAGGTATTATTTTAACGCCTTTGTAAATTCCTTACCTATTGAGACTATTTTGCCCGGCAGTCATCACATAGTTAATAACCAAGTTCTTGACTAAATTCTTATCGACTTTGTCTTGTTGGTTTGATATGGCATTGTAATATCTTTCTTCTGCCGCCGCTACAGATGTTTGTAGAGTTCGAACTGAGAGTGAAATGGGGGTCAAAATCAAATATTATGTAACATTTTAAACAGTTAACCAGAATAATAATTAATATGATACAATTAATAATATAAACTAATAATTATATGCAAATAATTAAAAATATATATTAAAAAAAAAACAAAAGTATTGTCAATATTTATATTGACAGATAAAAAAATGTACTATTTTACAGATAATAAAACAACTAAACTAATCGAATAACTACTCTCACCATGCGTATTGTAGAATCGATGCAAGCGCCATCACGATCTCAAAGTATTATTCAGTCACTGGGTTGAGAAAAAAGACACTGACAAAATGTGAAGACCAAAAAATTTATATTACACGGTCACATATCAAGAAATGTGAAAACTTGAACCTGTTTTTGAAAATATTTCCTATATTTAAAAAAAACATTTTCAATCAAATTCAAAATGATTACTGAGTCATTTAATAGATAAGATTTTTTTTAATTCTAATACACCACTTTAATCAAGTCGGTAATATTTTGAATCACAAGTGAAAGTGATCTTCGTTCTCATTTTCATTCTACCAGTACCTGAAGTAATACTCAGAGACAATGAGGCTTTCTTCTTTGGATCTCTATTCTTCTACTGGATGGGAATATTAAATAAAAAAATCTTTGATAACATGATTTTTTTGTAATTTTGAAACGGATTTAAAAATATTTTTCATGTTGTCAAAGAATATGGACATAAAAACATTCAAAACGATAAAAAAGTGCTACAAAAATGCAAGTGCGAACGGAAAAATCGATGCAATTAGTGTCAAAAGGTTCAGTCTGAATAAACTTTCTGTGGAAATTCATCATCAATATTATAATATTACAATCTATATTTTTTTACATTATCATGAAATATTTGACACTTAAGCATAGTATAAAAACAAGCAAAAAAAAACAAAAAAAAAACAAAATGGTGAATAACACAGACGTCACGACGTGATATACCAACTCCTCAATCAAACCCCATATGGTAATCTGAGTTGAACGCGATTGACTGTCACACCAGACAGGTGTCATAAACAGCTGTCAATGTCAGTTTGACAGATCGCGATGTCAAAAAGCCTCACAGTTACCAAATGAGATTAGACCGAAATTGGTGCAAGCTCGGCTCTGGACAACGGCTGGGAAAGCTTTATAAATTAAGATTTACTATTTTTGAAGTGAAAACTTCCATAGGCAGGTTTGGATGGGGAATAAATTCATGTAAGTCGTCATCGACATGGTCACGTGACGTGTTAGCGCTAACACTCAGAGTGCCTATATAGATGTCAAAACCAGATAAATGTAAACAGTTTTAATTTACAATTTTAATTTAAGATCAAAAAATTAATTCGAATATCCAAAAATAACAACTGTTTGTTTATAGTTTTAAGTTTTCACTTCTGTCGTCAGTCCTCATGACTGCTTTTTATATATTTTTTCAAATTACATGTTCTATCGTATCGTTAACTTTAATTTGGTATTTTATGCTACCACTACAAAAAATATATATTCATTGATAAAATATTTACTAATATGGCAAATCTTTTCATAATTTAATTCAGATACTAAGTTGTAATTTACAACTTAGTTTGATTAATTATTATTATTTAAAAAAATGTACATCGACGTGAAGTAAAAACTAAACAAATGCTAAAATGAAACATATACGTACATACATCGAGCAACGAATGAAAACTTAAAATGTTAATGATTTATGATACATTCATAAATAAATATATTAATTAACATTACTAACAACAAAACGACATTAAAACAGACAATACAAGACACACGTTCAAAGCAACTACACAACGATACGTAAAATTTCACAAATGTATGGACAGTACCAATGAATAACTTGGTAAGTAGTTATATCTAAACTAACATTTCTTAAAAAATATAAAAAAAGAACTATATAAATGACTAAAACCGACTTGCCAAGTTATCCACGCACACTATCCATTCATTTATATATAACACGAAACTTACGTGTGCCAGTTAGTTTGAAGGAATGCGACATGTGACTTTATACCAACTGATAGCCTGGGGGTGAACGACCCCAGAATTACCAGCTGATATTTAGCCGAATGCCGAATTTTCGTCCGAAAATTCCAATAAAAAAATTACAATTAAAAAACCCTCATGTCGTTAAAAAATTAAAAAAATTGAAAGAGAAAATATATAAATCTTGAAAATAAAAAAAAAATACTACTCAAACTTATTTTTGTTACATAATATATAACAAAATTAAATCCTAATTAAAAATACACCATTCTTAACACAGATAACATATACTACAGAAATCATAATATAACAACTAAATTATATAACAACTAAAGTGACTATGAACAAAAATAAAAAAAAATCTACAACATACATTATATATTACAATGAAAACAATCTATATAGGCTTTCAGAGGGCATACAAAACAAATCTTAGTAATTCCTATATTACAAGCATACTACAATTTTCTCAAATATCTATTAAACTATAGTAGAAAAAGGCAATCGGAAAGCTACATCCAAAGAAGAGTGAATAAAAAAATTTATAATAACCAAAGTTTTATATTACTAAAATAACTCCTTCGAATTGAGATATGACTTGTGCCCATTAATGGAACGTTATATGAAGTAAGGTAAGCCGACTTTAAAATCACCATATATTAATAAATTATTTTTTCTCTTAGGGTGGATTTTTTAAATATATGTATATATGACTAGAGACTAGCTTGGTTCCACATACAAACTTTCATCCCCATTTTCACCCCCTTAAAGGATGATTTTTGGGATAAAAAGTATCCTATGTCCTTCCCAGGGTCTCAAAATATCTTCTTACCAAATTTAATCTAAATCGGTTCAGTAGATCCAGCGATTACCCCCTACAACGTCACAAAGTTACAAACTTTACCTCTTTATAACACTGACTATAGATAAGAATATCTAAAATTATCTTCATAAAAAAAAGATTCATGAAAATAGGTTCACAAGCTCCATGACAAAATAAACCAAAAAATGCTTGAATCATACAACAAAAAATATGAATAACTAAGATTTATCCTTAAAAAATTAAAACTATAGCAAAAATTCCAGATCAATCTTACCTTGTTCTTTCAAATCGTTTATTTGAGCAGATTTAGTCTCCACCTGATCACCAAGTCTTGTAGCCGCTTGGAGGCCAGCTATAGAATCTTCCAGTTTATTGTTGAGACGCGCTATTTCTTTATGTAAATTCTCATTTTGACGTTTGACATCCTCCATTTTGTTTCTGATTTTCTCTGTGGCTGCGCTTATGTCTCTTTCTTTGTCTGGAATTGCGGGATTCGATTTTTTGATTACAAGTTTTTTGTTGTTAACAATATGTTAATCCTATTAACTGCCTTTATTGGCTTATAATTTACCGCCATGATTAAAGTCTTTCTTGGATAAACAATCCATTAAAACGATATAATTAATTGCATGTAGTGCAATGTAGATCGGATTCGATCAAAATAATCGGGTCATCATATTCTACTGGATTTTGTTGGCTCGATATCCACATAAATATTTCAAATAGATTTCGAATGGCACGAACATAAAAGCTACGTAGGTGTTAGAACAGACCAGATTTTTAGATTACATTTTAAAACTGTGAAAACCCTACAAGTTTTTTAAGTGTATTTATGCCTTGTAAATTTTAAAATATCTTCCAATGGTCACTTACTCACATATAACAGCGTAAAATCTGCTCAAAGTAATATAAATTGTGGATACACTATACTATATACTAGCGATAGATATATTCTCGCTTCATTCGGATACGTCTCTAAGTGCCATTTGTATCCATAATTTTATATGTTATAGGCACCGCTACCGCAATGCCACCCCAAACTGGCCAATTTTTTTTTTTTACTCACAGTAGCCTATGTGTCACTCCATGTCATGATTATTCTGTGCACTAAATTTCTTCTAAATTCGTTCAGCTGTTTCAGCGTGAAAGAGTAACAAACATACACATATGCACATACAAGGCCCAAGTAGTGTAGTAACCCAATAATTACCTAATTGAAATTGTTCCAACACAACTTGCAAGTTGGTTAAGGCAGCTTCACTTTTGCTCTTGGCGTCTTCAGCGTCACTTAACTTCGATTGTACTTCTTCCCTTTGTTTTTCTAATAACTTGATCTGGTTTCTTAGAGTTTCCACTTCTTGGTTCGCTCGAATGCTGTTGACGAAAAAGTTAATTATAGTCCGCGAGCCAGTAATAGATTTTCATGACCAAGTTCCTCACGGACGATAACTCGTAAAATGCTTTAGAGTTGTGTCTCGAATACACTCTTCAGGGCATCATCTGACAGCCTTTCCACCGAGATACACTGATAAATTTTTAATTAAGTAGAAATCACTGATTATAGATTATACATATATAAATATATTTTTTTTCATATTCGTGTGACCAGCTGACGTATAACAACCACTTTATATTATCATTTTATATTTTCTTTAACATATTGGATTAGCTACAGTTTGATTATAAAATTTTTAATCGGGAAGAAAAGACTAAATATATTATTTTTTTCTACGCGCGTAGAAAGTCAAGTTATCTAAGTAAAGATAGATTTAACGTCATTTAACTCACCTATTACTAGTATAAACAGTGCTAGTCTGCTTAGCCCTTTCCTCCACTTGGTGCAACCTCGTCTGACACTCTGTCAGTTTCTGCTCAGATGTCATCAGTTCCTGCGTGTAACTTTCCTCTGTTTCCACCAAGTGATGACGCAACCTTTCCAACTCCCGAGACGAGTTTTGTTCTTGTTCTGACAACTGCAATATCAATTACATTTCATTAAAATTTAGGTTCTTTAAATCCCCGAATACCCTTTTTTTCTTCTTTTTTCCTTTAAAATATAATATAATGTTGGTTAGCTTTCGATGTCGTTTCATCATATACATAGATATTCAACTATATATAACTTAAGAGTCATTATCTTCAAAAGAATAAAAACTAGCAACTTATTGTAAACAACGCAATTGAAAGATCAGTGAAACATACCTGCACATTTTCTGCTGTCAATTTCTTAACAGTTTCTAATTGGATGGTCAAGCTCTTGTCCAAATCTTCACATTTTTTGTTTAACTGTTTTATAGTTTCACTGTTATTGGTAAATTCAGATTTCAATCTATCGTAATCGCTTATATTTTGATTTAAAACCATTATAATTTCATCTTTTTCTTTCAAAGATAATCGTAGAGTCTCACAATTTGAACAAATTTCGGAATGGTTCTTTAAAAGCATGTCCTTTTCTTCTAATATTCTTTTAAATTCATTACTTTGTTCCAACAAAACGTGATTCAGCCTTTGAATTTCATTATGATATTGGATACTTTCATTATGTTTCAAATTAACTAAATTTATCAACTCAGTTTTTTCTACATTTGTATTATTTATCACAGTCTGCAATTCTGTACATGTGTTTTCTAATAATAACGACTTATTTTTAATTTCAGTTAATTCATTTAATTTACCTTCAAAATTACTTTTGGCTTCTTGTAATTCCTTTTCTATTGCTTGCTTTTCTTCTAATAATTTTGCGTACTCATCATTTGGCAGAGTCGTGTTTTCTGACGATTTAATTTTGTCAGTCAACTCAACTATAGACTGGTTAAGTTCTTTGATTTCTTTATCTCTACTATCTATGATTAATTTATATTCAACATACGTTTTTTCTAAATCATGCAGTTGGTTTGTCAATTTTGTAATTTCTGTATTTTTGTTGTTTGTCTCATCGGTAAGGTGGTGAACTTGTTGAATAGCGACCATTTTTTCTTCATGTAGTTTTTTCAATTCTTCTTGGGTAAGATTAAAATTAGTATTGGCATTTTGAAGTTGTTTTGTTACATCTTCCAATGATTGTTGGATTCGATTTATTTCTTCAGTTTTACTTTGGACAGCATCTTCCAGAATTGTAATAGTTTCTTTCAGTTTATTTAAGTCTGTATTAGATTTGTTTATGGACGAGTGTAAATTATTAATTATCGAATCTTTTTCAACGACAGTAAGATTAACTAGTGTTTCAAATTCATCTTTTAAGACCTCAATTTTGCCATCTATAGTAGAAAAAGTGTCTTGTATATATTTTTTCTTGCCTAGGAGTTCCTTATTCTCTTCTGTAAGAGCATGTAACTTAGAATCATCTTCTTGATCATTTAGGTATTTTAAAGAATTATTTCCAGACGCTGTTTGTTGTTGACTCTTTAAGTTTAAGACGTCATTTGTCAATGATTCAACTTTATTTTTTAATGTGGAATTTTCCTTGATTACATCATTTAGCTTAGCAGCTATTTGCTTTTTTAACGTAGAAATTTTTTCAGCATCACTTGCACACACATTTAATGCTTCGTACCCTTTAACTTTCTCTCTGAATATAATATTTTCTTTTTCAATTTTTTGCTTTTCTGTGATAATATCATCAAACTTATTTTCAAGATCCTGTAATTTATGCTCTAGGCATATTTTCACAGATTTTATTTGATTATGAGAATCATTTAAGGCCAGGATTTCTTGTTTTAGGTCATCTACTTGTTTAGTTAGCAAAACTTTATCATTTTCTAATATATGAATATCAATAGCAAGTTGTTCATTTTTAGAATTAGCTGAGCTTACGCGCTTCTTTAAATTATCAGTCTCATCTATTGCTTTTTGAATCTTTTCATTATTATTAATATTAGAAGCACTTTCTAATTCATTTACAGCCTGTGTTTGTGTTTTACATATTTTCAATTCATTAAGCATTGATGTATATTTATTTTTCATATCACTCAGACTTTCCTGCATAATTTTCTTTTCATTTTGTACTTCTGCAAGTTCTTTTTCAATTCTTCTTATTTCAGATTCAAAAGTTTGGTTAATTTTATTGCAATCTGCTAATTCTGATTCCAATTTCACGAGGTTATCTTCATGGGTTTCAATGATAGGCTCAAGTTTGGATGTATTTTTCAAAGCAGTTATTTCTGATATTAGAAAGTCATTGTTCTTTTTCATTTCTTCTAATTCACCTTCAAGATGTTGGATATCGGATGTAAGGTATTCATTTTCTGTGGTTACGTCTTCAATTTGTGATTGTAAATGATTTATGTTGGAATTTTTTTCCGAAAGTTTTTGTTGAAGGGCGTCAATATCCTTTTTAAATGAGTTTATAGTTTTGAATACACTTTCTAATTTATGCATCACGATATTTTCAGTTCCAGAAGGCATTTCTCCAAGATAATCTACAGGTAAATCAAAGTTGATGTAACGATTGTATAAATGTGTTATTTTATCTTGTATCAAAGTTTTCATTTCTGATTTAGCATTACTATCCATTTCACGTTGGACGAGCTGCCGTTTCAATTCTTTTATATCCCTTTTTAAAGTTTCGATTACACCCTTAGCATTATCATCTATATTTGTTTCATCTAAATGTTCCTGGTTGGAATCACGTCTGTGTTTAAGTTCATGAATTTCTTTTAACAAGTTGTCATATTTTTCTTTTGGAACCATATTTGATGCTTCTGTATATTTTGTTGCAATTTCTAAGTCGTGTTCTAATTTAGTAACTTGTTCTTGCAATTTAAAAACTTCTTCATGTAATTCCTGGTTCTCTTCTTGAAATTTCTCTGCGTTTTCTTTTAAAAGACTATGTATCCGTTCCAAGTTCTGATATTTGTGATGTAGCGTATCGTAATCTGATTGGGCTGCTTTCAAATTATTTATTTCTTGGTCTCTTTCACTCAGTTTATGGAATAATAGCTTTATCTCTGCAGAATATTCTTCATTAGAATTCTTTAGATCCTCATGTTCATTTTTTAGGATTTCAAAATTCCTTTGTAGCTCCTTCTTCAAAGTGAGTAGCTTTTCCATCGCAACTTGATGTTGATTATCTAAGTCTTCCAAGCTACATGTTAAATTCTTGTTTTCCTCCCGAAGCCGGTTAACTTCTTCATCGTTATCTAAATTTTGCTCAGTATTGTCTCGTTCTCTTAGGTTGGAAAGTTCATTTTGTAAGGCTTGTATTTGTAATTTGTATTGTTTTTCGATATTGTGATCGATTTTCGACACTTGCGGCGGAGGATCCCAGTACCACGTCGATTCTTCTTCTTTGACGCCATTTTTTCGTGAGAGTCTCTGAGAACAAAAAGAAAATAACATATAAATATATTATGGTGAATTATAATAGACTTAAAAGTTAAAAGACGATAGTTATAATACATCATTATAGAATATGATAACAATAAAACAGTTTAACCGTAATAATATCTAATTAAGGCGGGCAGAGCCTTAAAATAACCTACGTCTTTTAAATTATTTAAAGTTACATTCATAGTTGTTGGTTAAGTACATTAATGTATGTAAAACAAGTAAAATCTAATATATAACTTAAGAACACTGATAACTAAATGACAGCATCTATATTATTTAGGCTTTATATATATATATATATATATATATATATATATATATATATATATATATATATATATATATATATATATAAAAGATATATTAAGCTTCAGACCCCTCGGGCCCCGTGTAGTGACTTTGGCAGGTAAGCAACAGTGAGACTTTAGCAGGTCGTCGGTAAGCAACAGCACTTGCGACGGTTAATTGTAGGTAAAAGAAGTAAGCTCTTTCGTAATTCCGCAAGAATTTTAAGCTATTTAAGGCATGTTAGAAGTCTTTTGCCCGATTTCACCAACGTCACCTAAATTTAAGGGATCCCCTAAGCATGGTTAGGGGGCTGTTAGGGGACAGTTTCTGTCTCACCGGCAGTTAGAGGTCTTCTAAATATTAAAAGGCCCCCAAATTTAGGTGCTCGAAATATGGGCTTAAAGACAATCGTAAAACGAAATTTAATTTAGGGGCTAGTTTAGGGGACTTTTAAGCTAGGGATCCCATACATAGGTGGTAGCTTATGGGTTGTTGGTGAAATCGAGCATTTGTCTCCTAAAAATGATTCGTACTAAAAAATAGTAAAGTAAGAACAGAAATACGAGTATAAATAGCAGGACCATCCATTACAATTACTAAGAATGTCAATCCTTGTCAAGTTTACAAGCGAATAAATCAAAATAAGAAAGGTACGTTTTCGACTTCTCCGAAGAGTCTAACAATATATTTCTTGGTACGAAAACTTTCGACCAGTTTTAGTATGTAGTGTCTATGAATTAGTTAAATATACGAGTACCGTTTGTTTCTGTAAGGTAACGAAATTCAACATTGTTTTAAAAATCCATACTAATATTATAAATGTCAAAGTTACTGTGTCTGCCAGTTACACTTAAACCTCTGAGCAGATTACCATAAAATTTGGCAAGGACATAGATCCTGGGGACGGACATAGGATACCTTTGATCCCCGACCCCCGCTCCACTTACCACGCGTCTGAAGCGGCGGGCAAAAACAAGTAACGTAGTAAACAAAATGTAAAGAAGTAATAGTAGGTAAGTCTATAAGTATATATATATATATATATATATATATATATATATATATATATATTATATATATATATATATATATATAACGGTATTTATATTACCATATGATATTTTAAGTTTACAATCATTTTCAACATATCCTAGAAGACATTTTTACTGAGAATCTCTTATCTTGTTTTTTTGTTAGACGTTCCGAATGATTTGTAGGAAATAGCAGTTGTCTTCATTACCGTACCGCATTTGAAACATTGCGTCGGGAACAAAAAGACGTAAAAAATCGAGTAAATATTAGCTTTCTTTAAAACTTACAAATAATTAATTATTGTCACTTAGTGTTAATTGGAGATTAGTTCTCTTTTATTTAGTCTACTTAGTCCATAAGTCTTCTAAGCCCATAAGTGTACTCTAAGTGTCGATGAAAATGAACTTATCATTAGCTGTTGTCTAAAATAGAATAAAAGAAGAAAAGAGAAGAATTTAGAAGGGCCATACTTATCTATACTTGTTAGTAAAAATTAACAACGTATTTATTTTCTGCTCATGGTTACTTAACTTTTTCCTCATAAATATTTAAATCATCTCTAAACTATTATTTGAATATAACGCAATGCATACAAACAGATTATTGGTTTTTTAGTTATTAATTGTCATAACCCTCATATCGCAATCTTTAACCTCCAAATATTTCAGAAACGTGACACTTTCGAGCATCATGTTGCTTATTTCTTGTTGTAAGTGTCATCTATCCATACATACTTATTCGTGCATAGCTACTGTGAAAAATTCCAAATGGCGGCGTTTCAGATTTTTACTTTTTTATATGTATTTCTCATATTACATGATATACCTATATTAATTATAAAGCTTGAAATCAAGAAATTTAAAGGTCAAAAGGGAAATAAAATTACATGTTTTCTCTTTCTAACACTCTTTCTCTACTATACGTTCTTAGGTCAGATCTATACTGAAGACCATATATTAAATTATTTGTTATGAAAGAAAAACATTTTATATTGTTTAGAAACAAAAGATAAATTTGTTAATATTTACATTATTTCTAAATTAATATATTACGTTCAAAGCACACTATGTCGCAAACTTGCAGTTAAAATTTAACTAAAAAAGTGAACTTAGAAGGAAACTAGGTATCTAACAAAGAATTAGTCAAGCCGAAGTTTTCCTTATTGGTCTGTTAATAAAGATTAAAATTGGCTAACATATCTAAAGAGTTCTAAAACGATAGTTCAAACACGATACGTTATCTTCGCTTTATGGCTTACTGACTCACGTAACAGACACACATGCAGGTTTTCCCCTTTTTTATTTCTATCGATAACCATTTAAAGGTTATGGTAATTTTAGTGGTTTTTTAACCATAAGTGCCACTTTAAGTTTATATTCGTGAAGGTGAAAATTAAACGAATCACTTGGGTTCAAAAAATCTCTAATTTCTAGGTTTTATAAAAAAAATATGGTTTTACAAAAAAATACTTACTTCAATATGACTTGAATATTAACATGATTGCTGTTAAGCATTCGAAACGTCGGGAACCCAAAAACCAAAATTTCGCGAAAAAATCCGAAAAGAATAGTTTTATTTAAAATATCAAATATTTGCCTAAATCTAAGAAACTATTATGAAATACTTCAAATCAATTTTCAAAGCTGCAACAAAAAAGTCGGGATAAAAAGACAAAACTGCATAGAGCGAAACAGCCATTGCCAAATAAGATACTTTAAAATCGCGTGAAAAAATATATTGACATAAACTTCTACATACATAAAATTATATCAAATAAATATTTTTTTGAATACTTCGTTTTTATAGTCGGTTCAAATACACCAACTGTGTAGAATGTGAGACGAATTACATTTGTCCTTGCGCGTATGTAGTGGAACCAACGTTATATATCTAATTATTATGTACATTTGTGTTAGTAAGTACAAATAACACCATTCAATTAAATTACAAAAAAAACTCTCGAAAAGGTTATAACTATATAAATTATACAGCCAATTATAAAATAAGGTTTGTTTGAATTAAAATAACCATATTGCCATTAATTTCTAATTCTAGTATAATATATTTTATAATTGAAATACATCATTTAAATACTATGTTTATACTGTTTACTTGGATACTTTTTTATTTTTTTAAATTGCATACAGGCAGCGACACCTTTTGGCAAATTTTATAACTAATATTAGCTTATCAGTTCCTCTTAGGATTCTATTAAGACGGGAGAGGTTTTGTTGGATTTTTATTTTTAGCTTTCCTAGACAGTGAGCCATAACCACTTGTATGTATACAGATGGTATGCATAAATGCATTTCGATCATTATTAAAAAAAATCAAGTCATAATTTATCCGTGAGCTAAATTTCACCCAAATCTATCCAGCCGTTTCAGCGCGAAGGAGTAACAAATGCACACAGATATACAAAATTTCAAATTTATTTTAGAAAGACTAACAGTATCTGTGGTGAAATTCGACCAATCCTCTTTAAACTACTCAATTCAAAAAATTGCAATTTTTGTTCTTAGCATATTTAATTGTAATTTATTGGTATCATTTATATTATTTTGATTTCACCGCAAATATCTTTCCCATTTTAGTTCTGCCTTACAATTCTTAATTTTCTTTAAGAACCTTCTTCGAGGCATTAAGACAAGATTCGTTTACTTGAGAACATATCGAAATCGCGTTACTAAAACGTATAAATTAAAAATCAGTCAAGTGCGAGTCGAATTGGCACACGAAGGGTTCCGTACCAACGTACATGCACTTTTTATTACTATGATTTTTACTCTATGTGTATGTTATATTTATTAACTTCGATG
This sequence comes from Brenthis hecate, assembly GCA_951806755.1. Classification (NCBI taxonomy): domain Eukaryota; kingdom Metazoa; phylum Arthropoda; class Insecta; order Lepidoptera; family Nymphalidae; genus Brenthis; species Brenthis hecate. The sequence continues at coordinate 804,415 of OX638257.1, forward strand.
ATCGATTACGTTAAAAAAAATTCTTGTATTTTTATTTTTTATTGTAGTTTATTTTTATTATTTGTTGTTATAGCTGCAATAGAAATACATACTCTGTGAAAATTTCAACTCTCTATCTCTAACCTATTACGGTTCATGAGATATAGCCTTCTGACAGACGGACGCACGGACAGCGGAGGCTTAGTAATAGGGTTCCGTTGGCAAAAAATTATAATCATACTACTTACAAATTATAAAAACTTTTTTCATAAAAAAATTACAATAAGAACACCGTCATAGATATTGATTTATATTTTTTCTACTAATAAATTCTACCTATCTAGAAAGATGATTCGAAAATGACTTCATAATACTCAGTAGTCACAAGAATTGTTTTTTTAACAATATATAAACGAGTTTTTTTAGTTTCCTCAGTAAGTGAGGCGTGAAAGCGATAACTCAGCGACAAGTAAAACCTACCGAATAGGTACACTACTTTATGATAATACCACTTCAGGTTGTTCGTGTCAGAGCAAATAAATATGTTGGAACATTAACACAGCACCACCTAATTCCGTGGTAAGCTACGAGGCTTGTGTTATGGATACCAGATAGTTGATACACTACACATATATAACTTTAAATACATACATATTATAAATATAAACACCCATGACTGGAGTACAAACAATCGTGCTCATTACACAAATGAATGCCCCCAGCGGGGCTCGAACCCGCGACCACTGGTACAGCAAGTAGGATCACTACAAACTGAGCCAAACGTGTCGTCAAATATGGACGCCAACGACAAGCGTGCCGGCAAGAATGGTGTAACCGCAATTTATCACATACTATCGACTTACCCTCACTTTGCTCGGGCGCACCCAAGGTGTGTTTTCACCATACATTTTATTGATTTATTTCAAACCGTTCAGGCATCGCACTCTGATAAGCAACTCTAGAGCCAGTCTTCTGCGACTTCCAGTTAAAGTAATAAAGAATAAAAAATAGCCTATAGCGCTCGGCGATAATTTGCTGTCTATGATCATTCGTTTCAGAGATTACTCCCAACATGCAAACTTTATCTCTTTATAATATTAGTTTAGATTCATTGAGTTGTTCAAATTTAATGAATTGTGGTCGATTTTCGACCACGAGATAAACTATTAATGTATGTTTGTTATAGAAGTATACAATTACTTATTTTCTATTAGCGATTTACCCTCGTTTCGCTGGGGTGCGTCCTTAGGTAAAAAGGTAGGTTATACATTTTTTTGAGCCCTAATTTTTTTTAAATAAAGCTGGTCTAAGTTACTTCTTATAATATCAGCTATCTGCCAGTGAAAGTCCCATCAAAATCAGTCCGTTCGTTTCAGAGATTAGGCGGAACAAACAGACCACAGACATCTTTTAAGTACCGTATATAATTTCATAAGTAAAAACTGTTATTTTGATACTACAAACAGACACTTCAATTTTATTCATCTGTATAGATAAAAAATTAAGGTTAAGCAGCTTTTACGACGACCGTTGTAAAAAAAAAAAAGAACACAAAACTACATAAATATTTATTGTATGCGACTATGTCCTTATCACTGAATTTAGTTTATTTTAAATTGTAGTGAATATTAAAACAATAGGTACTAATTTATTTTATAATATTACATGAGCAATTCTTATATATACAATATATACATATATAAATTTATTTCGTGTACCTCGGAAATGGCTGTAACGATTTGGAACAAATTTTGTATTTAGATAAGGTTTTACTTTTTAAGTTTACCCATATAAATGTATTTTCTGGAAAAGGGCAACTTTTTCGAACAAACACGATTTTACAAAAAAAACTATGCTCGTTCGCCCAAGTATATACTATACATATACATAATGTCGTATATGGTATAGTTATAATACTCGACAAGGTTGAATAGATGTGTTAATTATTTTAAAAATTATTTATAGTAAACATTATTTGTTCAATATTTTATCTATCACTAGAAACATCCATGACATAAACTTAAACAACTAAACATTTTTTGATGAAGTTCGTGTCTATTTTACAGTCTAACTTTTACAAACCAATCTGCTAAACAAGTGAAATAGCTCAATACATTTACGACACAAGTCCTAAATCTAAAAATCCAGGAATTTCAAAGCTAATATAACGGTCACCAAACGGGCATTAAGATACGTTATCTCTTATCTCTTATCAGTGACCGCTGGGTAAACTAAGCTTAGGTGTAGCAACACTAAAGCTGCGTTTCTAAGTACTTGTTATACATATGTAGGATAAAAGGTGTTATATACATACATACATGCATTCACATACTCCCAGTGAGTAATATAACGTGAAGATAACATTTTTTATACAGAGCTCATTTTCTCTCTTGAAAATAAAAACCTTTTTTTACAAGACCCTACATAACACAAACTATGTAGGTTAAATATTCATAATTAATCAGTGTGTTGTATTTCACTTTTATATGTATACTAGCATTGCCCGTGGCTCCGCCCGCGTTCAGATGACCAAAAACCAAATTCTTAGGTTTTACATATTAGTTTTAGTATACTCTTACAATGCAGTTTTTGTATTTTTTCTCAGAAATGAGTATAAGAACACATGTAAACGTAAAACCGGAATATCTGTGGCCTGTGCCGGCACACTGGACTATGGAAGATGCAGCTACAGTTCCATTGGCCTATTGTCTCGCTCTGTATTGCTTGGTACCAAATTTCATATATTTATATTTCACTAGTGACTCACCCTCGCTCCGCTCGGGTTCGTCCCTACTTACGTTTTAAGGTTTAGTATAGATTTCTCAGAAATTAGATATTTTCTCGCAATAAAAAGTATCCTATATGTTGACCCGGATAACCAGCTATCACCATATCAAATTTCATCAAAATCCCTCCAGTGGTTCTTCTGTGATCCGGTAACAGACAGACAGACAAAAATTCTAAAAACTGTAGATTCGGCCTCTGTATCGATAATAATGTTTATTTCAATAAGATTTTCCAAAAAATATTTAATGTACAGATTCGACTTAGTCAGAATTTTATTATATATGTATATGTATATAAAAGACATTCACATACGTACGTATAGATAATAATATCTTCTTAAACAAAGTCACTTGATTTATATTTCATAGCTAATAGCTATTTCACAGAAAAAAAAATAATTTTAAAGTTTGGTCGCTAAAGAAATATAATAAATTAGTTAACAATTAGTGAAGAAAAACATTGTGAGGAAACCTGCATGTCTGAGAGAACCTAGCAAGTCTTCGAAAGACATGTGCAGCTCGCCAACCCGCACTTGGCCAGCGTGGTGGACTATGACCTGATCCCACTTGCATTGAAAGGAGGCCCGTGCTCAGCAGCGGGATATTAAAAAGTTCTAAATACGAGTTAACCCTGAAGGGAGGAATTTACACCCTATTATGTTTATATGTCATTTTGATACATTTTTAAGTTTTCTACCAACGATCGAATGTAGAATATCAAATTGGCTAAATCTTCAGCGTCAAACCCATTTCGTACCAATGTACATTAGATTGCTAGCTAATAGGTATAGCTTAAGTATTGGCAGGCATGCGACATGGGTAAGTTGTAGTGTAGATATTGGTTTATATATCAGTTTTCTACGAGCTAAGCAGGCCTTACAATAAAGCGCTCCGTGCTTTAACAATGGCCTATAAAACACCTAACTGTGCCTAGATCAACCTTTTCCTGATTTGTGGGGCAAACGACCTGTGCAATGACTGACGTGTTGATTTAACCGACTTGAACATAAAATAGTTCAATATATAAAAACCATTCCCATGTAAATCCATACTAATAGTATTATAAATGTGAAAGTGTTTGTTTGTTTGTTTGTTTGTTTGTTTGTTTGTTTGTTTGTTTGTTTGTTTGTTTGTTTGTTTGTTTGTCTTTCTTTCACGTCGAAACGGAATGACAGATTGACGTGATTTTTTGTGTGGAGATATATGGAGTGCTGGAGAGTGACACAGGTTACTTTTTACCGCGAGAGATATTCTTGTTCCCACGGAAAAACACGTTATAATACAACCAAAAAAATATTAATGATCAGAATTACTTGAAACTTGGAATTTATGCTTTATAATACAATTAAATAAATACGTTAGTAATTTAGCATTTGCCGAAATTCATTCCACAAGGGGGTAAAATAGGGGACGAACGTTTGTATGAAACCTATTCTTTTAGAGTTTTTTAGTAGTTTTAGCGCGAGCGAAGCCGCGGGTTCTGCTAGTTATAATATAAAGTTTTATTACTTTGACATACAAAGTGTCTTGTTTGGCTAAAGAAATTTACTGAATTATTAATCGCTAGTACCTACCTATTATCGTAGTTTCAAGAACGTCGTTTCAAGAAAGTTTTGAACGGTAACAGTTAATATTACTTTCCTATTAGGCAATTTTAGCTGCAGCTTTATCTGAATATTATTACTATCTTTATGTATTCCTGGTCATTTTGACCGACTTTAAAAGGTAATCGAATAAGTTGTACACTCGCTAAATATATTACGGTATATCTTCGCCAATTATAAATCGATTTTCATCATTCGTTTTTTAATGAATCGATTATACCTCATCAGTGGTCCATGGTAGTTAATAATTTATAAAAAAAAACACTCCCATAGGATAGAACTCCTATAGGTTTTTTTTTAAATTATTATAGATACTAATCTAATAAATTAAATAAAATGTAACTCGACATTTAAAAAAGCAACCTGTTAACTTTCTCGTCGGCTCTTCTCAGCAAAATTGTTTTGCGAGCCGGTGGTAGTTTTCTCACAGATTGACTGGACGCTCTATAAATGTAATTAACGATTCAAAAGGGCTAGTAAAAGCCTAAATCAATAAGCTTTAATTTCATTTCGCAATCATACATGATCATGGTCATAATCAGCTCGTATACCTATCACTGTTATGAAATCCTAAGACATCAGATTCATTTCCTATATCTTTATCAGTCATAGCGATCTATTTCAACACTATTTGGATCCCATACAAAAATCACAACTTCAAACCTTCGAATTTCCACTATTTAAATAAATCTGTTAGAAAATTCCTTCGACAGGCTCATATATCAAAGATTTTAGCCGATTTCAGAGTGATCTATCCAAATTTCACGGCACTTATAAAGTGTAGGCTTTAAGGTTATTTGTCTCAAAAACAATAACATTTTAAACAGTAACAGTTCGACATGTCGCGTCGCGTGTAGGGGACAATGCTTGCGCAAGGCTCACTTCAATTATGGAAATTTGAAGAATCGACGGGAATCCGGTCAAGGCATAACTTCGTCTAACACTTGTCGTTTATAATTTTAACAAGCTGCTAATGGACGGTCCATTTTTGTTTGTTCAAAGAGAGATTTTGTAAATTTTTGTTTTGAAGTTAAGGTGTTTTCATTACTGTTTCCTGACGATTGGTTGGTTGTGGGAAAGCGCAATTGTTTATGCATGTTAGAAAAACTATATAATAATATATATATAGCTATACATATATTTAAATTTTAAGAAGCTTAGCAAATATTGATGAAATCACTGACGAATAATAATTTCTATTGTACCTTCAGAAAGGACAAAATATATACAAAATAGTAAATCTGCAAGAGGTGGTCTTATTATATATACTCGTATACAACTATTTTTTCCAGGCAACCTTTATTTTTGGGAAATAGCAAACTAAAAGAGGCAGGATGAGAATATATATTAGTGCAGTACATACACTATTTCCAGAATAATTTTATATGTCAATATATTATTGAATATTTAATATGTTCCTCTATGAAAAAATTGTTCATAAAAATTATCAAAATGATGATGATGATGATGATTATCAAAATATACTTTATTTAAAGAAACTTTTACAAGCACTTTTGAATCGTAACTCTTTACGTTATTGAAATTTAAATTAAATGTCAGTATAAGTCCGTGAAGAATTTACCACCGGCTCGGTAAGCAGTTCTGCTCTCATCAGTTGTTCTTTTAAAATAATATTTGTTTACAATATTGCAATACAATAATTATCTACTTATCCTACGTGAGACCTAACAGATAATATTTAACTAAGTCTCAATAACATCTTGACCTTAATTAAGAACAAGCTAGGTTTAATGCAAATACTAATGAACATTTAACGATACCATTAAAAGGACGAATCGCAACTCAACATTTAAGATACCTGAGTGAGATCCCTGAAGTGCCACGTCGAAACCGTCACTTGGAGTAAATGACATATACCAAAAATAACTTTTTCCAATTTCATATTTGAGCATAAGAAATATTAACTAACTAAATAAAACTAACTGACTGAATAGCTCATTCAAAACCACATCCACAATGGCACACTAAGTATTATTTGAGCTATTCACGTGCATGGTCGAACAATCATCAGTTATTATTGCGCTCTGTAAATTATATTACATTTATGTCTACACGGTCTTTGGTTTCGTGTGACATTTCACTTTTCAACATAACATTTGTAAAGATAACAGCACTGATTCACTCTGTATATGTTAAGATCACCAAATTCTTAGCACATCAGGCTCTTTGAAATTATTAGTTATAACTAAATTCTTTATTAGATAATCTAACTCCGAACAATAGCGAGTGCTGTAACACACTGGCAGCTGTTAGGCGTTAGGTTTTCAAAACATAGGCTTTGTATTCCACTGTGTGTGTTGTGATTAGTTTGAGATGAAACTATTTAAGAAGAATAATACTATTGTCTTATAATATCCAATCGACGAGTAGCATGCACTGCTTATAAGGTATATAATATATGAATAAATTATTTAAGCCAACAACAACGACAAGTGGTATTATTTATGCAACAAGTAGGATAAAATTGGTTTTTATAAAACACTAGCCAATGCTAGTGTGTTCGCCCGTATGTAAATTTCTTCTGAATTCAAAAACAATGTGACTTTCGATTTTATATGCAGCATAAGGCTCATTAAACTGTTCTCGCAGCTCTGATATTTTCTTGTGCGAATTATTTCCAACATGATTACCACTTGTTATTAAATAATAATAATACGGTGAAGAAAAACATCGTGAGGAAACCTGCATGTCTGTCGACCCGCACACTTAGCCAGCGTGGAGGACTATGGCTTGCTTCCCCTCGTATTGAAAGGAGACTCATGTCCAGCAGTGGGACGTTAAAAAGGGCTGAATGAACCTTATTTTCTTATATCATGAACGAATAAGTCACTGGACCAGACATATAAGCGGACGTACCTTTATCTGTCTTATTAGTAGCTAGGAAATTTCAGCCTTTGTCGTTTGTTTTTTGCGTCAGTCTCAAGCATTTACTTGTCAACAAACAATCTGCCAAAAATGACTAAATGTTCTGTTAAATGGTGTAAAAACTATAGCGGCGGAAGCAGCACTGTTTCTTTTCACTTGTAAATACATTATTTTATTACATTTATAGTTATTTATCACACAATTTAATAAAATTGTAAAATAAAATGTCATATTATCCAACTATGTTAAATATAGTCGATATTTCTATGTATTGTTGACATCTGACAACCATCATAAAATCCCTGGATTATACCATTCAGAACAAATGACTAAACTGTCGAGTGAGTCCATTTGACATCGACTAGTGCTTGACAATGTCGAAAAATATATCGATATTTGACGAAATGACTGAACGAATGATGTTATTTGTATAGTACAATAACATAAAATACTTTTACACAGTATCCTACAATCTGATGACAATAAATTTATAAAAATATTTTCTAAATCAAATAAAAATATAAATGCATAAATTATAATTAGTATGTGTACTTACTTAATTTTTTATTTTATTTTATACCACAATTATATACTTTGGAATATTATTCCATTCTAATAATAATAAAGATTATTTTATTTCAACACATAAATTACACAAAATTTGAGATTTCCTAGGGACCCTTCTCGAAAGAGAAAGTGGGTAGAAGCAGTTCGTAGAGATGACACCTGGATTCCAACGAAACACAGCGCAATATGCAGTGTACATTTCGAAACTGCCTGTTTTAATAACAATGCAAAGAAGCAGAAAAAGCTCGAAAAAGATGCTGTTCCAACATTGTTTTTACCTATATATGTGAGTTTATTAAGATGACTTACTTTAATCATAGGGGTTAAAGTATGAAATTGCCGATTTGAACTGAAAAATTGAAATTCGTTTTTTTTTTAAATTAACATACTTATTTAATCAAAATAATTACCATTATTATCTATACATTGCTGCCATCTAATAGGAAGGTCTTTTATGCCTTTGCAATAGAACTCTGGTAATCTAGATTCGACAAACTGTGTGAAAGCATTTTGTATTGCCTGCTGAGAAGAAAACTTTTTATCACGTAGAAAATTGTAGTCCGCTCGAGCAAGGTCTGGGGAATACGGAGGGTGACGAATGATTTCTAATTGCAGTTCCTGTAGAGTTAAAACACTTTCTTGTGCTGTATGAGGTCTCACGTTATCATGGAGCGATAATGATGAAGATCGATTCATGAGTCGGGGCTGTTTCACTACTAGTTTTGCTATCATTGTTCGGAGTTTAGTACAGTAGATATTTGCCGTTATTGCTTGACCAGATCGGAGAGAGGTATAGTAAATAACACCATGCTGAGACCACCAAACAGTTACCAGTACCTTTTTATTGCTAAGCTTTGCTTTAGGACACTGTTGCGGCGTTTGACCTAGGGTCATCTATTGCATTTTTCGCTTACGGCAATCGTAAAGAAACCACTTTTCATCACATTTCACAATTGGCTAATCAAATAAGCTATATCAATTTTATAATTGAAGCTGGTTTAGGGTTTGACCTGTGAATTATCTGCTAATATAAAGTAAAATCTCTTGTTTTTAGTCACATGAAGTAAATAACAAGCATTCAATAGAAAGTGTTCAAATCAATCAAGACGTGGTATTACTAGCTGAAAGTTTAAACCCGTTACAAGAATATGTAAGTTCAAAATAGGTATAATTTTATTATAAAATTTTTACACTACTTTTTGTTACTAAAATTGTATTAACTGGTTTTTAACACTATGCTAAAAATGTCTACATCCCAAATTACAAAAACACTTTATTTAATTAAATTAGCTTAATATTTTTTTAAATAAGTTTATAATTATTATCTATACAAAATAATATTTATTATATATTAATGGAATATACACCCGATATTCATTCGTTCATTAACATTATTATAGGCCAACAGAATGTTGCCATCAATGCCATCGTATTTATATAAACCAAATTAATAAATAATTATTATTTAACACATTATTACTGCCTCTTTAATTCATTTATATTAATTTATTATAATAAAAACAGATATTTTAAATTAAAAGATGTAAAATTATGATGACTATGCTAACCAATGTCTAAAATGTCATTCATTCGTTCATCGATATATGTATTTTATCGATTACGTTCAAGCACTAGAAATATTGTATTGTGTACCTGTGTGTATAATAATGTAATAAAATCTTTGTGTGCGTTATGCGTCTTTTGGTTGAACGAGTTTTCATACATTTGTATTTTATGTCTCGTCCAGTGGTTTATTCGTTCATGTCTTATATATTATTTATCAATATAGAAAATTGTTGCTACTAAAGTTTCAGAGAAGAGAAATACAAAAAAAATATTACGACCGCGTTACGAGCTATATATAAAATATGATATCAAAACTACAGTGACATGTAATAAAATAATAATTTACGATGACAAGGTCTGTAGGGTAAACTTGTATTTCAAAAGTGCTTGTGAAAGTTTACTTCAGTATAGAATATTATGAGTTAATTATCGTATTAAATAGAACAAAAATATTTACCATAAATTCAAGGTGTATGTATACATATGACACTACAATTAAAGAAAGAATCAAAAAGAGTTCCACAGGGGTCTTAACTTGAGCCCGAAATATACCTATTATATAACTGCGAGCAGATAGATATTCATTAAAGATAATCAAATAGAATCAATTTCACATGACTTAGCGTCCTTCGCGACTGCAATAGCGGAACGATTCGCGTGCGAGTGCAAGCATTTAAGTAAATTAAGCTATACTTACGTATAATACAGTACAATTTTGAATGACAATAAAATCGCGATGATTTATTTTATCGTTTCAATTTAAACTTTATTTTAAAAATAATAAAGTATACTTTTGATTGTGCTATAGTTCATTAAGTAAATACTATTGTACTTCAAATGCAGTAGTAATAAAGGTCATTCTCATACGACGTGGTTTCTTATTGTAAGAAGAAATACTAAAAACCTCTAATGACACGTTTGGAGGACTTCACAAAACCAAATGACTTAACTTTAGACAATGTTTCAGTAATTTTAAATCTTAATGCATGTTATTAAGGTTGATAATCGAATAGAGTGATAAAATATATGATGTATGCAGATGATTTTACGCCTGGTCCATTCAAAGTGCACGGGCCAATGTCACTTTGTCGGTATGAGATTGACGGTTACTTGTTCTTAGAGACTGTATATTTTAACAACCGATGGTTGTATCGCCTACGATATACCCACACAACCAATAACCAGCCTTTTTAGAGTAATTTTTCTACAACGATATCGTTAATAGAAAATCAAATCATAATCAAAATGTCATGGTTTTGATTAAAACAAAAAATATATTAACTACGAGTAAATATGAAAATTATAAGCAAAATCCAGAACAAAGTTAGAATAGCAAATGTAGTATTCTTGTATATCTAGATACTAAAATTATTTATGAGTGCATCACTTGTTTTAGCACTTTTTGTAAAATCCTTGCCATTTAAAAGAGGTTTCGTTTAAACTACACTTTAATCCATATTAATATACAATGCAATATATAAAACGTTCCAATGCATCACAGCATTGTAAGTGCATAATGCATACGTATATTATATACTGCGTGAAACAGATGTGGGAGTGTATGATTATAAGATACCTACCTGTGATTCGTAGTTCGCACTTTGCTCGTGTTTGTATTAAAAAAAAAACTAAGCACTGATAAGGGCGAAATTGTATTTTTGAAATACAAAATAGGGATGGTCCTTAGTAATAATAATCTTATCACTCAGATATGAATAATATAGACAGTGTCATAGAACTAAACATGTAGTCATATATATATATATATATATATATATGTATATATATATTTAAATAGTATACATATTAATAGAATATTCATTACAGTACAAATAAATAATATGTAAATAGTAGTATATAGAAGTAAAAAAAGATATCCTTACAACTTATTCATGTATTAAATACTCCTAAAAGCTATAGCTTGCTGCTGCTGCCCGAAGAATAGATAGAAATAAAGAGATAGAATAGAAATATTGACATTTAATTTATATTTAAAAAAATTAAATTTTTGAAATTTTAGAAAGACATACATACCTACTAACATACACTCGAATAACATAATCCTTTTTCTAGGAGCTTAAAAGAGAGGTCAAACTTAAAAAGTGAAAAGCTCTTCAAAGCTTCGAAAAGTAGACAAAGTTACCGCAAAAAGCCTACCAGCAAAATTCCACACTTGTCATGGGAGTTATGACAAAAATAACAATAACTCATAGAACATGGTACCCATCGGTAATGTACAGAGGTGTCGTGCGTAACGGAAAGTCCACAAGTCGGTCAGGGCGAAACGTATTTTATGCTTCGAATTATGATCGGTGGCCTTGTTGCTGCCATAAAAACGCCATAGATGCATTATGTACCTTTGCAATTTTGCTCGACAGCTAGATAAATAACACAACTACAAATAATGCTACACACTCATCGGCCTTCATTTCATTACCGTATTGAGACCGCAATACGGACATGGGACGCAAAAACGCATAGGTACACAAATCACAAAAATATTTATATCCAAAAAGGATTTTTTGCTAAAAAAGACAGTTCGAACCTACAATCAGTTATTCTACTTGTATGTATTGTATTTAGCCCTTTTTAATGTCCCACGCTGGCCAAGACTATACATTTACGAAAACTTGCTAAGCTCTGTCAGACATGCAGATTTCCTCACGTTTTCCTTCACCGTAGGACAAATGGTAATCATGTTGGAAATGATTTGCACAAATTCAGAGATGCGAGTCCCGGAATTTGAAGCCGCTTCACTCGGTTTCTTAAGCGAGCGTGTTACCTTACGTTTTGTCATTTTCAACATGGTGTACATACGTTGTACATATGTATATATAAAATAAAAATTCATCAGTTTAGTAATAGCCCTATTTTTAAAAGTAACAGTAATATTTAGTTTAATTTACTCCAGCTTGTTGGTGACAAGTCTGATCTTCGCACTAGGCAGATTCTATTAAAGCATAGCTTTATTTTCTTAGTGAGTTAAATTAAAACGAAAGAAGAATTGACTAGATAGTCAATTCTTAACTTACTAATTATAATTGTTAATCATCATCCATGATTATCAATCAAGTAATAAAAAAATAAACTCTACATACAAAGTTCTCATTTACATTTACATGTCTCTTTTATCCTTCTTATTATAAGCGTAAAAATTTGTGAGAATGGATGAATGGATGTTTGTTGCTCTTTTACGCAAAAACTACTCAACGGATTTTGATGAAACTCTACAGTAATATAGCTTATATATTAGAACAACACATAGGCTATTATTAATTTATATAAGGAATACATAATTAAAGTAGGTACGCGGGCGGAGTCGCGGGAAAACGCTAATTCTTTTATATGTATATCCCCACACAGGTCTCAACATTGTCATATGTTCGTGCAGTATAATAAGTCGATAAACATTATTAACACCTCCAGTGGTACAAGGTTTCGATGATCTATGTCAGATTCGAACCAATTTATTATTAAACATAAAAAAACCGACTTCCAGGCACTAAAATGTAAAAAATAACTAAACAGAGGTTTTCATTTAGAATAGATACCTAATCAGATATTTTCGAAGTCGGTGCCAGCCGATGCAAAGCAAATCTAATATATTTCGACACGTAAAATACATATTTACCTATTAGATATTCACATCTTAAAATATTGTCTGTCGGCTGGACAGCTGGACATGGTCTATATAAATGTAAAGTACTGAGAACTGTACTTGTGCCAAACGAAGATAGAAGTAGCGCATTTTCTAACCAAATTGATTGTATTATATGGCAGTAACTAAAATTTTTATCGTAATTGTATGAACAAACAAATCATTCATACATTAAAAATACCCAAACAACACGCAGGCACACATACAGTCACTTTCATATTTTGCATGGAAAGCCGTGTAAAGCTTTACATTTAAAACAGTAATTACTCAACTGTAACGTCACATTGTTGTAACGCAAATTCCTTAAGCGACATCAATGGGAGACTGCTATTTGTTATTTTACTTTCAAGGTGATGAGTTAAAAATATATTAGACTTCTCCTAAATTTGTAATTGAATTGTTTTAAAATTGAAAGTACAATCACTAATAACAAAGCAAAAAAAAGCTCATCTAATGATAACATTTTACTAATGCACATAACAAAATAAGTTTTTTTTTTTATTTATACTGAACGTAGCCATAAAGCGAGAGGAATAAATAAAATAAATAGATCCCATTAAATAACTGAATTACTATTTTTTTTTATTTAAATATTAACTAGCGACTTACCCTGCGTCCCATTTTATTTTTTTATTAGATTTATCATTTTTTTAAACGGAACCCAAATACTTTTTCTAAAATGAAAGTAGCCTAAGATACTCCTTATAACATTAGTTATCTGCCAGTAAGTCCCGTCAAAATCAGTCCAGCCGTTTCGGAGATTAACCAGAAAAACAGACAAAGACAAAAACTTTAAATATAGTGTTTTTCTTATAAGTACCTACCGTGTATAATTTCATAAGCAATTAGTAAAAAGTTGTTATTTGGACAATACAAACAGACATTTTCATTTTATTTATCTGTATAGATAAAGCAGTGGCTGGGCAGCACAATCGTAACGCATTCGCTTGAAACACCAAGTGATGATAGTTCAAGCTCGGGTCTCGTACCTCTGAGATTTATATGTGCGTATCATTTTCATTGAGATAGCTACTTGTTAATACGATGAAGGGAGACATCTCGATGATACTGGCATATCTAAGAAGACATCAACAACAGATCGTTGTGACTGGTGGACTATGGCCTGTTTCGGAGTATTATGTTCAGGAGTAGGACCTTGAAAAAGTCTGAATTATTATTATTAATAATAAAATTGCTTAAGCAAAACCAGAAACGAATGAATATTCATATCAAAATTACAATTAATCTTAACTTTTACAAATATATTTAAAAAAAATCGAATTTGCTACCCTTAGAACATTATCTCTTCTTATCTAGAAGAACTGACGTCAAATCCACTTTCAAACATCATTAATCGTGACAACGGAGCATATTATTTGAAGAGACAAGCTACACCTCAGCTACTAATATTACACCTACTGACCTGATCACAGTCTTAACCACTGAAAATTCACTACCGTCTTTATGTAATATATTATAGCACGTGAAAGTGTAAATAATGAATTGTTACTCGCATAAGTAGTGTGTAGTTAAATCGATATAAATAAAAATGAATGTTCGTATGTTTGTCCTCTATACGTTCCTAAACCACTGATTCGATTGTGATGAAACTTTGATTTCAGTAAGGTTTTTGGCGCAAAAGAAATTACAATAAATTTTCCTTTGGAGGTTTGTATTTTATGCGTTCCTTAACTATTCAAACTTACGGACCCACTCGAGCAAAGTGAGGGTAAGTCGCTAGTATGTATAACAGATAAATAGCATATGTGAGAAAAATATTTTAATTTTTTATAGAGAAAGCACACTTGGGTCCTTTTTGGTGTTTATAATATTACTTAAAATTATTTCTTATTTAGTTTTTAGATTTTGAGACGGTTGATGCAACAAATGCCAGTTAGTACAATTTAATTTAAGCACTTACAAGTCGACAAGTTAAGTAAGTGCATATGTTCATATGATTTGTCAAATAATAAAATTTAAATCATTTTATTAATTTTCTCGATATCTAAAAATTATTGTTTGTATGAAATTTAAAAAATGGCTTTAGGTTTACAAAAACATTTACAGATTATATTCTTCCATTCGGATAACATTTGCGTATATTATCGATCATTCAACTTCGTCACCGTGTGCTCTGTAAACAATCGTTGCCTAGCAACGTCGCCATATTGGTTAAAGTAGGAATGAAATTGAATGACTTACAAGTGCGAGCGAGAAGGAAAATTAAACGATAAAGCGCGCGCGCCGGTTTTATTTGGTGTTAGGTTTTTATTAAGGAAATTATTACTTCCTACGTTATTATGGGCACACCATTGAAATTAAAGCTTTCCTTAAAGTCGTAAACTTATAATGGAAAAGGTATTTTCTTGGAGAAATTTCAATTTAAAATGTAGAGGGAAATTATAATATTAAAATTTGCATAGCACAGGCAGTTCAGTTGATACTGAAGACAAGCTAAAATATGAGAACTTTCGTTTTGTGTCAAACACATACTTTTCTCCTTTATTATTATCCTTTATTTTACATATTATTATCATTTACTTATTGACAAATGGAGTATCTTAAAAAAAATTATTTACGGTTATATAGAAAAATAAAATAGTAATAATAGTAAAATATAAGCATCCACAGATAAATATGTATATTAAAACTATAAGCTAACCAAAATCAAATACACAATACTGATATGTCATTGCCTGAACACTGGTACAGACTATAAAAAAATCAAAAGACGCCGTCAAATATCAGCAAACACGTTCAAAAGGCAAATAAGAAAAAAAAATGTGAAAAACGGCGAAGGCCCACCCGCGTTTCATTCTCACTTCCGAACGCACGAGTTATTTGAAAAATAAATACATACATGCGAATTGTGCTGTGCTGGTAAAAAGTAGGCTGAATAAATATTTCCTTTATCTGTTACCTTTTAAGAATCATGTCTTTGTGTATGAATGGAGCCAAAATATAGTTATTTATTAACCAAAAGAGGATTGTAATTAACGAAAAAACAAAACAAAATACCTAGCATAGTAACACGTTCTTAGATTTACGCGAATATTTGACATTTATACATATAATAAAATTCTGAGTCAAATCTGTACGTTAAATATTTTTGGAAAATATTATCCGGGTCAACATATAGGATACTTTTTACTGCGAGAAAATATATTTGAGAAATCTATACTAACCATTAAAAGTTAAAACGTATCTAGGGATGATCCCGAGCGGAGCGAGCGTGAGTCACTAGTTTTAAATCTTTTCTAAGGTTTAGTCTCTCCCGTGACTTGCTGTAAAGCATTCGAATCGTCGGGAAAAAAAATATAAATAAATCCGCGAAATAATCCGATAAGATAGTTTTATTTAAAATAGCACAGTAATTTAAAAACTTTATTTTCTCATTACTCAAACACTTCATCACAACCATTACAAATTACGATTTAGTTCTTATAAGAAAATTATTATTATCTGTTTCAGTCAATAATGAGGTTTTCATTCGTTTTTTATTATTATTATAAAAAAATAAGTTTCTTTCTACCTTTCTCAGTTTAATGGCCTTTAGGCGTGCCAGTTGAGTACTATCCACTTCGCCAATGTCACGTAGAAAGGGAAAGACCTCTCATATTTTTAAACCGATTTAATACGACATGTCAGATAGTCGAAGAAAATTTTGAATAATGAAAAGTGTTTTGCTTCAAAAATACGAATAGAAATTCATAGAACCGCTCCCGGTGACAGTTTCTCCTATCTTTCGAAACTCAACAAAGGAAGCTTTAGGACAAACAAAATTGCATAACACATACAATATTCAGTCTAACTCGCAACATGAGCTATTTAAATTTATGTTAATCACAATAACTGCGTATTTACTTGGTAATGTACTAGTTAGGTTCGTGAGTTGCGAAAGTTGTTTAAACATACATATATTTTACTTTTTAACTAAAATGGTACAAAACATTTAAACGTTTTAGACGTAATTATGTTATCCTTAGAGCTAGACTTTCTTGAAGTTTATATATAATTTTTAACATATACCATTAAAATATATACTATTGGCAAATATATCACATAACATAGACACAAAAAACATACAACCACATTAAATATCTACTCTTCAAAGTCAAAAATATTAAAGCACGCTTGGGCCGAGTGAAGCGGGTTCATATCCCGGGTGTCGCACTTCTGATATTTTAATGTGGGAATCATTTGCAACATGATTACCACTTGTCTTGCGGGGAAGGAAAACATCGTGAGGTAACCTACAAATCTGAGAGCACCTAGCAAGTTTTCGAAATATATGTGAAGTCCACCAACCCGCACTTGGCCAGCCTGGTGGACTATGGCCTGATCCTCCTCGTATACAAGGGAGACCCGTGCCCAGCAGTGGGACGTTAAAAAGGGCTAAATACAATGGGCTGTGGTCTGATCCCCTTTTCTTTAAGGGAAGACTTGTTTTCAGTAGTAGGACGTTAAAATTGCCGAAAAAGACGCCGTAAATGTACATGTTTTATATATCTTGGATATTCTCCTTAAAACTTTTACTCGTAACTAAAGGAATGCTTAGCAATTTATCCTAGGGCAATAATAACAACATTATCCACACAACTAGTAGAATTTGCTATTTCACTTCTAGTTTTGATAACATATCAAACTTAACAGTCGTTAAAATTCAAAGCGTACAAAGATTGTAACATATAAGATAGACGCCATCTTGTTACATCTTACCCGCATTGTGCGGTTAATTCGTCCTGAACGAATTTCACTCCTCAAGCACCAGAATAAAGAGGACCACCAGTATGTTATATTACACAATGATTACGGGTCAAGTAAAAATGGGTGTTACCATATGAACGTGACTAGCATACGGCCATTGATGATAATTTGAAAAAAGAATGCGGGTTCTAAGCACCTGTCAAGTGTCAACCGGTGGCGGGAGTTTTTACTTGTTTTTGGTACGACTTGGCATTACGACCTCTTCGCTTTTGAACTCTTTGTACTACTTATTTCAACATTAAAAATATAATAACTCATATGATCTAACAGTGAAAAAGAAAAAACCGCTCGTTAAAATACTAGCTTCTATCAATGTTTGAAGAAAAGCGTAAGGACTAATAAAAAATTTAAATACAGAGGAACATAAACTATATTTTAAATAGAAATTTGTAATATGTATAGTATGGATTTATCATTCAGTACCTTCCTAAGATATAAATATGTTGGTACATTAACACACAACACCATCTAGTTCCATGGTAAGCTACGAGCCTTGTGTTGTGGATACCAGGTAGTTGATACACTACACATATATAACTTTAAATACATACATATTATAAATATAAACACCCATGACTGGAGTACAAGCATTCTTGCTTATCACACAAATGAACGCCTGACGGGGCTCCAACCTGCGACCGCTGGCACAGCAAGTAGGGTCACTACATACTGAGCCAAACGTGTCGTCAAAAATGCTTCAATTTCCTTTTGAATATAACCATTTGAGACGATGATCGTCCCAAAGTAAATGTGTACAAAAAGAAATTTATCTGGCATTCCGATGGCCTATCCCGCGTTGACACAACTGAGTCAACAGCGAGTGTCATGCAGAATGTAGAGACGTTTAATGCCAGTAAAATAACACATTAAGCTATAACATAGACTATAGTAATTTTAAAGCTTATATTTGATTGGATAAGTTATTCGTAGAATAAAATACAATAAAACCCCGGAACCTTCTAGATAAATAGATTAGATTCCAATAGCAATAGTCATTCATTCCAGAATATCTATACTTACACATAATAAAAATACTAACTGAGTCGTATCTGTACGTTAAATATTTTTTGGAAAATCTTATTGAAATAGAAATTATTATCGATATAGAGGCCGAATCTATGGTTCTTAGAATTTTTTCTGTCTTTCTGTGAGTGACCGCATCACGAGAAACACACAGATTTTGATGAAATTTGGTACGATGACGGGCCAACATAGAAAATACTTTTTACTTAAAAAAAATATCTCATCTCTGAGAAATCTATTCTAAAAGTTAAAACGTAACTAGGGACGAACCCGAGCGGAGCAAGAGTGAGTCGCTAGTGTATATATAGAATAGAAGACTAATGCGAGAATGAATATATGTATGTAGCAAAATACAATTTCAAAATGGTCGCTGACAGCATAATATGAGTGCTATCATCATAAATTCCCCTCTGACATATCGATGTCATCAATGGGAAAGTGCCACCAAAAAGTTTGTATACATAATACAATTTCAAATTTTTTATTTACCTTTTTCGCACATCAATTCAGAATAATTTTTGGGTCATGAGATTTCGCAAGCTAGTTCAAATCAAAATAACAAAGCGAAAGATATAGGTATCAGTGTATGTTACAAAACGATAAAATGTAAAAAATCTTGGTCATTGTATATAAAAGCAGTTTTAAATTTGTAATAATCACTTTGAAATTGTAATGTACTATATACGTAGGTGCATTACCATATAATACGGGTCGGAACGATGTTTTTTGACCCCTGATCTATTGTTTCTGATACTATTGAGCTGTTTAAATATGGGTTCGCGTTAAACGCTTCCGTTATTGAGTTTGAAAAACAATTAATTAGAATTGTAAGTACCTATGTATTGGTTAGAAATTGACCTGACTGCTATTATAAATGCTAAAATTTCTTATATGTATGTACGTCATGCCATGTATGCCTCTATATATATATATATATATATATATATATATATATATATATATATATATATATATATAGCACATATAATTTTTCAAATCGGATCAACAGTTCCTGAGATTAGCGCGTTCAAACAAACAAACTCTGCTTCTTTATAATATTAGTATAGATAAAATATAATTTAAATCGTTAACAATTTATAATTGAATTAATTATAATTGCATATAAAAATATTATACAATTATTGTAACATATTGCTAACGTCTATTTGTATTTTGTAACGATGTGGAATTTATTGAATTCACTTAACAGCAAAAAGGTGTGAGAAATAGACATATAACACCGTTCACTCAGATGTACAGTCGACCACATATATTGTATGAAAACTCTTACAATATAAACCTTATTGTAAACCAAAAAGGACTTTACTAACTTGCGTGGATGAACGTACAGGACAAAGAGGCCGCTTTCCTAGAATGTTTGTTTGTTGATCCCTTACTCGACAACTATACTGTAAGTGACTAATAGTTTTTCTCTTTGTAGAACTACATATTATATAATAAATTATTTTAATAGCAGATCAGTGTCATTGTCTTTATGAAATTCAATAAAATGAAGCCATTAACAAGAAAATTGAATTGAATTGAATCAAAGTATATATATATGAGAGAGAGAGAATAAAAGTATATATATATATATATATATATATATATATATATATATATATATATATAAGAGTTATTTATCTAGTACCTATATGTATATAAGAGTTATAAATCAAAATAAATGAACCAAGTATATAATAGACCTAAAAAGCTCTTGAAGAAACACAAGTGACAAGTGATTTTCATATGCAAATTTTATCGTCTACGTTTATTTAAATTATTTTACACGCAATAACGCCTCTACTACTTAAACTAATGGCGAGATTAATAGATCAGAAAGTTCCACTTTGACAAAAAAAGTTTCATAGTCATGTCAAACGCTCAGTTTACTTGAGAAAACCGTACTTTGCTTAGTAAAGACAGAGCTTTCATTGGTTCCTTTGGAATCGAAATAAACTTTAAATAAATTGACTATCCTAATAAATTATATACTTAGCATATATCAATATCAAATTATGACAAAAAAGACATTTTAATTTATTTAGGTTATTAAGCTTAGAAGTCATATGAAAATGTGAACTAAATATATCAATACTAATAATAAAATTTTAACCGAGTCGAATCTGTAAATTAAAAATTTTTTGGAAAATCTTATTGAAATAGTCATTATTATCTCTATAAGCTGTCTCGGATCACATCACGAGAAAACCACTGGACAGATTTTGATGAAATTTGGTATGACGATAGCTAGTTAACCGGGTCACTATAGGATACTTTTTACTGCGGCAAAATATCTTATCTCTGAGAAATCTATACTAAACGTTAAAACGTAACTAGGGACGACCTCAACGAAGCGACGGTGAGTCGCTAGTAAGTATAGGTACATACCTATATGAGTGAGAAATCAAAATTACTGAAAGCAAACTTCGGAATGTAGCGTTCACTTTGCAAAGACAATTTTGACATAAAATTACGACTCTGAATCTCACCCAAAGGAACTCTGACCGCAAAAGATCCCTAAATACAGAAAACAAATACGAGTTAAGATATGTACGCATGTATGTACATATATGTATATGTATGTATGTATGTTTTCTTGACATGATAAACAACAAAGCTTCGCTTTTAGCAAAACATATACTTAGAGATGGTAAATTCTAAATCAGAAAACGTAACGAGCGTGTATGTTAGGGAGCTGCTAGGTACAATTTTGTATTAAAATAATTAAAAAATATAAAAAAAAATCTCTTAAAGACATAATTAAAAATGATTTTCTTGAATGATAACGTTGTAGCTTGCATGTATCATACAATGACCGAAGCAAAGAGATCTAGATCTAGAAACAACAGATATGTCAAGCGTACCGTTTCGAAAGAATGGATTGTATTCTGGACCTGCTCGCAAGTTTTGAGATATGTACAACTACGCATGTATGTATATAGTATGTACGTATGCATGTCTGTATGTATGTATGTCTGTATGTATGTATGTATGTATGTATGTATGTATGTATATTGTATATATGTATATATGTTTTCTAGAACCTAGTGATATAATCAATACATTATATTTTCTTAGATTTACGCGAATATTTGACATCTTAAATAAAACTATCTTTTCGGTTTATTTCGCAGATTTATTTAGATTTTTAGTTCCCGACGTTTCCAATCCCTTACAGCAATCATGGTGACGGGAGACTGACCAGTCTCTTCCGTGACTGAGATTCCGAATCTGAGAGACCGAATAATCCGACAAGATAGTTTTATTTAATACCTCGTCTGTCGATCGACCTTTTAAAGGTCGATGTCAAAAAGACCCCTGTCTGTCAAGCGACCTTTTAAAGGTCGATTGGTCCCGATGTCATTTAATGTGTGATTTCTCGCATTTAAACTATATTTATTTTTATCTAACTTTTGTAACGTGTAAAGGAAAATACAAGCAATAATATCATACTACATATCAAAAAAGTAATAACTCCAATAACATAATTTTTTGTAATTTGTGCAGACAATTTATTTAAATTTTGGCGGTCTTCGAACTCAATACTTGTGAGTAAAAAATTAATAAAATAGTGTAAAATTATTAGTATAAGGATTGGAATATGATGGAAGGGTAAGTAATTAACAGTTTGTATTTCATAGGATGTGTATTGAATAAAGATTTTATACAGAAATTGTTATATTTGTCAAACATCGTAAGCATTCACGCGCGCTAAGTCCTTATATTTTCACTTTTTCTGAATAAAAAATACACTAGCGAAAGCATTATATTTTTATTAACATGATTTAAATTTATAACTAAATAACTACGTATAATTGAATTTGTAAATTTTCTATTGGATTTTAAGTAATTATTAATATAATAACACGTAACCCAAATTCGAGCCGCCATTTTTGACGGCTGTTGGATAGTATGGGGAAGGCTTTTTTAATATTGATTAGAATATTCAGATTGATGTTTTTTTAGCATTATTTGAAATTTAGTATTTTATAAAATTATTTTAACTGTTTTCCTACAAAAATAAAAATTGTTTTTTTTTTTTCAACTTACAGATTACTTTGAAACATTATAAAAATAAAAAACCTAACTGCAAAAAGCTAACTAAAAAGATGAAAACAAGTTGACGAAGGAATAAAGTATTATGCAGTTGGTGACATACATATGTACATCTCGCGACAAGAATGAAACGTATTTTTTTATTTACAGCTTTTTAATTTTATTAGACATTTGAAGTTATAATAGGTCTTTTGAAATTGCCGTTCTACAATACTTACTGGCCATTGGAAACGTAATTTATGAATGGCCGGCAATAAATTCTATATTCAAATGTATTTTATTTTTAAAGTATGGAGTTCTATTTTTGAATTCAGTCGTTTGTTTATTAATTAGTGTTTTGTTTTCACTACATTTGTTTGTTTTTCATCAATATGAACGCAATAAAAATACGAGTAATTATGAAATACGAGTTCCATCGCGGTAGCAATCCCGCACAAACGGCTCGCAATATTAATGACGTGTACGGAGTGCCGAGTGAACACTACAAACGAACGCACGACTCGTTATTGGTCTAAACGCTTCCAACATCGAAATTTTGATCTTAAAAAATTAAACCCGTGGTCGCCCGAAAACTAAAATCAGTAACGACGCATTAAAGGTGATAGTGGAAGCTGACGATACTCAATCTGTGGATGAGATAGCAGCAGCTTTTAACGTTAGCATCAAAACAATATTGGTACATTTGCATCAAATTGCATCAATAGCATGGGTGCATATTTTGATTAATAGAAATGAAAAATATTTATAAAAAAAAATACTTTAACTTTCTGTATATTAAACGACAATTTCATAGGTATAAACTAATATTTAGCAATTTCTTATCCCAAATTACCTCTAACATGTAAGTTGTGTTCTTTTAAATTTTTTTGTGATCACCAAAAATATTTATTTTGAGACCCCATTCGATTGATTTGGAAGATTTTTTACAGAGACACAAATTGGCGCCTGATATCCGCCATTTTAATTTTCAACTATTTTTAATTTTTAACTATAATGCGAGTATCGTAGGCTATATATAGCTTATAGCACTCGCGTAAATACGACACTAACGACATATGAATCATCAAAATCGGCCCACGCGTTTGGTTTCTAGAGTGCCACAAAGGAAAAACATACCTATGTACATACATACATACATAGACTGATAAACACATTACCCTCCTTTGCGTCGCGTTGTCGGGTAAAAAATATGTTTATGCAAATAAACATCTCTCACACTAGTATCATGTTGCATTTTATGTTTATTGTAGCTGAACCAAAATTGCTTAAAACATGCCTTATTAGATTACAATATTATGATCGATGGGGTGAACAAGAAAGACCAATTGTAAGCAATGTAGAGCGGAAGCAAACAAGGGTGTAGTATAAAAAACTCTATAAAAACTTAAAAAAAAATATAAACCGACTTCCAGGCTCTAAAATGTAAAAAATAACTAAACGGAGGTTTTTATTTAGAATAGATACCTAATCAGATATTTTCGAAGTCGGTGCCAGCCGACAATATTGAAAGATATAAATATCTAATAAGTAAATATATGTTTTACGTATCGAAATATATTAGATGTGCTTTGCATCGGCTGGCACCGACTTCGAAAATATCTGATTTATATATTATACCACGCCTTTGTTCGTTTCGACGACGTGAATGAACATCGAAGACGTGCTGAACTTTATATGGGAGGAGGTTAGTATAGCTACGTATGTATCTTTACTTAGTGATAATTAGTATTTGTTGCTTTTAGGGTAGATGCTCATCTTTTTTTTTTCAATTAAAAAAATATGTATAAAAGCTTCTACCTGCCAGCAATATTCATTAAAAAGTGTCCTTTACTTAACAAAAGGCATCCAAAATTTTCAAGTTCAGATTTAAAACATCTGTGAGTACTAATTACAAAATTTTTATACTCTACTATAATTTTGTTTACTACTATAACTACGGAGTCCATTAAATACTCAATACAGTAACTAGCACAATACTTCAATCTTATAAAATTTAAATTAAAAATTTAAAAGTAACCTCGACATGTAATTCGCCATTTTGTGGCGGCGGCCATCTTGGATTTGAAATTTATCGTAGTGTGTATTATACTAGTCAACCCTAATTCATTTGATACCCATATTGAGGGAGTTGTGAAATAATATGTAATCCGCTATTTTGTGGCGGCGGCCATCTTGGACCGATTTTCATCAAACATAGCTAGAACACTTCCGAATAATTCACCTTTCTAAGAAAAAACAAAAACAAAATCGGATCATCTCTTCCGGAGCTACTATGCCACAGACAGACAGACACACACACACACAGCACGTCAAACTTAAAACTCCCCGTCGTTTTTGCGTCGGAGGATAAAAACAGTTGAAAAAAAATAATTCCTGTCCGAATTAATATTGGAAGTTGTTTTATTTTTTATTGATGTTTTTATTATCATTTTATTTCCATAACATAATCTGTTCAGATGTGATGGAATTGGTCGTATCCATACTTTTTTAGCTGTCCCTTGTAATTCTTATAGTGAAATTGTTAGTTTTCAGAATTGATTTCTGAAATATTCTAATAAGGCAACATGTCTTTTTATTATATTTTTCTAATTTTAAATATCACTAAATTGTAAGATGTTCATAAATTTTAATGAAAATTAAAACAGAATTTGCTCTGCGATTCAAAGTTTGAGATGACGTTTTTTAGTACTTATTTTAAAGTGTTTGTTTTATTGTTTAATTCTCGTAAACTAAATAGTTATAAGAACTCAAACTATGTCAGTATAACGTATGTGGACTAAACTATAATATAAATGATTATCCTAAATCTCTTGATCTTCAATGCTCTCAGAATTAAAGTATAAAAAAACCTCTTTTATCCAGCGCTAAGTCGCTATGATTGAGACATGTTATTGTAAAAGCTTGTGGTATAAAAAAAATGTACAGTGAGTTGTGTTGTTTTAATCAATTAATATAAAATATTGTATCAATTATTAAATTAAATTATAACTTTTTAAAATAATAGTTTTATTTTGTAATAATTCCTGTTTTCATACTATATACTGCTAAAAAATCACTTTCAGTAATTTCAACTTAGAATTAACTATATATTATTAAATACAATTGAACTCATTTATATATATATTCTTAGTTTATTTTAAAACGATTCTAACGATATAAGCTTTATATATAGCTTATATATAAAAATTTTAAGAAATATTGTTATTTTAATGATGCGTACATATTTCGCGCAGGCCCTCGGAAAGTAGCCGACAGATGCGCCATATTCTTGTAAAATGACAGCGACAGTTGAGGGGTTAAACATCGATACATTTTTACTATTATAGTATACAGTAACCAAGTAGTAAAAATAACGAAGATTAAGTAAGGACATAACAAATAGTAAAAATACGATAAGTTCCAGACGCGTTATCAGATTAAATATATTCGACCATCCATTATCTCTTGTAAAATAGCCTCTAGATAATAAATATATTCATTCATCACGAATAATTTTTACTAGTTAAGTATTATATATGATAAATGATTTGAGGACACGTTTGATTCAGTTTGTAGGTACCCTACTTACTGTGCCAGCGGTCGCGGGTTCGAGTCCCGCTGGGGGCGTCCATTTGTGTGGTGAGCACGAATGTTTGTACTCCAGTCATGGGTTTTTATATTTATAATATGTACCTATGTATTTAAAGTTATATATGTGTAGTGTATCAACTATCTGGTATCCATAACACAAGCTTCGTAGCTTACCATAGACTAGATGGTGCTGTTTTGTTAATGTGTCAACATATAATGATATGAGGGATCACCCTAGGGTTTTTATTTAAGGAATTCTATGAAAACTGGTTTAAAATTTACATAAAAATACATCCAAAATGAGTATCTACCCCTTTTTATCAGTTGGCGAAAAACTTATAAAAATAAAAATTATTTTTATACAAAACGATACAACAGCATTTCCAAAGAGGGTTGATGTCAGGCAGACGGCCGGTTGTGAAACTTTTGCCAAAACCAATCAGCAGTACAGAAGATCTACTACGCCGACCCCAAGGGCTTTGGGAAATGGGCAGTAGGGTGATTTGAACTTTGTATACTATAAGGTTTGTCATTTAACTGCTTGAAGCTCTTTTCATGGAAATTACGGGCTGCAGTTTAGTATATGGTTATATGAAAATGTTCTAATTTTAAGTCTCCATAACTATTGACTACTTCGTTTCCTCAAAATAATTTTTATATATTTGAACTCCCTATCACCTCCTCTATCCAAAAATACCACCTACTTCTCCGGGGGCCGCGTCCCATATACTAAACTTGTGCCAAATTACGTGTATGTTCATTGTATTTTACGTTTTAATAATCGATATTGATCGATCACATATCTCGTAAATAACATAGCATTTAGCCTCGTTCAATCAATGTATAGAGACAAAGCAAGGGCGCGTCGCTAGTAATATTTTTATGACAGCGATTATTCTTTTATTGATCATTTTACACTAAGTATAAGTAAAATACGGCACGGTTTTAAATACTTGTAACACTTAAAATTATCTACCCCATAAGTGAAACGTGACGGCGATAATGGTATTATAAAAAAAAACTTGAAACTGACGCATACTAATGGCGGAATGGCGGGAAATGAAATTGATAGTTACGCCTTATTGACTTACTTAATTCGTCGTTTAATTAATAATTGTAAATTACCTACTGTTTTTTTCTTCAATCGTGAATTAGACAATGGTAGTTCAAGGGAGGTCATAAAATTTAAGCAGTTATGCTTTTTTATTATTTTTTTAAAAAACTGTGTGTTTAAAACACGAATCATTACAATACTGGTAAATTCAAAATAATTGCAACATTAGGGGTGTCATTTTTATTTTTATAGGACCACCTTTAAGATATTTATAATAATACTAGCGTCTCACCCTCGCTTCGGTCGGGTTCGTCGCTAGGTACGTTTTTAATAGATATAGGTAAATAGTTATTAGCCAGCGTTAGCCATATAAATTTTAATTTTGTTTTCGTTAATTTTTCATTTTTTCTCATCCGTAAACCTTAAGGAACATACGAAAAAAAAATTTGCCGAATAGGTCCAGCCATTCTTGAGTTATGCGCTTACCAACATTCATTTTTATTTATATAGATAATATAACCTATTTAATTAAAAAAAGAACTATGAAAACCAGACCGACAAACTAAATACCTCCTCCTTTAGAAGTCGGTCAATAAGATAGACTGTATATAAATAACAATGAACCTCAAGTAACCTTCAATTTGAAAAAGATAATATATCTATGTGATATTATTTTTAATATTTGCTGACGTGTTTTTAATATTTTTACTATGCAACACATAATAACCTTGTTTATTTTGCTTCTAATTGCACATACGCTCGTGATTGCTTCCCTTGAACTGTGCGATGGGAATGGTATTATAAGCACCTAAATCATAATACCATTTCAGTCTTCTACTATTATCTTTAACTGTTATAGCCCGAATCCGATTTGTTTCTGTATTCCAATTGAATTGACAAATTAACAAACACACATTTATTTATTATACTATTAAGGATCAAGCCCAAAATAAAGTCACTTACAAACTAATCAAATCAAAAAGAAAATAATTTAACTATTTTAATACGAAACCACGTAAAGGCATTTTAGATAGAGCAAAAAAATGAAGTCATTAGCCCCTACTAAAAAACTTAGACAATACCCACAAAACTATAATTGATAATTGTTTATTATTTTCCAGAGACTGTAAAATATCTGTTTTGCCTGCCTGTTTCGAATCTATATTTTATAATCTGTATCAACGATTTACTATTTGCTATTATGATGATTTTGTTTACGACTTACTATTATGATGATTTTGTGAAATAAATAAATATAATAAGTAACTAATAAGGAACATTCACATCAAAATAACTATAGAAAGTGATAAACATACATACACCCTAATTAACCTTCTACTTTTTGAAGTCAAGTGAAAGCTTAACTAAGCATTTAACCAAGCCATTTATATATTTAAATACGCGTATTGTAAATTAAATTGTAAAGGTTTAATATTAATCTTTTAACGACACCGGCACTGCATTCATAAACTTGAGAAATTATCAGAAATTATACTCGCCCTGACAGATAACAACAGATAAGAATAACGGTCATAGTTTCCCGCCTTTTACGTTATCTATGCTTAGGTGTAAACTCTATGCTCTATTTGTTTTTTCTAATTACACTTGGAATTCGTAAAGCGTTAGTAAGCAGGGTTGCCACTTAAATATATTTTCTTTTAAGTTGTACTACATACATTAAAACAATATTAATTTAATAAATAAATTATAATATAAATTATCTTAATTACTTAAAAGTGTAGTAGTTATTTATTAAATTTGGTTTAATTTAACAAATAACGACTAAGTAATTATTTAATAATTATAAATATTTCACGAATTAAGCATTACAGTAAAAAAAACATTAGAGTATTTCGTAAATAAGCACAAAGATATGATATATTTTTTATATATACACTGAAAAAAAAAATCTAAAGGCATATATGTTTTTATATCCACACTGAAGAAAAACTAAAAGCATACACGCATATATATTTTTTACTCTGTGAAATCTTTTTACACAGATAACTTGACACCTCTAGCCGTGCAGGTGCCATAGATGTAGCCCTAATACAATTGATAATGAGTTCAAATACTTTTTAAAAGACGAGGTCGTAGCAGTCTTGCGATAAATAGGCTTGAATCGTTAATTACGTACACTAAATATGCATGAAGGTTTCTACAATTATTGTTGTACGGACAAAGATATTTTAAAACTGGAGACACACGTTCTGAATGACGATAACTTAAATAGGAAATATGTTTGGGTTTAAAAAATTGCTAAATTAAATTTTATGCACATACATAATATGTGTATAAGTTCTTACTTCGTTTTTGGTTTCACATTTTGCTTCACGATAGACTAATTCAAATTATAGGACGTTAAATTTTCTTTAAGATTTTGTCTTCTTATGATGCTTAGCTATGTTATAATTTCTAACCTACACTAATATTATAAAGAGTTAAAGTTTGTAAGTGTGTCTGTATTAGATAAACTAAAAACTCGATGAACTGATTTAGATAGAATTTGGTGTGAAGATAGTTTGAGAGGAAATCATCAGTTAAAGGGGGGTTGGAAAGGGGATGAGAGTTTATATGGAGAATCAATCATTTCTCAAGTAAGGGATATAAAACTCACCATACCTATGTTTATACTAATATGTAGCCTATCTATTCCATACTAACAGTTAAAACATACCTAGAGACAAACCCAAGCGAAGCAAGGGTGAGTCGCTAGTAACAACATAAATAGGAAAGAGTGTAAGTTGGTCTATCCTTCTTGAACGTAAGAATTGATTAACAGACTAACAAAATTATTTTTATCGAGATAGTTTATGGGCCGTAGAGTGACTAATTATACATTTTATCTAGGTAGTAGCTACATCCAGTGTTACCTTACTATAATAAACTGACAGGTTATTTCTTACTTAGTAGTTTTTGCACTAGCAATATAATATTTATAATTATATGAAACCTGTTATTTATTATTGGACGATAGAATCTAACTGGGCTGAGTTAAACGACATTTATAAAAAAGTTAATTTTTACAAAAAAAAAAAACAAACCTTATATAATTTTAACATGCGACTTAACTTACATTTTAACTTAACGTACATTTTTAACATAATCCAAAAGTCTTGTGTAATAAAAGATATTTCCGTAAAGAATATATAAAACTGACATAGCAACTATTTATGTATTTTAATTCATACAACTTTAGCCTTTACAGGATAAACATAAGGGATATTTTCGTATACATGCGATCGTTTGATCAGCTGTATAAAGGTTCTAGTATAATAAGCACCTGATATAACACGAACGTGCAATTGTGTAAGTGATATTCATTTTCTAGAAGAACAAAATACGATTTATATTTTATATATAAAATAAAATAAAAATATATAATAAAAGTTACTGGTAAAAAATCAACTAAATGTGTAAAAGGTTCAATATTCAATATTCTTTATGGATTTTCTAAAAAAAAAAAACATATGTGTGCCCTTATGTAGGTACGCACGTAAGAAGTTATACTTCTTTGGCGTAACAGAACAAAAATAGCTATAGATTTCATCCCGTATTTCGTAACTCCCTGTTTGTAAATGGAATGCAGCTATATTCATCATGTCGCCTTCAAGTTTCAGCTAACTTCATCATGTCGCTTTTTGGCTGTCCGTGAGCGGCGGGCATCGTAAAAATTTTACTCTCATATTTTTTCCAAACTTGCCAAAAGGAGTATAACTTCAAAGAATTATTAAAGTGGACCATACTAATTTATATATAATATAAATAGACAACGACAAAACAGTTCAATACCTTTTGCTTCTCTGTTTGTCAATCGTTTTTTTTTGTTAACTAGCTAGTGTTACGAGCTTTAGTGTTATCAATAAAAAAGTTAGGTATTTTTTTAATTAAATAGGTAAATTCTACTCATATATGTTTTCCTCAAATTTTCAATAATGATTATGCTCGAATTTCGGCGACTGGCTGTACGCCCAGTTATTTATAAATGCAAGAAATATTTGTGTCAAAAACGTTCAAAAGTAATAATAGAACTAATAATAAATTAAATACTTAGCGAAGAACAACAAATTTAACTTAAGCCCAACCAAATTAGCTAAGCCACCTTAATTACACAACTCAAATGACGTTTGTATTGGCGCGAAAATCCGCCATTTTCTGAGCATAGACAATTAAAACATGTCCTCTTTTTTTTACACATCTAGACAATGGATTTGCGTGTTCAGAGGTTGTTAGAAATAATTTTATACTTGGCGATCGTATATAATTGAAATTATGAGGTAAAACCATTCAATGTCAGTCGACTCCCTTGATTATAGAATAACGATATCGGGGAAATATATAGGCTTTGCTTAGTCATTTTAAATTACTTAATAATATTATAATGCATTATTCTATTGTGAAATAAGATTTGCACAGTGATGTACATATTTGTTATATGAATGCTATAATAAAAAAAAAAACATTTTTACAATTATTTAAAATTATACCGAATACTACGAGTACATAAATAATTATTAGTTAAAATTAATTCATCTTAAAGTAGAGTTGATATTCACATGGAAATTAAAAATGTATCTTATAGAATGTAAAGATCTGCTTTATATATAGTGACATGAGGTTAATTTACTTATATTATCATAAATAAATAAATAAATAAATAAATAAATTCTTTGTTGACATAATTTTTTACATACACAGGTGATAAAGAATTCCCTTGCCCCTGCTTATATTATCATAAGCCAAATATTTGAAAATAATCTCGCAGAATTATAATTTGTTCCTTACCATTATTATTTAAAGACAAATTTCAATAGTTTATTTATGATAATGCCCTTCATACAAACAAACAAAATTTACAAATTCATAATAATATAGCAAAGGGAAATAAAAAGTTTTGTAAGAACACTATTTACATAAATAATACTACATGTATTATTTATTCTACTATATTATATAGATAGGTATATATTTACTTGTTCTATAATCGCTAACATCACTTATATACCTACTAGTATATAAGATTATCTACCTACATCCTACTAATCCTACTAATATTATAAATGCGCAAGTTTGTAAGGATGTATGGATGTTTGTCATAACACAAAATCTACTGAATAGATTTTAATGAAACTTTACAATAATATAGTTCATATATCAGAATAACATATAGGCTACTTTTTATCTCGGAAAAATGTACGGTTTTAATACGGTTCCTGTCGGATAGACATGTTTTTGTTTTCCTAGAGGCGAACCCGGGCGACGCGAGGATGAGCCGCTAGTTTAAAATAAAATGACTATGACTTTCAAACGACTCCTAAATATGACAACATTAATATTTAAGTGTTGCCCGTAAACAATAAACGTAAGTAAGTCGTGCTAGCACAAAAATCATCATTAATTTTATTAGATATTTCATAGCTTCGCCGTGCTTTACGCAAGTACTACATAAAGTTATAGTGTATATACTTATACATGTTGATTTATTACATACTAATGTGTACTTTTATTTAGTCTTGATTATCTCTGCTTTTTTAAGCAATGTAAGTATATAACGCCTTTGAGACGTCTAAAACCTTAGTCTCTCCCGTGACCATGAATGCTGTAAAGCATTCGAAACGTCGGAAACCCAAATCAAAATAAATACGCGTAATAATCCGAAATAAAGTTTTATTTAAAATGTCAAATATTTGCGTAAATCTAAGAAAGTATCACTTAAAATTTTTAACAATTTTGGAACTAAATACTTAAATGAGTAATATCAACATACGAACGCATCAAATTAAATAAATAAAAACTTCTAAAACAGCTATGTAATATTACATGGTAACATTTTTTACATTAGTACAAAGATATTCGTATTCAGTGTGAAATAGTAATTTATACGAGGCATTAAAACATTAGTCTCTTGCCAAATTTTAAATCTATCATTATCACTTACTGAGAGTAACTAAAAACTATTTTTCGAGACTCGAGTTAAGTACAGGCCTTATTGAATGATGGCCCTTAAACACCAAACTTTCATCACAGAACAAACATAAACAATTAAAGACATACCTACTTCAAAGGTGTTAAACGTTATAGCATTACACTATGACTCAGTACACTAACTGCTACAATCAAATACCAAAAAAAACTAACACTAATTTTTAACATTTTGTATACGACATAAATTAGTATATTTTTATTAAACTGCCCCGGTGGTGTAGTGGCTAGCATGTACGGCTGCATACCCGGAGGTCCTGGGTTCGAGTCCCGGGTCGGGCCAAGTTTAGTTATTGAGTCTTTCTGTATATTAAGTCTCAGTAACAGCCCGGAGTTGAAAAGTTGGCGGTGTTTCATCCCCGTGCCTCGGAGAGCACGTAAAGCAGTCGGTCCTGCGCCTTAACTCTCACCGGTCGTGTCTAGTAGTAGTCCCACCAGAGTATGAGAGTGATAGGAATAGAGAGTGCACGTTGTGCCTGCGCGTACACTTGTGCACTATAATATCTCCTGCGCAGTTGGCTAATCTCAATGAGATTGGCCGCCGTGGCCAGAATCGGCTAGGAGAACATCATCATCATATTTTTATTCATATTGCGAAAACTGTAATTTAACGTTCTTTCTAGTAAATGGGCGACAAATTGTTAGCAACTACTCGTAGGTAGCAAAGGTCTTACCGATATTGATGGCCAATATGCCGTTCACGCGAAAGACGTACTAAAATGTAGTATTTTCTTTTAATAAGAATATTTTTTTAAGATAAGATTTACAATGAAATGCATATATTATAAAAGTGAAAGTTTTTGAGGAAGAATGGATGGATGTTCGTTACTCAATCACGCCAAAACGAACAACTAACGGATCTGGATGAAATTTGGCACAGAGATAGATTATAGTCTGGAATAGCACATAGGCTACTTTTATCCCGGAAAAATGTACGGTTCCCGAAACGATTGTTTTTGTCTATGGACGAACCCGAAGCGAAGTGAGGGCGAGTCGCTAGTATTTACTATATATTCGACTAGTCGACCTAACAAACGTTGGTCTGTACCAATTTTATACTTTTTTTGTGATATATGAAAAAAAAGAACCTTTCTACCGCATGACCCAATTTTTTTGGCAATTTCATCAGTTCCAGCCGTTCGAGTATTTCATTTTTATTATATAGAATTATGTCTAGTATTTTTGCCAGCCAACGAATAAAACCTGATTGATTAGTGACACGTCAAAGTGTGTCTTATATTAGCCATAATTAGACACACAATCCTTAAAAACAAATATAGGTACCCTATACGTGAATCTAAGCTGTATCCACTTAAGACAGATTCACATACACACACACACATTCCACTACGCCATCACACAGTAATGCATACAGCCTTTAAAACTTGCCACTTAAGTGTCCGGCACAATCTAAATGACGCTACTGTGTTACCTGGAATAGTTAAATCTTGAAACTTGTTACAAAGTAATAATTTTATTACAAACTAACTAACGTCTTCGACTTTGTTTGATCTTTTAATATAGTAAGATAGATAGATTAACAACATAAATTAAAAAAAAAAGATATATACAGACGAACACGGAACCTCCTTCAGTTTTTGGAAGTCTGTTTAAAATTAGGTATAATTATTTTTGCATTCATTATTGTAAGAATTGTCAGGGTTATAGATGGAGATCGTGTATGATGTAAACTCACTTATATATTTAACAAGGGATACTATAAAATCTTAATATATTTTATGGTAAACATATATAGCATATACAATAGAACTTAGAAGTATAAGGCCAATGGCAATTCGCTCGCTTGGATATCCAAGTCAAGCGGGTTCAAACTTTGAGTCTCGTACGTGTGATACTGTTATTTGTAGATCTCGTTTTAGCAAGGAAAATATCATGAAAATATCGTTTTTGAAAGACGTGAGAGTGATGAGTTTCTCAACCTGCAAGGCCCACGCCCAGGTGTCGAACTTCAAAATTGATGAATACGGATAAATTTATGTATATAGGAAAATACGAGTAAGACTCTTCCAAAATTATTTAGATTTATCGTGTCTGATGAGATAGTTTAGAAAGGTTTCCGACACTCTAAGAGTCTAAATTAAACACGACACAGTATAAGTTCTCTATCTCCATTTCTTTACAATTACCACAAAGAATATTCTTCCTTTCCTTTAGTTTTAGGTCTTCGATATATTCAAGGTTGCTCTAATCATCTAAAAATTCGTATTTTTCATTTCAATTTATTGACTGAAATCGTTAATTTCCAAACATTAAAGCAACCCCAATGCCATTTATCATATCACGGGCCCCAATACACATCTAGTGGAACACCGCGAAGTAAAACGAATGATATACAATATGTTCTGTAAATAAGCACAAGTTAAAATAACAATGCAATATTTGCGTTTAACCGCTCCTTGACCTGATTGTACAGTCTACCACACAGGTATGCAAAGATAAAACCTTTGAATTAAAAGTTGTTTAAACATCGTAGAAATATTAATGATTTGTCATTTGTACATTACTTAGCTGTATTCATTGAACGATTAATATTTTAAAGCTAAATATATCTTTGATTATACTTTAGTTACGGCGTAACAATAACATTTGCTATTAAATAAGATATAATTTAACACTAGCGACTCACCCTTGCTTCGTCTCTATGTTCATTTTAACTGTTAGTATAGATTTCTCAGAGATGAGATATTTTCATGCAGTAAAAAGTATGCTATATGTTAACCCGGATAACCAGCTATCATAATACCAAATTTAACCAAAGTCGGTCCAGTGGTTTTCTCTGATGCGTTTCCAGACAGACAGACAAAAATTCTAAAAACTATAGATTCGGCCTCTGTATCGATAATAATGACTATTTCAATATGATTTTCCAAAAAAATGTACAGATTCGACTCAGTTAGAATTTAATTATCTGTATAGATTTACGAAATTTTAATTAACATATAAATTTTGCGTTAATTTTTCTTCAATTTACTGAACAACGTGTGTTTTCTGGGATCGTACATTATACAAAAATATTTTAAAATGTAGGTATGATGTGTTACTACGAAACAAAAATCCCTTATATGACATTATATGTATAAAGCTATAAGTTAATATAACAAATACTTCATTAAATTCTTCTTTGTGAGGTTTAACACTTTTAGGGTTCCGTATCCGAATGGTGCCAACGAAACCCTATTACTAAACCTCCGCTGTCCGGTCCGTCCGTACGTCTGTCAGAGGGCTGTATCGTATGAACCATAATAGGTAGAGAGTCTCACAGAGTGTGTATTTCTATTGCCACTATAACAGCAAATAATAAAAAACCAAAATGGAGAATTTCACAAAGGCTGCCATGCAAATTAAAAAAAAAAAACGATACGGAACCCTTCGTGCGTGAGTTCGACTCGCACTTGACCGATTTTTTATAGAATACGAAGATTTTAATTTTAATACCTTTAAAGGCATATTAATTTATCTGTGACTATCGGCAGGAAATTATTCTTTATGTGTTCATAATTACGATGATTTAACCCGAAACCTTGGTTATTAACGTTATGAATAAAATTAGTGTCTTGAGGAAGGAGTATGTATTTGCAAATGTAGCCTTGCAATTAATTAAATATTATAAACTAGTGATCTGCTCTTGCTTCGCTTAGGTTCTAACTATACATATGCTACTTCGCGTAACCCTTTACATACTAAAATTCAAAGCACAATTTATGCAATTACATAAAATAGTCTCTGTATATCGTTTGAAAAAGGGACTAAAGTAAAAAAAAAATATTGAATTAATAATAATATGAGCATTGACTACATAATTTATTATGTATAGAGAAAAAAATTGACATTTTGTGAAAAAACAATAAAGGGGTAGGGTTCCCTAGCATTTCCATTTTCTTTTAACCCACATTAAAATAAGTCAACTATATTTTAAGACAAGCGTAAGTGTGGGACCCACTTGTGATGATATATATTATCGTCGTCGAGGACGTCGTTCGTCATACTACATACTTAGTTTTAATTTAATAGAAATGTTTATTTGAGATTTGAATAAGAAGTTTCAAGACTCTCTTCAGTTCTAAGACTATTTTAAATCATCACATACGTGATTCACGATTATACCAGTTATTATTTTTTATTAGTCCATATTTATAACGTTATAATCTTTACATACACATTTCCACGGTATGTTTCACTCAAAATGAATCATAAAATTATCGCAGAGACGCCTCTTCAGCGCAAAAGATATTAATTTATCTAATTGTTATATTACACAAAATAAAAACTCATTGATGCACTGCAGAGGAAGTGTCAAAAGTGACATCACGACTTCAAACGTGACTCAAGTTGAGAAAATAAGTGAAAAACAAACAGCCACAACCGCAACTGATCAAAGGCAAACTTACAAAAAAAAAAAAAACGAAAAAGATTATACAAAAACTCACCAAAAGAGGATATCCTAATTCGATAACCTTATATGAACAGCACAGTTACTGAAAACTAAAAAAAATAAAATATATTATAATATTTAAAGTTCAAGGGACGTCTTCACGCGATGACGTCTAGAACGTAACTGAGCGTTGAGGCGGCGCTTGCGCACTGAACTACACGCCTCCACTCACACATTCAAATTTATGTGTAAAGAAGCCTTCGTGAAAATGCAAAGTATTCGATAAATAATGTTGCGATGCCGTGTTTCGAGTTTGAACAAAAAATAATTAATTTTAAGTTCCTGATGAATTTAAAATATTCGTATTTAAATTTTGTAAAGTAGACAGTAAAGTCGATAAGACTTTTAAATTAAAATAGATAGTTATCGCCACGCAACGTTTCTGTATTGGCGCCAGGCGTAGAGAGATAGAAATGGTTTATTTATTAAAATATGAATTACTCTATTATGTCAATTACTGTATCATATCGTATCCTTCCATGTCTAAGTACTGATCGCTAGCTTAACAGCGATAAGGCAGACTCGTCTTAAAAATCCTAATTTTATTCTAAGCTCGAGCGAGTCTAGTGACTTATTCTTCTTCTATTGGGTTCGTCTCTAGGTTCTTAACATTAGGTACTCTATGTATTACCTGGAGTAATTGTCTGTATACTAAATTTTATCTAAACCATTCCAGGCGTTGCTACGTGAACGAGTAACAAACATACAAACACACACATAAACTTTCAAATTAATAATAGTTATCCGATATGTATATATGTTTTATGTAAAATATATTAATACTTTTAATCTCTAGTTATTAACATATAATTTTACGCCTAGGTCGCGGATTCGAGTCTTGTGTATAACAAATAATTATATATTCTGAATAAAAGCTTATATTATATATATATATATATATATATATATATATATATATATATATATATACACACACCTATATACAAACCCAAATGCACCATAAACTATTTAGAAAAAAAAAAATTGAACTCACGCACTATCTTCCAACGAATGTACTTTACTAAGAACAAAATGCAGTAAGTCACAATGCTAGGTGTATGTTACGCTACAGTATAAAACTATTATAACCGTGACACGACACAAATGGATGCAAAAATATTTTATTTTAAGGAACACATCAGTTACTCTTGATTATTATGCACTTTCCGATACGTAAGGAAAGGTTGTCAAGATCATAAATCTTTAAAACAACTTTACTAATATTACAATTTCAAAAGCGTGTATACATTTTGTTTGTATCTATGAAGAGCAATATCCATACTTATCAATATACTGATCCATACTAATATTATAAATGCGACAGTAACTCTGTTTGTTTGTTTGTTTGTTTGTTACCTTTTCAAGACTAAACGGCTGAATGGATCGTAATGAAAGGCAAGGATATAGATTATAGCTAGGAAATTATCCCATATGGAAATGAAAACGGGGCAGGGGGTGAATTTTTATATGGGGAATCAGTCATTTCAAGTTTTTAATATAATACTCATCATACATCTTTGCCTACTAATATTATGAAAGTTTAATTGGTTTTATGTTTGTTGGACGCGTTATCCCTGGAAATAGCAGTATGCTTTTCTATCTTTTTAAATCTCATAGCCTATATATTGAGGAATGTTATAGACTACAAAATAAATAATACTATATAAAAAAATAAAAGAAAGATAAAACAGTTCGGTACCTTTTCCTCCTCTACTTATCAACCGTTTTTTTTTTTGGTAACTATTAACGAGCTATAGTGTTGTCCATAAAAAGCGTTAGTTTTTTTTATATAGATAGGTAAATTCTATTCATATGTTTTCCTTGAATTTTCAAGATTGATTACGGTAGAATTAAGTTTATATATATATATATATATATATATATATATATATATATATATATATATATATATATATATATATATATATATAGGTATTAGGATTTAGCGCTAAAGCGCGGTGGACCTACAATACCTATACATAAACATAAAATAGATTGTATTGATTGTGTATTAGTTGATTTAAAATCGCATAGACACTAAATAAATACACAGTCGATATAATTACTAATACACTAATACTTTACTTTAAATATAAAATCTGAATTATTTTATATTAGAAATATTAAATCGAGAACTGCACAGAAAACCTTCAGACATATATGTATATATGTATATTGTACATATATGTATATATAACTATATAGGTATATGTACATATATAAAAATCGATGTGTGTATGTATGTGCCCTATGAACTTCAAAACGGCAAGAGCGATTTTGATAAAATTTTAAGGCAATCTTCAGATTAGACCAACGGTTGATTCTGTGAAGTTTGGTAGCGGTCGCTTGAAGGCGGACCGAGCCGCGGGCGAAGCTAGTATCTTAAAAATGATATTTTTCAAATAATTCTACTGCGATATAGCCGAGACCTTTCCAAACAATTTTCCAATAACTAAGAAAAATGACTTAACCTGTTGAAAATATTAATTTCAATATGACATAGCAAATTGGTTACTTATTATAAAAACATAGTATCTATACATATAAATATAAAATTATGCACTAATACAAAATATGCCATATAAAAGTATGGGCTAAGTATTTCCGCTAGTACACTAAGTAGGTACAAGATTATATTATCTATACATATAGTAAAATTGTAACTAAGTCGAATCTGTACATTAAATATTTTTTGGAAAATCTTATTGAAATAGTCATTATTATCGATACAAAGGCTGAATCTATAGTTTTTAGAATATTTGTCTGTCTGTCTGGAAACGCGTCACGAGAAAACCACTGGACAGATTTTGATGAAATTTGGTATGATGATAGCTGGTTATCCGGGTCAACGTATAAGATACTTTTTACCTCGGGAAAATATCTCATTTCTGAGAAAAAATACAAAAACACAAAAACTGCATTGTAAGAGTATACTAATAGGTAAAACTTAGAATTTGGTTTTTGGTCATCTGAACGCGGGCGGAGCCGCGGGTAATGCTAGTTAAGTTATATAATTTTACTATCGACTCACCCTCGCTCCTCTCGGATTTGGGCCTAGTTACGTTTTACCGTTTAGTATTGATTTCTCAGAGGTAAAAGTAATCCTAGTAAAAGGTATCCTATATGTTGACCCGGAGAATCAGCTATCATCATACCTAATTTCATCAAAAAACCCTTGGCTCTTGGTCACCTAAGACCCCTTGGTCTAAAATCCATACTTATATCTTATATTTGTCAGATTACAACTTTACATTTTTATCAATAAATGTATATAAAATAATCATTTAAAAAAATACTTTATTTTTATTTCATTGTTTAAAAAACGCTGCCATTTAAAAAGATGCAACATTGAATAAAATAAAAATATCAACCTCTAAAATATAACTTTAAATCGACAATAAACAGATAATTCATCGACCACAGATAAAATCGCGCGCGATTGTCTAGTTTATGAAAATGTATACAGGATGCGCACAATACAACCAATTTCCATACAAAAATTATTCCACCCGACATAACCTTTAAACTTGAATTTATAGAATTAATTATAAGCTTTCGGTTCCAATACCAACATGAAAATTAAATCGAAGTGGAATTCAAACACTTGATAACTTTGTAATTAATTTTAACTAGCGACTTTCCCTAACTTCGCTCGGTTGGGTCCTTAGGTTTTTGTTTTTTTTATTTTATTTATAACACTAGTTACATTTTAATATTTAATACAGATTTCTCAAAGATGAGATATTTTCCCGCGGTAAAAAGTATCCCATATGTTGACCCGGATAACCAGCTATCATCATACAAATTTTATCAAAATCTGTGCAGTGGTTTTCTCGTGATGCGTTCCCAGACAGACCGACAGCCAAAAATTCTAAAAACTATACATAGATTCTATTTTGTAACGATAATAATGACTATTTCAATAAGATTTATATGTATAGATCAATACCGAAAGGATTTTTTCCTATGATATGATTACGCATAACCTTTACATTTATAATATTACAGAAGCTCACAGAAGTGACATTTTTTTTCAACTTAATTCACAAATATATATATATATATATATATATATATATATATATATATATATATATATATATATATATATATATATATATATATATATATATATATATATATTCAAACAGTTTATTTCAGCAAAATGTTCTTAAATATAATCTAATAATTTTCGAAACCGTATGAAAATTCGTAGTGAGTTGTGAGATTAAACCGAACAAACATAAAGGGGTTTAATTTATAACAATTAGTGATGAAACTTAAAGAAAATCTAAAGAAAGCTCAAATTCTTATAAAAATTAACTAGTAAAATAAATATAAGCAAGTACGTACCCTTGTAACGTGGTGGCCAAACAAAGGCTCGAAACCGTTATCGGAAGCTTTTATATCGCTTATCATCTCTGGAGATCGATCAATAGTTTTATCTGCTTTTTCAGTATATTGGGAATAATAAAACCATATAGATAGGTGACTTAGATATTTCATTAATTATTTAGGTCATTTTAAGTACCTATAAAGTCTGACTCCTGCTGGGTTAAATCTAGAATTCAAGATTATTTGCTAGTTTTTTTTGCTTCCTTCCTACGCTTCACAATAAAGTTTAGATTAAAATCATATGTTAATTATAATGTTTTAATTTATGCAAATTCTCAACTGATTGCAATACTGTCCCATAAATTTCTCCATATATGTTTGAAAACCCTTATTAATTTATGTAAGCCTTTAAGAAAGCTACTAATGTGGATAGTAATACGTTGTTATAGTTTTCAGCTCTTTTTAACACCCCACAGCTGCACACTGGCCTCCCTTCAATACGAGGCCATAAGTCAGGCCGTAAGCCCACGACGCTGGCTAAGTGCGGGGTGGCGGACTTCACATGTCTTTCAGAAACTTGCTAAGTTCAGCTAAGTTCAGTGACAGAGTCAGACATGCAGGTTTCCATGTATTTCCAGGTTTCAGGTGTTTCGATGTTTTCCTTCGTCGTAAGACAAATGGTAATCATGTTGAAAATGATTCACACATGAGAATATCAGAGGTGTGAGTCCTGAGATTTGAACCCGCTTCATTCGGATTCCAAGCAAGCGCGTTACAACTGGGCTACCACTGCCTGCTCTAATAGGCACATTCTTATTAGAACCTATGTATGTATGTACGTACCAACTAATTAATTTTATGCTTGCAATAGTTCCTGAGAAATTTTATTAGTTTATGACTTTCATGTTTCATTTATATACACGTTTGAATAAACGCGAACACGTTATGCACTTGAGCAATGAGGTTAAAAAATTATTTATTCTGTAAAATTATCGATTCTATTGTATTCATATATTCTCATTATAAGTCAGCTATAACCTTATGTTAATATTATATTACTTTAAACTTAATGAAATAAGGTTTTTAGGGAAAAAAAGTAAAAGTTTCTCAGAAAACTGAAAAGTTCAAAAGAACCTGAGAGTGCTCCACTGAAAGCTATCTCCACACCAAAAATTACGCCAATCCGTCACTCCGTTTCGACGTGAAAGAAAGACAAACAAACACACAAACAAACACACTTTCACATTTATAATATTAGTGTGAATAACATATTTAAAAACTAGTTTAACACACAATTTTTTCATACAAACATTGAAAGCTTAAAGTTTTACTATACTTATACATGAACGACAACAAAAAACTAATAACCAACTAAACATATCCGGGTGGTCCCTTAGTAATTAAATAAGTATAAAGACGGGAAACACTTAATATTTATGATTCAAACACTCCTGCTAACGATTTGAAAAAGCGATATACATCTTGACATTTACATAGAAATTTCGGACAAAAGGTTCAAATTCTGAATAATTTTGTTAAAAGGGCAATCGATAATAATATAAGGTTATCGCTCGTTTGAAATTCAACTTAAACATCAAGCCAACATTAGTATAGAAAAACTAC
Organism: Brenthis hecate; assembly: GCA_951806755.1. Lineage (NCBI taxonomy): Eukaryota > Metazoa > Arthropoda > Insecta > Lepidoptera > Nymphalidae > Brenthis > Brenthis hecate. The sequence continues at coordinate 848,327 of OX638257.1, forward strand.
CAGAAACCGCGGCCACGCCCGCGATCAATCTATGAAAAAAAATCTTCTCTTATTCTTCGTCATTGTGTTTATATAATATTGTTCATCCAAAAATACTAAAATCGCAATTAAAGAATAGGGGGTGGGGGTAGGGGGGTGAAAAATACTTTACGACCTATTCTCATACCTATCAAATATACAAAAAAAATCATTAAAATCTGTCAAGACCCGAACCGTTTCGGAGAAGTACGACCACAAACACTATGACAAAAGATATTTATAGCTATACCAGCATTGCCCGCGGCTCCGCCCGCGTTCAGATGACCAAAAACCAAATTCTTAGGTTTTACATATTAGTATACTCTTACTTCAGATTTTGTATTTTTTCTTAGAAATGAGATATTTTCTCAGGGTAAAAAGTACCCATATGTTGACCCGGATAACCAGCTATCACCATACTAAATTTCATGAAAATCCCTCCAGTGGTTTTTCCGTGATGCGGTAACAGACAGACAGACAAAAATTTTAAAAGCTAGATTCGGCCTCTGTGTCAATAATAATGTTTATTTCAATAAAATTTTCCAAAAAATATTTAACGTACATGTTATTTCAAAGTAAACCCTTCTCTTACCTAGGGATGTTTTTTTAATTATATGGGGGTATAACCAATTTAGTTTAGATGTAACCAATTCATTAAATCTATACTTATATTATAAAGAGGTAAAGTTTGTGAGTTTGTGGGATTGTAGGGGATAATCTCTGGATCTACGGATTAGATTACCGATTTAGGTAAAATTTGGTAAGCTGGTTATCCGGGTTAACATATAGGATACTTTTACAACGGGAAAATATCTCATCTCTGAGAAATCTATACTAAATGTTAACTATTATAATATTACAAGCTATCCTATAACGTGCCACTATCGGGAAATAGAGTCCTGCTGTGGGTTTTAGTAAGAGCCTCACAGTCTCCTGTCCATTGACGGCTGGATGGAAGCCCATCATGGGTTTTTTTCAAAAAAAAAAAGAGAGATTTACTGTTTAAATTTTTTGGGTAACTTACCTCAGATTGCAATGTAGCTTGCAGCTCATCATTCAACTTTCTCAATGCTGCAATCTGTGAAAAATAAAATATTTTTTATTAATAATAATTTACATATAATTTATTACCTATATAGAAAAAATATATATTTTTATAATAATAATAATAATTAAAGAGGTCAAAATTTGTATGAGGATTCAAAAATATCGGTATCCAACCCGTTTTTTTTACATCCAAAAAGTTACTTTTCATTTGGGATAGATGCTTCCATAGATAGATAAATAAATAGATATCATTTATTTCAATATATTTTATTAAGTTTTCATGAATTATCTATCTATTTCTAATAATTACTTAGGTGTGCTAGCTAGTACAAAATTTTGTGTGTGACTCCACTCGCGTAGTTGATTTATATTATATTATACTCTGCCCTTAAGGATTGTAGATGTGATGTTAAATTCCATATAACATTCCTCACAAAAAAAACTTACGAATCAAATCATTTACAGGAATCATGGTCACGGGAGAGACTGCTGATTTTTGTAAAGCATTCGAAACGTCAGGAATCAAAAGATCAAAATAAATCCGCCAAAAAATCGGAAAAGATCAATGTGATTAGACTAATAGTATCAGAAATTATTATGGATAAATAAACAAACAAAATAATAACAATTTTTATTTTTAATTTTGTAATATTAGTATATAACATCAACAAACAAAACATGTGGACAAAATCGAGCTTAGAAGCTATTTATGTAGTATGGCAGCTCTATTAATGCCGGAACCTCAAAGGCGTGTGAGTCATCAGATAAATGATTAAAAATATTTATCAATATTAATTTATATAGACTGCTGTAGAATGTTGTCACTGGATACTTGTTTTGGGCATCTATTACACCAACATTGCAAATCAGGTTAAAACATACATACATATTATATCTATTTTTGTGATCAAAATATAGATGTAACAAAAACGTCATAATGTCATCTCCATTACACTTAATTTTTAACAAAATCGTTTTAAACATATGTTTTTTTACCTTAATAGTGCAATTTTTATTGAAATTCAAACTACCACTAACGTCATTAATAAAGTTCGCCTACATTTTTGGATAACCTACTGCTTCTTGATAGCATTGCACACTATCGTGATAAAGAATCATCTTTCCATCTAATAATGCATTTTTTAAATTTATCTCCAATGCATATTAAAAAAAGTTTAAAAACAACATAGGGATTATTACGGGCAAAGATGGACACACCTCTTGAAGAGCTCTTCCAGCTTCTATGGAAGTGAGAAATAGCGTTAAAAATGTTAGTATAGAAAAATAAAACATAAACAGTTTTCACTTAGTTCTTCGCCATAATTTTTACACAATAGTCTTTATGGCCGTATTATAACTGAATAAAACATAGTAAATCTTTGTATTTTGCTTTAAACGGACCTCAAACCAGCGACATCCGTTCAACAAAAGGAATAAATAGGAATAATACCGGGAGTATCTTATTCAACTTTTATTTAACACTAAAGTTTTTTTCAATTTCAATCATTAGCACGGTGTACTTATACGTATTATTACTAAGTACCTGGAAAACCTAGCTTCAGTATTTTTCGGGTAAGATATAAAAAAGGCGTTCTTTCAAAAAATATGCCTAAACTTAAAAAGCAAAATATTATCTAAATAAAAAAAAATTATTCAAATCGTTACAGCAGTTTCCGAGATATACGAAATAAATTTATATACATACATATGTACAAGAAATACTTATTTAATATTACAAGATAATCTTCTACCTAATGAGCCTTTAAATATATTTTTTTAAATAATATGGTGTTAACAAAAGTCCCTAGAGTATAGTAAATCAATATATCGTGGATAATAATAGGTATTGAGTACACAGGAAAAGCGTCATCAAGCTATGTGCATAGAATTAGGGTTGTCTACAAACTTTTTAAACAACAATAAAAATAGCGTAGATATAAATGAACATTTTGATTTATTGTAAGTATTTATGTTTTTTAAATTATTAAATAGAAAACAAAACTTCAGTCATATATAGTCAAATCTTTAAACTTTCTAAGTTCACAATTAAATCTTCTACAAACATACAAATGTTGATCCAGATCCACTTCCTATAAGATGTAGGTATATCTAAAAGGGTAGAAACAAGCAAGCAAGCAACAAGGTGTCGTTATCATTTTATCTTATTTTTCATTTATATTTAAATTCAACTATTTTTAACCCCCGACGCCAAAACGACGGAGTGTTATAAATTTCACGTGTGTGTCTGTCTGTGGCATTGTAGCTCCCGAACGGATGAACCGATTTTGATTTTGTTTTGTTTGAAAAGTGAATTAGTCGGGAGTGTAGCTATGTGATGAAAATCGGTCGAAGATGGTCGGGGATTTTTTTTATTTTTAATTTATCATTATATAATAATTGCTATATTCCTTACAAATGTTATGTTCAATTAAATCAAATTCTAGAAAATCACGAAAATGTCCGACATATTAACAGCGAGTATTACGCTTTCTAAGCCTGGTACATTTTCATTATCTTTCCTTCAAAGTACTTAGATCCATTTATCTGTGTAACATCGATACTGTCTTTACAGGGTTCATATAAATATATTAATCCTCATATGTAATGTATGTATATCTATATTATATTTATATATGTTACAACCCTATGAAACAAAGTTGAGAACAAAAAAACAAACGAACAGCCACTTACCATGCGAATACATTCCACTCTGACCTATTGCCAGTTCGCATTTAAATAGTTACATTTAAATTTCAAAACACTACGAACCGATCGTTACCTGCATTTCCAGTGCGAGTGATAGATTATTTATTTGAAATATTTTCACTATACTTCATTAGAAAAAAAAAAAACTTTTACTGTATGTCTTACTCTCTACATTTGCGTTAAGCTAAAGATATTTATGAGACCTTTATTAGTTACAGGTACCTAACTTTTTTGCACTAAGTAGACAATTTTAGTATAATAAGATATTAAAATATATATATAATATTTCCTAGAAAATTAACTATTCACATAATTCTAAAACTCCACCTTTTTAAAGCATGATTTAAAAAAACTAACAGTCGTTGACTAATTGCTATCATTATCTGTGTATGTTACAAAGTCAGGTAGCTACAAAATGGCGCCAAAATTATTTTGCATAATCAATCGCTTTACATTGAATGTGGACCGTAACAATAGATTAGCTGATTTTATCTCGTGTTATTGACGAATAGTAGTTTTTAGGGATAGATCATTGTGCTCAATAAAAGAGAAATTCGTTGACGTAAAGCGTTCGTATTTTACGTACCTACACAAAAAAGGTTGTAAATTATAATATATATAGGTTAAATTAAAATGTTATTTATGAAAAAATAATAGTGCATCCGTAAGTAGAGTTACATAATTAAGTATGTATATTAATTTAGAGTACATAAATAAGTCTCATATGTCCGCCCTGCGTAGTTATTGAACTGTCTGACTGACGGTGTTCGAGTCCCGCTGCGAGTATGAGTTGGGACCGAAGATTATAGGGCTACTTTAATTAAATTATACACATAACTAGCGACTCACCCTCGCTCCGCTCGGGTTCGTCCCTAGTTACGTTTTAAAGTTTAGTATAGATTTCTGAGAGATGAGATATTTTCCCGGAGTAAAAAGTATCCTACGAGTAGGTATATGTTGACCCAGATAACAAGCAATCATCGTTCGCTCGTGACGTGGTCATAGACAGAGACAGACAGACAAAAATTCTAAAAACTATAGATTCGGCCTCTGTATCGATAATTATGTCTATTTCAATAAGATATTCCAAAAAATATTTTATGTACAGATTCGGTTCAGAATTTTATTATATGTACCTAGAATATATATATAAAAGAGTAAATTCTATTTTTGTTAATATTCTAATTTTAAATACCTAGGCTGCCAGATAGAAAAGTTAACCCTGCATAGTTAAAACATAACTGCAGTCACTAAATCTTAAAAGCAGAATTTTAAGGCCAAATCTTTATTACCTGCCTATATTGTTTTTATACTCTAAAGCATATTTACTAAGTGTTGATGTCTTTTGTGAGGCTTGAAAGGCAGATTGACATGAAAAGCTGATATTTTGATTATAAAAAACTTTTTAACAAAAAAATAAAAACCGATTTCAAACAAAAGCACTAAAAATTAAAAAATAACTGATTGGTAGTTTTCATTTACTATACATACCTAATAAAATATTTTCGAAGTCGGTGTGCTTTGCTTTGTATGGGCTGGGACCGATTTCGAAAATATTTGATTAGGTATGTATTTAATAGGTAGGCTTTAATTACTTAGCCAAAGCACACCGACTTCGAAAATATTTTATTAGGTATGTATAGTAAATGAAAACTACCAATCAGTTATTTTTTAATTTTTAGTGCTTTTGTTTGAAGTCGGTTTTTATTTTTTTGTCAAAAAGTTTTTATTTTTCCCTTTTTAGTGTAGACATTAGTAGCAAAGTAAGGATTCTAACGTGTTAGGCTTGTCAAATCAAACCAAATAAGCCCAAACTCAAAGTATCTACTATTAGCCGTTGAAGACTTCCACCTATCCACCTTCTGGCCTTGCCATCAGATCAGGTCAACAACATCGAACCACTGTACTATCAACTGAAATAGAAATACTTGCAAAGTTTCAAGTCAATATGACAATTAGAAGTAGGTTAAATTCATCATTAGTTGTTTTTCCACCCTTAGGGGCGGTATTTTTTTTTTTGAAATTTAAATGGGACCAATCTGGAAGTATACCCTTTCAAACAAAACAAAAATTGTCCAAATCGGTTAATAAATGACGGAGTTCTGAGGTAACAAACATAAAAAAAAAAAAAAAAAAAACATACAGTCGAATTGAGAACCTCCTCCTTTTTGAAGTCGGTTGAAAACTGAAATATAGGTAGGTGATATCGGCTAAGAACGTATTTGAAGACACGGTCGAATTAAACAGGTCTAAACGCTATCGTATCGTATTAAGCTACGCCTATCCTAAAACAAATGTGTTAATGAAGGTGGTGAAAAAATTACTGGCATTTAATAGTTTTATCTAATTTTAAATTATATTTTTTACTAAATACTTCTTTGCCATGCATTTTTACATGTCTTTCGAGAACTTGCTAGGTTCTCTCAGACATGCAGGTTTACTTAAGAGGTTTTCCTTCACGTTTGGCGTAACCAAACCGTACATCTACATATTTGTAATACACGACTAAATAAACAAACAGCTAACATTCACCAAACACTATTCATTTTAGTTTTAGTTTGCCTTTCAAATTTTAATTATGCTATTAAAAATAAGGAATAAATGTCATCTGAATTCATATAGTCATACAAAGTTTCTAGTCGATACAACACTTAAATTGTACGATAAAATCGAGTATTAATTCGTTATGTAGGTACTTAGTTTATTTACTACCTACGAGTAAATCGTACTAATCCTTACTAATATTATAAATGTGATAGTGTGTTTGTTTGTTTGTTTGTTTGTTTGTTTGTCCTTCTTTCACGTCGAAACGGAGTGACGAATTAGCGTAATTTTTTATATGTTTCAAAATATTCCTATAAGAGGGTAAAATAGAGACTGAAAGTTTATATGAAACTAGCTTTTTAGTTTTTTTTTGGTAGTTTTAGCACGAGCGAAGCCGCGGGTTCTGCTAGTAGTCTATAATATATTCCACCGTTCAAACGTACCTAGCGAAGCGAGGGTGAGTCGCTAGTCAATATATGTATAAGAGTAATAGGCCTACACAAAACAGTTCAGTACCTTTTTTTTCTCTGTTAGTCCACTGAATTTCTTTTTATTTAGCAATTGACGAGCTTCCTTGTCAGCATTATTTTTTTTTTTTGGGAACAGTTTTTTTTTTACATGGATAGGATAAACTTCTATTCATATATGTTTTTCCTCAAATTTTCAATAATGATTACGCTCGAACTACGATCACTGGAAGAACTTTAGTTCAAATAAAGCTAATAGAAGCTTTCATTCACAATATCTAATGAAACATTAAATTTCCAAGAGTTATATTTATAGGATAAAACAAACAAATGTATAATACAACTGGTATATAATATCAAACCCAAACTCAGGTCTGGCGTTATCTGTTATCGTTGTGCAAACACGATACCCTATCTACCCTACTAACGGCTATTCAGTGCATTGGCGGGGCTGATTTAACCGACTTTGAAAATGGAAAAGATTTTAAATAAAACTTTGTATTTCGGTTCCCGACGTTTCTGAAGAGACTGTCTCTCCCGTGACCATGATTGCTGTAAAGCATTCGAAACGTCGGGAACCAAAAATCAAAATAAATCCGTGAAATAATCCGAAAAGATAGTTTTATTTAAAATGTCAAATATTCTAGTAAATCTAAGAAAGTATTAATTTAAGAAGATATATATTTTGATTTTAATGTTAAATGTATGATATTATTTTTTAGAATCTTGGCGTAATGTTGTACTAGTAGCTTTAGCAGTACTACTAATGGGATCTTAGCATCTGTATTATTGTCTTTAAATTTTTTGTTTAATTATATTGAACATAACACACTGTTTGATAGTTTATATCGTGAATAAATTAAAATAACCTTTGAATTTCCTTATAATTTCAATTTTGTGAATTTGGATACAGAGACTTTGTAGTTGTATGTGCGTAGAAAAGTAAATGATATAAGTTATAACAATTGCCTCAATAAATGATCAGGCGAATCTAAGACCTTTTTTGTTTAACTTTGGGAAATGCATTTACGGATACCACCTGCATACATACAGGTGGTCATGTGGGCCAGAAAAGCCAATACAACCCACTAAAACCCAATAGAACCTCCCCCGTCTCAATGGAACGTCGCAGGATCCTAACTGTAGCTTACTCTATAGTTATTCTAGGCTAAATTCCGTATCCCCCCCAACGTGCGTTCACCTTGTCGTGGTGGGGGGGCTCAGTAGTGCCCGGCAATACAGCCGGGCGCGAAGCCAAGAAACGCACAAGGAGGTGGCCCACTTCGGTGGGCGGTGGAAGGCGGCCCTCTTCGGAGGGTGGTGAACCATGCGGGTTGCTCCTGGTACTTCTCTGATAGCAGAGTGGACCTTGGAGCAACCCCGTGGTTGTGTGGTCTGCTTACACAGACCTGCCGTCGGGGCGTCGTAGTTGAATGCGTAAGCGATCCTGCGACGCCCAATTGAGACGCGGGAAGGCTTTGTTGGGTTTCAGTGGGTAGTACTGGCTTTGCCGGTGAGTCCCACACCTCGTGCGTAAATGCATTTCCCAACGTTAAAAAAAAGGCTAAATTCCGTATGTAAAGTAAATTACATCAAAATCCTTCCAGCAGTTTCTGCATGGAGAAGTAATAAAAACAAACGACAACCTTTCGCATTAATAATAGTAACCCGATTTATGTAAAACCACTCTTGAAACATAACATATAATAAAAAAAATAACTATTAATTCCATTCACAGTACCTACATTACTATAAGCGATACATATCACATGAAAAAACAAAAAAAAAATAGATCCAAACATATTTTCCTCCCTTTTTAAGGTCGGTTAAAACAAGCTTTCATACTTCCGACTAACAAATCATTATGCGACCTCACGTGTCCATCTGTCCGTCTGGCACAACTTATCTTCTTCCAATCTACTAGACAACAGGGGTTAAAAATTTGTTTATATAATTGTATTTAACTGTATTGTACATTGTACATATATATGATGCAGGAACTGCAGGGTCAATAAAGGAATCCATATATAGGGGACTAGCAATGCCCGCGGCTCCGCCCGCGTTCAGGCGACCAAAAACCAAATTCTTAGGTTTTACATACATATTAGTATACTCTTACATTGCAGTTTTTGTATTTTTTCTCAGAAATGAGGTATTTTCCCAGGGTAAAAAGTGTCCTTTATGTTGACCCGGATAACCAGCTATCACCATACCAAATTTCATCAAAACCCCTCCAGTTGTTTTTCTGTGATGCGGTAACAGACAGACAGACAAAAATTTTAAAAACTATAGATTCGGCCTCTGTCTCGATAATAATGTTTATTTCAATAAGATTTTTCAAAAAATATTGAATGTACAGCTTAGTTACAATTTTATTATATGTATAGATAATCCTGTACAAATAAAAAATACCTCTGTGTACATATACGCACGTAAGAAGTTATAACTAAAAAATAACTAAAGATTTCATCCCGTATGTCACAAGTCACACCTCTCTGTTTGTAAAAGGAATGCAACTAATTTCATCATGTCGCTTTTTGGCTGTCGGTGTGCGCGCGCATCGTAAAAATTTTACTCTCATATTTTTTTTTCTAACCGTGCCAAAAGTAGTATAACTTAAAAAAAACTATTAGTATTACATGACTAGCTATGAAGGATACAAACATTTTTATACTATATTTATTTATATACATATAGCGGCTTCCTCATTTGTGGTGTCTCCCTTAGTACCTGACAGTAACCTATATGTTATTCCAGTTTAGTCTATCTGTGTACTAAAGTTCCAAATTCTTCCAGCTATTTTAGCACTAAGACGAAACAAACATACACACATATACAAACTTTGGCATTTACAATAAGAGTCCTATATGGGTCTCGTGAACATTGAGAGAAAAGTTGGTCGTCTAGTCAAAACTAAGTTACTCATGAACTTACAGCTTATTTAATATTAATCACATTAATAAAAAGGTGTGGTGTAATGTAAGTGTAGACTATTTATTAAGCATACAAAAGTTATGTTTCAATCATCTCAATAAAATTGGGATCTAATAATATTGTCAATATTATTTATAACCGACAGCTAATACAACTGATAATACCAAACAAATTTCAGTTTTAATAGTATTGTAATCAGTGATATGTTACTGATACACATATTTGCTTATATCCTTATCTACATAATAAAACCAATTCTAACAAAAGATTCACAACCCCTTGTTGATTCTTGTATATAAAAAATCTATTCTAATAAATGGAGAGCTGATTTTTTTGTTCGGTTATACTGCAATAACTACTGAACAGATCGGGATAATACTCATACCATAAGATGCAGCCAGTGTGTTTCGGAGAAGGTTTTAGTATATAGCATGTTGGTGATTAATGTACTATGTGGGCGGAGCCACAGGAAAACGCTAGTATATATAAGATCTATAATTATTTATTGTATTAAAGTATATTAATAACTAGCAAGTGAGTATAGTTAATAATATAAACACTACATGTAATAATGAAGTTTAATTGCAAAATTCATTCCTAATTCATTATTTGTTCGTTTTTTTAAATGATTGTGGTCTCTATTAATGTTACATTCTCATAGATTAATTAATCAATTTATATTTCATGTTTTGTAAGGCATTAGTTCATTCTAAAGTTTGTTAAAAATATAAAATTACAGTTATGTAACATGTAAAAATGACCAAAATATTAAGGAAAATAAGTACAATAATAATAGATAGTAACATAATTTGTGTGCAAACTTGAGCCTATAATTTGATTATTATTTATTTATAAGATAAAACATCTATACTAATATTATAAAGGTGAAGGTTTATGAGGATGTATGGATATCTGGATGATGTATAGATGTAAGAATGTTTGTTACTCTTTCACACAAAAACAACAGAATGGATTTTAATGAAACTTTACAATAATATAGCTCATATATATATCAGGATAACAAATAGGTTACTTTTTATCGTGCAAAAATATAGGGTTTCTGAGGGATAGATTTGTTTTTGTATTTTTAGAGGTGAAATGAGCCTCTAGTATTAAATAACTAGAAAACATTATCATTATAAATTATTAATACATTTATGTGAGCTGAATACAAAAGTTACTGTAATCCCGTAATAAATATTATAAATCTGAAAATTTGGATAAATGGTTGCTTGTTACTCAATCACTCCAGAACAGCTAAATGGATTTTGATGAGATTAGGCACAAAAATAGGTTATGTTCTAGAATAACAAATAGGTTACTTTTTATCCTGGAAAAATGTATGGTTCCCATATGATAGATATGTTTTTGTTTTCACAGAGCAAGGGATTGACTATCTATTCCATGCTAACAATAGTAGTAATATTATCTTTTTTATGATAAAGCATTAAAAATGTGTTATAGTATCAAAGTGATACCTATAAGATTCTCAGATAGAATCTCAGAAAAATAAAATTACTTGGGCAATCCCTTACAATCAATCCAACATTTTTAATTTAGATTATATACACTAATATAAACTCAAATAATTTAATAAAAATTTCAGAAAAAATACTTTATAGCAACAAATATAAAATATTAATATTTTATTAAGTATTAATTTAAATACTTTAATGTTATGTTTTAAAAATATCTTTAACACTTAGAATTAGTCATTATTCTGATTATAATTTATAATATTTACATGGATAATCCAATAAAAGAGGGATTTATTTGAAAAACTTAACTGCTATTGTTGTTTAATGGTCATATGACTCCTATTACAGATGCAACATAAGCATAATATAATATGCACAGTCTAATTCATCATATTATACATATACGTATGTTATATATATTAAAGTATATTAAGGAACGATACATCTTTAAATTGTTTAATTGAATGTAGGTAGCGGATTGTGAAGGATGTGCAAGGACATATGCAGTATACTTGTTACTTCATACCGCAGTTTTTAGCAATTACGACAACATAACCTTTACACCATCTGTCAAATTTCATATCATATTTATCTATGTGATTTTACTATAACACTGACCTCAAGCTCTTGGTTATGGCATTTGTCTTCAAGTTCTTTAACAATATGTTCATTTTCAGAAGGTTCATTGCTTGTAGCAGGCTCAGTACCCTCGGATAGCACTTCTGTAGCAAAATTTGTAATCTGCCCTTTTAAACTGCTTAAACTTTGATTTAAATTAAGCCACGACATTTTAAGCACGTTTTTTTAAAGTCACATGTCACAGGCAAACTTTTGGCATCAAAATATTATTGAAATACTGATGTAAACAATAAATAAATCGCATTATTTTGCAAATGACAAGACATTGTCTAGTTGGCAAAACAAGTTAGTTTGACATTTGTTTTGTGCTTTAATAAAACTGTTTTCTGAACTTTAATATGTACTGTTTTTTATTTTAATATAAAATCTTCCATTGATTACTGCTATTAAAATTAAATATTTTTAAGTAATTTTAACAATTTTAATTTTTATTACATTATCTGTAACTGGATGACGGCATCCATTATGGCCGACTTGGCTTCTGCCTTGGCCCTTGACATTTAATTGGTGCTTGACGTTGTGTCATATAACTATACAACTTAATTCACTATTTTTGTTATTTTTGTGAATATTTGGCACAAAATAGAAGCAATAATATTAGGAATAATTTATTTCACTTATATGTTAATGTAATTTGTTTTATAATGGAGCAAAATTTCATCGACCTGAAGGAGTTGAAGATTTATCCTAAATCGTATAAAAAAGCTAAAAACGTGTTTAATAATGAGACTGATAGTGAAAAACAAGGGGAAAAAGTTCCTTTAACTACCCAAAATGCGGTAAAATACCTTTTAGATGGAACTTTGAGGTTACGAGTATGCAGATACTGTTTAAATGTTACAAGTATGCTATCAGAGTTAGACGAAGTCCTGGTAATAGCAGTAAATGGTTCTCTCCATGAGGTCACAGTAAGAGATATGGTTGCCAGTTTTCATCCTTTTAAGGTGATTTAAAATTCTCAATCTTTTATGTATAACAGCATAACCTATTTGCATAATATAAATTCAAGTTGAGTGTGTTCATATTATGGGTTATCCTTCTAATACTGTCAATATGATCATAGTCTCTTTTTGTATTTGTATATAACTTGACAATTGAGCTGTATAATAAATTATATTAGAAAGAGCAATAAATTTTATAATTTCATAAGTCATAGGTATATAACTAATATTTCATAATCACACCATTTACAGGTAAATGAAGATACAAATGTCCCAAATAAAATATGCACAGATTGTCTAAATCATACAATAGACTGTTATTTATTTACCCAGAAATGTGAACAAGCTGAGCGAGCACTGCGCAATTGCTTTGATGATATTTATGAAAAATTTGAAAAACTTGACCCTCTAGAACCTGTAAAGAAAAGAGGGAAAAGGAAACAAAACCCTAATCACAATACTCTGTATACAGAGCACGAAAATGTTATAAATTACGCTGAACCTGTTATAAATATTGTTAATGTGGATAGTTTCCCGGTATCAAATACAGAGATAAGCGACTTGGAATGTCAGAAGTGTTGGCAAACTTTACCGAATATGGAGTCATTATTGAACCATGAAAAGTCGCATCCAAAATCAATGTGGTATACTTGTAAATTGTGTGGTAAATCTTTTGTAAAAAGATATCATTTGAAAAAACATATAAAAGAAAACCATTTCTTTGATGATGATGATGTTGAACCGCCTAATCCTGAACAGTTTAAATGCAATGAATGCAGTCAGTTAAGCAATACATTAGGCAAGCATTTACAACATTTAGAAAAACATAAATTTAAAGCTTTCTTTGAACACTTGATTGAAAGAAAAGTTGACAATTTGTGTTCCGTGTGCCTGGAAAAAGGATCTCGCATGACAAGCTTGAGTGAAGTTATAAGCTTTTATGGTGGATATCCAGATTTGATCGGTGATAAACCTATACAAAACATTCTAAATGCTACAATACCTGAAGTAAGTACTATTTTTAATAATGTTTTTTGTTCTTCAATAAGTCAGTGACTAAAATAAAGAAATTTACTAAACACATAATTTTTTAAAATCATACATTCATCTTTTAATGTTATATTTGGTTATATTAATTAGTCATAATAGATCTAAAGCAAATTGTGACACTATAATTTCAATGTTTTAAATAATTTATGTCAATACTGTAAAATTAAGTAGAAGTTATTATTTCACTTTTGACATTATGAATATTTTCTAGCAAAATTTATATAAATACAAGGAGTTGTTACTCCCAAATCAAGCCATGATTGTAAAAATTCAGAAAAAAAGTAAACAAAAATGCAGATTTGCTCTTAATCATAATGAAAATAGTTCCTTGCAAAGGAAAGATTTATCTTTTCAATTTTCATATCCAATAATTGTTATTGAAAAGAAATATTACAAGTTAAATGATGATTTTATTTCTTATACATTTGCTAAACCACTCTTGGTTAATCCGTTTAGAGACTCTAATGTAATGAAAGGAGAACAAGAAGTTGTTGTCGTTAATTCACTAGAAATAGAGAATAATGCTCTTAATGAGGATACAAATATGGATAAAACAGGCAATATAACATCAGATTATGTGAAAATAGATACTACATTTGCAACAGTTAATAATAATAATGGAAAAGTTCAAGGAATAGTACAATCCTGTAAATTATGTTGGGTTTTTGAAAAACCAACATGTAAAGATTGTTTAAATGCAACAAAATCTACAGAAGATAATGTTATAAAGAAATATCAGACAAATGATTGTAAGTTCTGTTGGTTATTTGAGAAAAGCAAGAAATGTGATTACTGCAATAAAAGTAATGAGATATTAAAAATTGTTGCAAATAGTAATGAAATATGTAAATTGTGTTGGCTTTTTGGTGAGATTGATAAATGTGTTTGTAAAGTTAATAAAGAAAATACTTTAAATAGTGAAACTACACATATAAGTGATGATAAATCAAATGAATCGAATAATCAAAAATCTCATTGGCAATGTGACATTTGCTTAACTAACAATATAAACAGATATTCTTGTATATGTTGTGACAAGAACCATGATAATATGGAAAAAGTAACTATCAATTTTGGCAAAAAAATATTACAAAATGAATTAAAAGAGCATTCTATTGAAGCAATTAAAGATATAAAAGATAATAAAAATAATAAAAGTATTATGTTATTTCAAACTAAATTAGAAACTACATATGACCAAGAGGATATTGGAAATGAAAATAAAATAGCTATGGAACATAACAAATATAATAACTTACATAAAACCAATGAAGCAAATTCATTAAAAACTACAATTAATAATCAAAATGAAGATATACCAATGGAGGTAGAAATAACACCTAGTAATAAAATTTATGGTCAAACTGAAGAAAATGATGAAGAATTGATGGATTTTGAAGAAAATGAAACACAAATTGTAATAAATCAAGAAAACACAATTAATATTGCAAATGAATTTATAAAAGGGTTCAATTTTAATATAGGAAGTGGAGTTTCATATTATAGAAGAGTTAAGAAACCTTTGAGAAGAATGGCTACTCGATTTCAGAAATAAAAAAATATATATATGCGAGATCGCAGCAAGAAATATTTCATAAGAAACTTTAGATATGTAGTTATAATAAGTATTTAATTAATGTTTCAAAACTATTTCGAAATAGGTGTTTTAAAAGAATATTATTTGCAAAACTTGCTGCTTTATATAGATATGGGCTATAAGAAGTTATCTCTTTATGTAAGGTTCCAGTATGTGTGTGTGTAATCCTTTTTCATTGCTTGACCATTTTTGATAAGGTTTTGTTGTCTATTTATGAGTTTATCTTGATTATTCACAAATAGGTATTCCCAGTAGATGGCGATAACATCAAAATCTTTTTTTTTTCTAATTTTCCATCATACAAGTTCTGTGGCAAGACAATGTCTTATTATTATATTTTTTTAATTTAAAACATGTAAAAAAAATGGTTATTAAATTATAACTCATTTTAATACTCTATAATTCGAAATTGTATACATACATATTGTATTTCTTTTTGATTCCAAAAGTGCTAATGAGATTTTAAATTTTTAGACTGATAACAATTTTTATTTCTCATTATTCTTACATGTAATACAAACAAAATATTCTGACAGGTGAATGTATTTAATTAAAATTAAATTAATATATTATAACATGTTCAGGCTTTATTAAGAAATTTCTGTTTATATACATTTGTCAATAAATTAAACAAAAAAATATTTGTTTATATATAACCATTTTGAATAATATATTGTCTACTATTTAACTTTGATCTTAGTCGTGACATTATATTTATCTGTCCAACTATGTCATTCATAATGAACAGATAGCTCATAAACGTCGAAGAGTGTTACGACATAATTATGATGATTATTAGTAATTTTCCGCTTTTTATATTTTTTTCTTTAACCTTTTTATTTTTTGTTGCAGATGACCCTTGATAGCTACATTGGAACAAAAATTTGCGATGCATGTCTCAATCACGTTATCTCGTCATATGTTTTCATAGTAAAAACGAAATATGTTAGAAATAGATTAAACACTTGCGTTAGTTTAATGTTAAAAAATCTAAGTAATGTTGACGTTGAAAAAAATATTATGGTAGAAATTTCACAAGAAAGTATTTTACCGTACTTTAAAATTGACAATTTCGATGACCTCTTGACAGGTGATACAGATGATAAATTTAACGTTGAGGTGCTAGAAGATGAGTTTAGAGAAAAGTCTGATTCTGAGAGCGATTTTGAAAGTAATAAAAGTGTAAACAGTCTCTCAGATGTTAATATAAATGAAGACAACGAAAGTTTAATAGAAAATCCAGCTAAAAACGTCTCGAAAACGTATATAAACAAAAAATTAGTTAATGGTTACCAATCAAAGTATGAAAATTCGGTAATTGATAACATTTGTAGCGAATTTTTGACGTTTAAAAAGAAAAAACCGGTAAAACTCGCCCCCTGTAGATATACGTGTCCGTTCTGCAGCAAACATTTCATATCAG
Organism: Brenthis hecate; assembly: GCA_951806755.1. Classification (NCBI taxonomy): domain Eukaryota; kingdom Metazoa; phylum Arthropoda; class Insecta; order Lepidoptera; family Nymphalidae; genus Brenthis; species Brenthis hecate. The sequence continues at coordinate 865,171 of OX638257.1, forward strand.
ATTACTTCGTTAAGAAACATATATTAAAACACGTCCTCTCAAAAGAACAGTGTAATATATGTTTAAAACAATTTAAATCTAAATTTTATCTCTTTGAACACAAAAAAATGGTTCATGTATTGGAGAGTGATAGCTTTCTCACCTGCAAAATATGTGGTCGAACATTCTCGAAGGCGTATAAATTAAAAACGCACGAGAAATGTCACAGAACAAAAGAATGTCAGTTGTGCGATAAAATTTTCCTCACACAAAAACACTACGACATTCATCTTCAAAGGCATGCTATTAGATTTAATATATACAAAAGTAAAGATATTCAGACTTGCAGTTTTTGTGAAAAGTCGTGTTCAAATGAAAACGAGTTATCATTACATGTAAATAAAATTCATTTACAAATAAAACCCTATAATTGCGACATGTGCGACAAACAATTTTACACAGAGTATAATTTATGCAGTCATAAAAAGTTACATAGTCTGTATTCCAAAGAAATTTGCGAGTTTTGCAACAAAAAATTGAAGTGTAGGAAAGATTTGGTGGTGCATGTAAGAAAACATATAGGCTCCAAACCCCATCAGTGTCCTGTTTGTAGGCAATCCTTTTATTCAGATAATAAAATGAAAAAACATATGAAAATATTCCATGGCGGCATATTTTGTTGTAGGCTATGCAAAACGGTCTTATCTAGTCAAATAGACCTAAAAAATCATATAAATGTCGCTCATAGTTCTATGTAGCACACACTTAAGCTCTAAGAGCTTTCAGATTTATTGAAAATTAAAAACTACCCTAACAAAGGCATTTTGGGCACAAATTTAACCATTTCCCTGTCCCATGAGTCATATGAACATTTCGATTATTTAACCATTGTCTATTTTGCGGACAGTTGTTAAAATTAGCTATTAACACAAAAAATAAATTGATTCTAATAACTTAAAAAATATTAAGTAATGAATTTTTTGATTTTCTATTTCTTAAATTAAAATAGAATCTACCCCAGCTCCCAAGGCATAGCATAATAATTAATAAAAAATAAATTGATCTACAATCGGCAAAGATCTACATATCATGTGAAAAATTCTAGCTGAATTGATATCGATTGATACTTAAATAGCGATTCTTTATCGTTTAAATGACTTGTTTACAGTTTTAGGTACTTCGTAGTTTTCTGTTTTCTATATATTTTTTTAATAACTATGTTAAAAAAAATCTTTGTTTAAAAAAAGTAATTAAATTTACTCAAAAATGCTCTAACCTATCAAATGTGCCTTTGTTCAAAGAAGGGTAGAATTGAAAAAGAATAATATAGTGCCTATTTTGATATATAAAATGAAAATGAGAAATTCTTCCACGATATGTATTACAATTGTAATTTCAATTTGATTCACATATAATATAGAATGTATTGTACTGTATATAATGAGTTTATTTTTTAAAACTTAATTCTCTGATTTATTTTTATTGTATAGAACACTAACAGCAATCTTTTTATATGCATTAGTGTTTCCCTTTAAACATTATATTTTTTTTTTATTCAATTTTTTTTCGACTTATAATTTTACGATTTTTTATATTATAAATTGCATAATAGCTGAGGAAAAACAATGAAAATAGGAACACTAGTGCATAACTTTCTTCCAAGTACAATAGTTTAAATTTTAAGCAAAGGTTTAAGGGTCAAGATTAAGAAATATATTTTTAATTTTAAGTTACAGCCAAATAAATTTATAAATATTGTATTTATGTATAGGCCAACTTGAAGAAGAAAAAGAGATATTTTTTATTGCACGCTGTTGTTGCAATAAAACCTTTTTTATCTTAGTTATAAGCACAACCACAGATTTAATGCATATTTGTTTATGGTAGTATAATAATATATTATAATGATAAGGAGTGTGTTGTTTTATTTCATTATAACTTTTTTTTGGATTTATTTTGTTTACTGATAGCAGCTTTCATGATTCAGTAAAGTTAAAATTCTTCCAATACACATTAAGTATGTATCACATATTTTTTGAAGTAAAACTTCTTTAGGTCTGACTGAGGGGTAAGCCAATAGATTGGAAAAACTGTCGCGGAATAGAGTCAAATTTATTATTATTAATTTAAAAAATAATTATACTTTCAATTTTATAAAAAAATATTATTATAAAAACATGATAATTTTAAAAATTATTATATTTTTATAATAATTATTACTTTTAAAAATGAATATTTATTACTGTGGGATAAATGTGCATAGTTGCCATGGCAACCGTTGTTATATACCTAAGCTTTATTTAATTATTGATTTGTTTTAATTTGTGATTAGTCAAAGAAGTTTTACTTTTACCGCCCGTAGAGATTACTGGCACCCATTTTTTTTCTATGATACTGAGATCCTGACTGATTTCGGCCATATGACGGCTAATCCGACACTACTTTTTGCGGCGCAAGGGATATTATCATATTATAGTGCACAAATATGCGTAATTTTTACTCTTACACTCCGCCCTCTTGAAAAACTCCAATACAATCCCATCAAAAGCGACAAAAGCCACATAGAAACCAATAAATATTTATTGGCTTTTGTCGCTTTTGATGGGATTATATTAAAGTTTTTAAATAGGGCGGTGGAACGACAGTTTAACACGACCTGTGAGAAGTTAGGCATAAGATAAAAAAGAAGTTTCGAATTGATTAGATTTGTGGAAGTTGCTTATATGCTTTTACCTTCTAGAATAAGCTGAACCTGCAAACAGTTGAACGGATTTTCTTGACCTAAGAACACTCGATCAAGATTTTTCAAAGTTCTTTCAAACGAAAAAAAAATATTAAGATCGGGTTCATCCTTCTGGGCACTAAAACGCCAGACATATAGATACACGTTCAACTTGTAACACCTCTATTTTTGTGTCGGGGGTTAATAAAAAAGAAAGCTGAAGAATATTTATTGAGAAAAGCTATAGGCTCATAAACTATGCGAGCAAACCCGCTGGCAGACACTAAGTAGTTTAATATAAAATGTATTTATGTGTTATAATATGAATCACTCCATTCACACACAGTTTATTATAAAGTGCTAAAGCACTTATATTATAAATAATCGAACGTTATCACACAATAGCGGCTCATTTTTGCTACGCTCTCAATATAAAACATTTTAGATTCATCGATACTATGTTTAATACCAACACTGTCCATAAAGGAGCAGAGGACTTTTAACTTAACATTTTTATTTTAATTGAACCGAAGAATTGAAAAAAGTAATACGTTAAATACAATTTTTCCATCATGCTAAAAAGGAACTCTTGATATCAAGCCGTGATGGTCTTTTCATCAGGGCTCGGAAACCTGTACAATTTTTAAACCGGTTTTGATCATTGGCCCCAAACCGAAAAGCTTTTCAGTTTAAGGTTTAAGTTACGTTCTTTAACCGGTTTAATCCGGGAGAAAGGTTATTCACGAATTTAGGTCCCATGACTAAAATTAACCGGTTAAATATATTTAGCTCAGACGAGCTTAACAAAGACAAAGAGTATACATATGCTATAAAGCGCGTGATAGAAAGTATAAACTGTAAGCACGGGTGTGAACAGTCTCGAAATAGCGAGGGCAACGCTGTTAGTCACGAAAAGTCACGCGTGCTGATTCTTACTCTTGTCGGTATTTATTTGGATTTATGTAATCATGGTGAAATGTGCAGTTCCAAACTGTAAAAACGATTCACGGAAACAAACTAAAAAGAACAAAGATATTACTTTTCATCGGTAAGTAATATTATAAACTAAAAACACAGAATTTAACAATATTACACAGGTGTGAGCGGGTGTTGCGAGAGGCGCGCGGGCGGGTCGACATAGTGACAGCACGTGCTTCCCCGCCCCCCGCTCCTTACCTTACCAGTCCTTCATTACGAGCTAGTGTTGTACTATGTTGTAGGGATGTTCATTTAAAGAAATTATCGATATTTTTTTCGATATAGTATTGTTGTATCGATACTTTGCGATATATCGTATAAATATATCGATATTTTTGATATATCGTTAGTCATAAGTGATTTGTTTGTATTTAACTAGTCTGTAATATTAAATATTAGATAGAGACCAGGTTAATATGAATAAAAACAGTTGGAGAAGAAACAAAACATTTTATTTATTTATTAATCCCAATACTTTTTCTCTAGACCTTGCAAAAACAAAAATTTATTTACTCTTTTGACTTTCAGTCTGTTTCTCCACCGAGTTAAAATAGCCGTTTTTATATATCGTTATACACACTAACTGTATTTAAATTTCGTAAACTGTATTAAACAAAACAGACAACTTTTATTTATACTTTATAGGTTATTTTATAATTTGTACTGAGAAGTGAGAACAATGAACGAAGCGGATGTCGGAAATCGGATTTCGGAAGAGAGTGAGACTCTCGAGGCACAGACAGCTAGTCTTCCTTCACGGAGAATAGGAGAATAGTTTTCGATTTTTGTGTCTTTGTGTTTCGAGATTGCGAAGGCTAGTTTTCAATAATTCGGGGTTACTTACACACATACACATACGTTTTATTTTTACTTAAGTTGCCGCCCATAAATAAAGGAATCAATATTAAAAAAAAGAAATGGAATGTGCTTTTAATTTTTCACGATATTTGAAATATCGGATGAAATATATCGATATGTAATATCGATACTAGGCGATTCGATAATATTAAGTTGAAGCGATATATCGCATACATATATCGATATTTCATGGAATATCGATATATATCGTGCACTAATACCACGTTTTACTACTCGAATATTTTGTAAAAATAGTATTATAAATTAAGATTATTTATATTTGTCAAAAATAAAACCTTTGAATTTTAATTGTTATACTTAACAAAGTTAAATACAGTTAAATATTATAATTAACTACCCGAATGGCACAGCGGAAGTAAGGCCGCCTTTCATTCATAAGGTCAAGGGTTCGAACCCCGGTATGAACAGATGTTTTTGTGATAAGCATGGACATTTGTACCCGAGTCATGGATGTTTATATTTAATACAAGTATGTATTTACAAAAAAAAATGTATCTACGTAGTATATCAAATAGCAACTATTTGGTGTCCACGACAAAAGCCATGTTGCGCTATTGTGGCACTAGATGGCGCTGTCAGTGCCGGATTTAACCAAGCGCCGCCCCTGGGCACAGTAACAAATGCCGCCCTATTATCGAAATTTTGCATAAATGGGTAAAGTTTCGATAAAGTTTAAATGTTTTTAATTATTAATATTTTGAAAAATACAAAAACAATAACTTCGAAACAATAACTTCGAAAAGTGTACCTACTAAGACTTTCTTAGATTTGCGTGAATATTTGAAATTTTAATTAAAATTAAAATCAACAAATATTGTAAGTTACGTTGGTGCCATTTTGGATTTACTGAAATTATTTTAGTCAAATCATGGGTAAGCACTGTGTGTAACAAGTAGGTATTTATATAACGCCTTTGAGACGTCTAAAATTTTAGTCTCTCTCGTGACCATGATTGCTATAAAGCATTCGAAACGTCGGGAACCAAAATCAAAATAAATCCGCGAAATAATCCGAAAAGATAGTTTTATTTAAAATGTACCTACTAGTTAATCTTTTTTATTTTTCATTTTTTGTAAAATAAAAAAGCATTTTCGATAACGCGAAGAAATTTTTTTTCCCGCCCTCCAAATTTTGCCGCCCCGAAAAATTTGCCGCTCTGGGCACTAGCCCCGAGTGCCCCTAATGTAAATCCAGGGCTGGGCGCTGTGTGCTGTGTCCTAAGATATTTACTTATTTTTATTTAGGTATATCTAATTTCAGATTTCCTAAATGTCGTCAATTGACAAATAAGTGGGTGACAGCAATAAAAAGACCCAACTGGGAGCCAAACATCTGGAGTTTCGTTTGTTCCATGCATTTTAGTGCTTCGTCTATTTATGAAACCAAGGGTGGACTGCGCAAGCTGGTTGGAGGTGCAATACCTGAGCTTAAACTTGAAGTAAGATTACACTTATTTTAAAACCATTAAAAAAAACAGCTTGCGTTTCGACCGTTGTATTTACGTGGTACGTTTGCAATTTTCTCAAAAATATATGAAAAATTAGAATTTTTAAGGTGTATGCCAGTGAACGCTCTTTTTTAAAATAGTTATCACTTTTTCAATAGTCTTTACTTAAAACTTAATCTAACCAAATATCATGTTTATTTTAGGATGAAGCAAAAGAAGATTCCATGGGAGAAAAGCTGGTGCTGCTGTCGTCAATAAGTCCACAGTTGTCAAATCCATCTACAAATGATAGAGTGCTGCTATCTAACAATGAAACTATAGAAACTATATATATAACAATGCCAGAAGTAATGAATGACAGTACAGTAGCGACATCTATAGATAATGAGCAACGTGAGCGTAGACTAAAACGTCAAATCACCAATTTACAGGAAATTGCGAAACGGCGGCGATTACGTTGCAATGCTCTTTACGTACAAAGAAATCGTATGAAAAAAAAAATAGTGTCTCTGACAAAAATGCTTGCGGATTATCGTCAAAAAGACCTAATAACACAAAAACGCAAAAGTAAATCAAGTTTGGTTAAAAAAGCGAATATTTAAAGTGTTGACGCAGCCAGCGCAGAGTCCCGATCTAAATCCAATGAGCATTCCTTATGGGCTTATCTCAAAAGTAGATTGGCAAACGAATACGATTCACCACCATCTTAATATTTTGTGGGAACGCATACAAAATCAGTGGAATAAAATTACACCCAGTGTGTGTAAACAACTTGTAAAAAGTATGAACAGCAGATTAAGCGCTGTTAAAAAGGCAAAAGGTCTTTCGACCAAATATTAACATTAAACTTTTTAACTCTAGAAAAGGTGGTTCACAAATGAACCATTAAAAATTAGCCTTACATAAGTGTTAAATTATTTTTTTTTGATTATAAATTCTATATGTAATTCTGTGTGAATAAATGTAGTTAATGTTGATATACTTCTTTTTTAATTAAATACTAGAAGTTAAATTTATAATGCACGTAATATTATGTAAAATTTTCGATTGTTGACTCAGTTTCGCACCTAAATATACGTACTTGTAATTTATTGATGAACTAAAACCTTACCTATCTGATATTTACTAAATACTTACATACCTATTACTCAACTAACGTACTTTACATTCACGCACAGATGTCAATCATGGCGCATCACTATTCAACCGCTTCATCTGCGAGTATCTACTAGTACTATGTATCAATAAGTGTTTATAGAACATCAGACATCTGCTTAGTGCTTACTGCTTACCTTTCGCACAATGGACAATGAGCGATATGCGCATTCTATAGCTTATGTACGAGTATACTCTAAGAAGGATGCATGTACGTTTCAATTCAATTACACTTTATTGTACACCAAGAAAAAGATACAAACAAAATTTCATAAACACTACAAAGAAAAAATGTACAACAGGCGGCCTTATCGCTAAAAGCAATCTTTTCCAGGCAATCTTGAGGTGGAGTAGTAACTTTTATAAGTACGGTAGGCGTTATAGACGAACACTTTAATTCATACACATAAATAAATATTAAGTAAATAAAATAAATACAACTAAACAGAAATCCATATATACATACAAGTAGTTATACCTACATAAATACATACTCATCAACATACATACATATTTAAGAGTAACGGAACTTTTTAGTTTTTATATGTAGCAATACAAATTACAATAATGAATATATCAATATACCTACTCTATGAATGGAACCAGGGTCATTTAAGTTATATACAAATCACGTGGTAATTCAAATATTGAAGTTGTCCCGCGTTACAATAGAGATGGCAGGGTAAAACTTACTAAACTACAATTGAATTCGTTCAATAGATGTCACTGCTGAGACCAGATGAGATGAGTTTTTAAATGTCCGCCGTTGATGATAAAGGTATCTTTAACAATGTGATATTTTAAAAATTTATAATTTTCCCTAAACTAAGTGCCCGTTATTGTGTTTTATCGTTGAGTTGAGCTTATGTTCTTCCGATAAATTCATATGACTGTGATCTCAATATATCATAATTTCGTAGTTAGTCGAACAGTGTTAGGACTCGTTTCTGGCGTTTGAGTTTTTTTTTGCGATTTTTCATTTTTGGTGTGCTCATCAAGAAGGTCAAGGCCCAATTATGCCATCAGACAAGCAATGCTGCGTTCCTGGATGTAAAGAGACTGAAGGTACCTATGTCAAATATATGAATACCCGTCATACTCGTTTTACTGTCGTAAGTATTATAATATATTAATGTTATTTTAAAGTGTCAATCAATTTTATAGAAATGAAATAGAAATTGGTAATTTATTTTCAGAATTAGTGTTTATATCTGAATGGTGGTCAGGAACAAAGTTGTCCATATACATAAAGAATGATGATAGATACCATGGGAAAGAACATGGCTATCTTATTATGAACCATACCTAGTTATGAAGTAGACTGGCTCATGGGTTGGCACTTCTGTGACGGTATCAAAGTTTTAAGAGTGAGTATATCGATCTGATATTTCTATAAATTACATAAATGACTTTTGTTTATAGTGTTCATAATATTTCAAACTGTTGTTGGTAAATAAAACTACATTCTAATAAAACTACAATACTATTATGATCAAAAATAAATGTAACTAAAAACATAACAATATAATTATTAATAATATGTAGAATATGCTATAGCTATGTATGTATGTATATGTACTTACAATTTTTTTTTATTTTTATATATTTTTTTTTGTATTAACATCATGCTATTTAAACAATTTTGAAGCTTGTTCATTTTCAAAAAGCAAGCAAAAAAAGCAAGAAAGCTCCATTCAAAGTATTATATTCATTGTTTTAACTAATGTTCATGTTGCGATTTATAAAATTCCATAGTGATTCTATGTAGCATTGTTGTGGCTAGATGAATGTAGTTTTAAATAACAATTTAGCTATAAAAATATAACGATACAAAGTAACTAGAAAAATAGACAATGTATGTTTATATGTATATTATAAATTTATTTTATACTATATGAATTATATATTTTAATTTTATAATAATTTCTGCATAAACATTCCCTGTACTCAATATATTCAATTCATTTAACATAACATAAAATAATTGGAATATTTTAATGATATGCTATTAAAAATATAGTCAGTTATAACTTATAAACTAGTTAATAACATTAAATATTTAATGGTGAAATAGTTAATGAGTTATACAATACATACTTAATTAAATATTAAGACCTGAATTTTCTAATAACATGGCTGTCTCAAAGCGGAGTTTGATAAATGAGTGATGTTAAACATAAATCATAATATAAGTTTTTTCCTATAAAATTTCCATTTAGAAAAAGATAAACAATTCTTTATTTAATTAAATATATAAGCAAATGAAGTACCTATTGGCCTTTATGGTCGTTAAACTTTTGTGATTTCAATGAAATTTCATTATGGACATAAATTCCCGAATCCCATTCCAAGTATTTCTATATACTTGGAATGGGATTCGAGGAGCTCTTCAATATAGTTTTCGCAACTATATCGAAGTACAGATCGAGAAGATGTTTCTGTAAAGATATGTCTGCTATCAGAAGCTTGTTGAATAATACCGGCGCGGGCGCTGGCTTAGTATTTTCTTGGCTCAATTTTGCATTTAGGACATCCTTAGACTGTCTCTTCTGTGTCACGGGGCTTATTATTGAGATGAGAATTTTCAGGAGGAAGGGGTCAAATCGAAAACGCGCTGTGGATTTACTTGAGGTATCTGTTCCATACGCGTCACCCATATTACGTTCCTTCTGTGCTGAAATCGTTTTTGAAAATATACGCGCCCGGCGCATTTACGATTTTTCTAAAATTAATCAAAAGAACAACAATCTTTTGAAAAATATGTCATAGCTACATTATGAAATTAAGTTGAATTTGGAATTTGAAGTCAATCGCGAGATTTTGAGCTTCACACTACGTTTGTATTGGAAATCGGTAATTTTGTAAGAGCTTATAGGATGATTGGTAGTTATAATTTATATTGTAATCCCTTAATTATATATACTTAGTCTATGGTATAAGATAATCTATAGGTACATATAATAAAACTGTAGAGGTCGAATGTCTGTACATAGAAAAAAATGTTAAAAACCGAGTCGGGGACGTAAGAAGAGAAATAGAACAAATCCAGTTTTATTTTTTTCATTTATTTTTTTCTGTCTGTTTGTCTGTTTATAAGGGCTAATCTCCAAAACTGTTGGACTGATTTAAATGAAATTTTGATGGTGGTACCTTATATCCCCGGTCAACATTTTAGATACTTTTCATCCCGGAAAATCAAAGAGTTCTCGTAGGATAGTTAAAAAACTATAGTAACTTATAAAGCTTAGTACAGAAAAACTTATGCACCTAATTTAGTAAAATTTGGCATGCTGATATTGATGATTGCCGGTCAAACAATAAGCTACTTTTTATCCTGGAAAAATATACGGTTTCCGAGGGATAGATTTGTTCATGTTTATCTAGAGGCGAACCCGAGCGAAACCAGGGTGAGCCGCTAGTATACAAAATATAATCTAAACCCAGTGTAGTTGTAAATTTAATTTATTAGAATGAATAATATTGTAATAACAGCACCATATCGTTGTAGCAACAGTTACAATAGTTTGCCGTAGCTTCATGCGATTTAAGAAAATCAAATACATATAAGAAATAGTGTTCCTTTTGAAACCTTTCGTTTTCAATACATATTATAATAAAATTCTAACTAAATCAAATCTGTAAATTAAATATTTTTTAGAAAATCTTATTGAAATCGTCATTATTATCGATACAGAGCCGAATCTATAGTTTTTAGAATGTTCGTCTGTTTGTCTGTCTGGGAATGTATAACGAGAAAATCACTGAACAGATTTTGATGAAATTTTGTATGATGATATCTAATTATCCAGATCAACATATAGGATACTTATTACTGCGAGAAAATATCTCTGAGAAATGTATACTAAACATTAAAACGTAATTAGAGTCGCGCGAATTCGGTTCAGCAGTTTTAAAAACGTATTCGGAAATAAATATTGTGTGTAATTTTTTAACCGTTAAGTATCTATTGAATTGTGGAAATCTCTAATATATTCGTATGTACATAATATTATGAACGTGTTCCATTAATTGAAGCAAAGATTATTAACCTTACAAATCTTAACTACTTCTCTCAAAAGAGAAATGAATTCAGTAACACGTAAATTGCACTGTATGAATTGTACTGAATTTTAATTTCAAAATTTGGTTGAGAAAAGTATTATTTTAAATATATCTTTGCTATTGTTAAGCGAAAATATTTGCTAGGAATTAGTCAAAGCAAATGCGGTCTTAGCAATTATAAATAACTAGAATTTATAGATAACTATTGATAAAGATAGATCTTACCACTTTTTTGTTTATTATGATAAGTAGACTTCTAGAACAACTAACAACTATGTTTATAGATTAGCGGTGTGTCAAACAAATCGATACTTATAAATAACATTAACTACAAATAAAAAATATATATTATAAAAATAAAAATTCCGACTGCATAAAAGCTAACTAAAAAGATGAAAACAAGTTCACGAAGGAATATACTCTTAATGCAGTTGGAGACGTACACGTTTCATCCTTGCCGCAAGATGTATGCAAATACATAATAATGTATAATGTATGTATGTCTCCGACTGCATAATACTATATTCCTTTGTGAACTTGTTTTCATCTTTTTAGTTAGCTTTTATGCAGTAGTTTCTTATTTTTGCAATATTTTTTTTATTTACAGCTTTTTAGTTTTTGCCAATCAGACATTGGAAGTTATATTTAACAATTTTTTATCTTAAATTATTATAAGGAATACAGGGGTTTTATTCCCTTTTTAGAATCCTTGTTATGAGACCTTTAATATGATACCCATATTGCAGAAAAAAAAGATTAAAAAAATTCACCTTAAACAATGAAATCTAGCAGCCCCCATATTTTTTATGTCACCGATCTAAGAACGCTTGCATTAATGAGACGAATCTAACGATACCTTAATTAAAGAAATCCATCTAGTGGTTTGGAAGATATGAGGGAATAAAGAATATTACAAACAAACATACAAAGATAGGCGCGAAAAACATACGCCTTTCCTTGCAGTCGGGTCGGTCGCAAACCGGTCGAATATTTGTATGTTAGGTCATCCTTCTCCTTTTTAGCAGTTGGTTAAATAAAATAGCTCTCTTTAATATTTTCGTTATTATTCAAATTGTTACAATAAGCAAACACTCGTTTCCTCGCCATATTTGCTATAGGTACAGGTAAGATTCTCATTGTTTACTTTAATATAATCTAAATCCTTACTTATTTAAATGTACTATAAATTATAAAATAGTTAGATATTATTTCACGTATAGCACACGTCACAAGTGCCGTTAAATAACCGAGATAATGTTTGCAACAGCTGTTTTTGTTCAGAATATGCATGGCTGAAAATCCAAAGTCCTCCCAATATAAAGCTTCATTATGTTTTATGTACCTAATTAAAATAAAACAAGGTATTGTAATTTGAAAAGAATTTATATATAAATTCGATTCAACGAGCAGTGTAATTATAGTAATAATTGACAGTAAATAATGATTTTGTAGTAAATAGGGAAAGAATGACCAAAATTGCATTTTGTTTAAAGATAATTTACCTATTCCTGATGATTTAAACTGTATTAAAGATACATTATATATACTTTGAAAGATGTTAAAAGTTATAAAAGTAAAAAAAACATTGAGTTTAAAATATTCTAATTAAATTATTAGTCTTCGATAACAATAATTGTGACATGACTGCTAATCGAATTGTGTTCGTTATATTTACTGAAATAAATATGTATACCTATACATATTTTTTTATCTATGGCTACTATGGACCCGTTTCATAGCATCATGCAATCTATATACTTACTTTAATTGTTACTTATATTTGTTATAAGTAAACTTCAATAACGAACAGTATTGATACAATTTGCTGCTAAGTACTATTCTAAGTTTAATAAAGCACTTTAACATATTATTATCAATATAAGTTTTACAATAATGTATGGAAGTCTGCCTGATTTGTTGACATGATTACTGCAGTGCACTCCCTTGGGTAGTGGCATAATGATATACAAACCTATAGCCTTCTTCAATAAACGGGCTATATACAAATAATAGATTTTTCAAATCGGATTAATAGTTCCCAAGATTAGCGCGTTCAAACAAATAAACTCTGTATCTTTATAATATTAGTATAGATAAGATATTAAATGAATTGTCAGTTTGAACAAGACGGTGAATCCTAAAGTTTATGTTTACAGAAAATATACTAATTATACATTTTTTAAGATGAATCAACTAATAATTTGTATCATTTTTCTTTTAGAACTGTAAAGCCTATGCGAAAAAATCGATACAGTATTTACCACCTATCGGTTGGATATGGAAATTTTCGGAGTTCGTATTTTTGGAACGGTCATTCGATAAAGATAAGGAAATAATCAAGAAGCAGATATCAGAAACTTATGATTATCCGGATCCTGTATGGGCAAGCAACTTATTTTTTTATTTACATTAATTTTTTTCCTAGGTAGAAAAGGTATCAAGAATCTAGGTAGGAAGGGTTATCGTCAGCTACTTCGCGCAGGGCACTTTTATGTCTTCATTCTTCATTTTCAAGATGTACTATGGAAGTGCATAGTATGCAAATAAGATACTTCTAGTCAATATTAAGTACCAAAATATTAAAGCAGGTTATCTTTTATCCTGCAGAACCATTTATTATCTTTGAATAGTGTTATTAAAATACCATCTTAATTTAAGGACTAAGCAATAGTAATTTCTACAAAATGTTCATACACAATTTCGTTCCCATATTATATCCTAAATTAAATATGTTGCAAATGATAAATATAACATACAGTTATATGAAATTCTTTTAAAGTAAACTTTATTGAAATAACCTTGAGTTGTCTATTTATAATCAACAATTATCTTCTACTAAATTATTTATAGTATGGTGGTATGAGACTCGATTGTCATACTTCCTTATATTTGAATGCGTAATACATTTGCATTTACGTAATAACCAATATCCCTGCTTATTGCTTTGTTTAAATCTGCATTATTTTTGGTAATTAAAAAGACCGAAATGTATATAAAATTAGAATTAAATATAAATAAAATATGAATATATTGGGACATTAACTCACACCGTCTATCCTATTTAAAAACTCCAATAGGATCCCATCAAAAGCGACAAAAGCCACATAGAAACCAATAAATATTTATTGGTACAACTCCCAGACGAGATTCGTGTTGTATAAAAAAGCAGTGCAAACAGTTTTACAACCACCCCAAACAAATATACAAAATCATGGAACCAGTAATGATAACATTTACTATCTTAAAGTATATGGAGTCAGCCGTATCGGATGAAGGTGCGTTGTATAGTTTGTAATAAAAATTAAATTAACAATTTCAGAAATGTTCAGATCAATCACCAAAAACTTAATTATTATTATATAATTCATAAAAATACCAATATGCTAAATACGAAATCTTTACTATTCCGTAAGTTGAAATAAATAGAGATATATATAAAAAAAGAATAATCACGATCCGATTACTAGTTTCGGAGAAATGCGTGCATATATAATTATAGGTGTATGTATGTATGTATATGTGCATGGAAGCCCTAATAGATTATGGCTGAATATTTTGCAGTTCCAATATACATATAATAAAATTCTGAGTCGAATCTGTACATTAAATATTTTTTTTGAAAATCTTATTGAAATAGACATTATTATCGGTACAGAGGCCGAATCTATAGTTTTTAGAATTTTTGTGTTGTTTAGTTTTTTTGTATTATTTTTACTCTAAAGAACCGGAGGAATAGTCAATATATATATGAACCAGCAAAATCATGGTAAGCAAGCAAATAATATTTTTAATTCCGAGGTGTTTATCCATTTAGAAATATAGTCGGGGTAGAAATATACTGTGATAAGTACCTGCATTAAAACTACATCTAGATCTAGTGACAAATGTGCTTAGAAAAGACAAAAGACAACTGCAACATAAAAAGTTTGATTTGCTCACCTGCGACCTACGTACTTACTATAAGAAGTAGCAGATGGCTTATTTACTAAGTCTTATTTTTATTTTTACAGGAGAGGAGAGAGCAGACGGGACATCGACGCAGAGCAGAAAGCAGCCGGTGGGACATCGACGCAAAGCAGGGAGCAGCCGGGACATCGACGCAAGAATCTTCATTCAAGAACCAAAGGAATAGTCAATATATATGAACCAGCAACATCATGGTAAGCAAGCAAATAGATGTTTATCCATGTACAAACATAGTTGGGGTTAATACTTACTGTGATAAGTACCTGCATTAAACTAAGTCTTATTTTTACAGGGGAGCACAGAGTAGCCGGGGTATCGACGCAAGAATCTTTACTCGAAAGAACCAGAGGAATAGTCAATATATACTCGTATATATGAACCAGCAAAATCATGGTAAGCAAGCAAATAATATTTTTAATTCCGAGGTGTTTTTATCCATTTGGAAATATAGTCGGGGTAGAAATATACCGTGATAAGTACCTGCATTAAAACTACATCTAGATCTAGTGACAAATGTGCTTAAAAAAGACAAAAGACAACTGCTACTTAAAAAGTTTGATTTGCTCACCTGCGACCTATGTAGTATAAGAAGTAACAGATGGTTTATTTACTAAGTCTTATTTTTATTTTTACAGGAGAGCTGAGAGCAGTGGGGAAAACTATAATGAAGACCCAGGCAACTGGGGCAATAGATTAATCCCTAAAGTGTTCATTTAAGGATTAATCTGATGCCCCTGTTACAAACATCAAAAAACCACATCAATCCAAAGAAAAACAAATGTAATAAAAGTAAAATTAATGTCTTTAATATTAAGCCATACTAACATTTGTGCTCATGAATGAATTACCTCAGTGGAACTCGAACCCGCGACCGCTGGTATAGCCAGTAGCGTCACTACAAACTGAGTCGAAGTTGCCATTATGCAAATGAAAGTTAAATATATTTTTTTATGTCCTTTATGTACATGTTATAAATATAAAATATAAATATACTAATGATTCGACATCGCTTCGCTCGGGTCCGTCATTTATATGTTAATTTATTATATGTTTACCTTGTTAACCAACTGTCATCATCCCAAATTTTCATCAAAATCTGTCCAGTGGTTTTTGAGTGATTTTTTTTTATAGAAAAAAGGGGCAGACGAGCAAACCTCATGGTAAGTGGCTATCGCCGCTCATAGACATCTGCAACACACGGCTCTTGAAGACCCCTAAATTATAGTGCTCAGGGAAAACCTCAGGAGGAAGATCACATTTTGCACGTGCGAGGTAGAAAAGAACGAGATGCACGTACATTTGTAGGATTTGGTCACGACAGACAGGCAAATTGTAAAAAATTCGACCTCTGTATTGTTAAATTGATTTTTAAACAAAATATTTAATTCATAGATTCAAATAAGTTACAATTTTGTTAAATGTATAGATACATTTTACTCATTGTTTCTGTTATTTTTTAATTAGATGTATAAATATTATTTTTGTTTTAGTTGTTTATTTTTCTTTTTCTTGTCTTCTGCTTCTTATTTTTTTTGTTATATGTGAAAACTTGATTGGTTTATGTAATGTCTTGTTATTATTTATTTAATATTGTGCTATTTGTGGCATATGCCATAATATAGTTCTCCTCGTACGGCAATAGAGACTACCAGACGGCAGACCTTCTATGTTGACAAAAATATAAAATCAGTAATGATTGTTATGTATATACATAATATGTTTGTTTCTGTATTTAATATTGTTTACTGTAAATATTTTTTGGTCATAAAATATTATATTTACCATTATTAGCAGGTGTAAAACTAGTGAAATAATGGTAAAGCATTTCCAACTTTGTAAAGTCAACTACTAAGTTAAGTTAGTTGAAGGACGATGTATATATTTGAATTTTATTGTTATAAGAATTATTAATGTTCAAATAAATTATAATACATTATATATTTTTTTTATTTTTACCCTTTGCGCCTAAGTAAAAATATTAATGAACAATAATATGAATATATATATATATATATATATATATATATATATATATATATATAGCTACGTATATACCTATATAGAAAGTTACATACGTTACAATAGAGATGGCGCTTTTTAAGCATTACCAGCTTCGACGGCGAGTTGTACCTCTATTTATATATGTAGCAATATACTCTATGAATGGAACGCAACGGAATGTAACTGTCAATTTAATTTTAATTTGTGGAACTTTTTTATTTTTTATTATTATTTTAAATTCAGACAATTATGGAATTTATTAAATTGTTATTAAGGCCGGAAAGAAAATTGTGTTTTTTATGTTTTAATGAAAACAATAACCTGGAGAGTGTTTTTATGAATTTGGAGATTGAAGAAAAGTTTTTTAGAGCGTCGTTAAATTTGGTTGAAATTGTTAAATATTTATTCCCTTGTTTTGTAAGTAAAAATAACTTATTTTTTATAACTACGCATAATATTTTATTTGACATAATTTGTTTAAAGTAATTTAAATGTTTACATTTTTATATTTTAACTAGCATTGCCTGCGGTTCCGCCCGAGTTCGGATGACCAAAAACCAAATTCTTAGGCTTTACATATTAGTATACTCTTACAATGAAGTTTTTGTATTTTTTCTCAGAAATGAGATATTTTCCCACGGTAAAAAGTATCCTATATGTTTACCCGGATAACCAGCTATCATCATACCAAATTTCATCAAAATCTGTCCAGTGGTTTTCTCGTGATGCGGTAACAGATAGACAGAAATACAGACAGAAAGACAGACAGACAGACAAATGTTCTAAAAACTATAGATTCGGACTCTGTATCAATAATAATGTCTATTTCAATTAGATTTTCCAAAAAATATTTAAGATTCGACTTAGTTGCAACTTTATTATATGTATAGAAGTTATATCCACTTACCTATTATTCTGTAAATATTTTGCAGGATATTACTTTTCCTCAAGCATGTGAAAACTGTTCGAACCTGATACTTAAAATGTATATTAATATAAGAAAAAATATAATCAAGAAAAAAATATTAAATATCATTTTAGGATTTTTAAACAAAGAGATAAATATAAATTCCAAGGATAAATCCCAAAATATTTATTTGAGTATTAATATATCCAAAATATTAAGCTCAAGTAGAGAAATAACAGAACAACATTCTAATAAAGATGTAGACAATAGAGAAAGTAGAGAACAAATGTTTAATGAAAAAAATTCTGTGGAAACTACAACAGAACATGAAGTATCCATTGAAAAGCAATGCGCAGAGTGCCTTAAAATATTTGATTCACTAAAAGTTTATAAAAAACATATGAGAGATCATAAAAGGAAGCAGACACAAAAACTTTATAATTGTAACTATTGTGATTACAAGAGCCTATGTAAGACATCTGTACAAGGACATATCAATAAATTTCATTTGAAATCTCGACCCCATATCTGTCACATTTGCTACAAAAGCTTTTACCATAAGAAGAACTTGACAGTGCACATAGAAAGTCATACTCAATCAAGGAATGAAATATGTGATGTGTGCGGCGAAAGGTTTTTACATAAAAAGAATTTACTCGAACATTTAAAATTACATACTGGTGTAAGACCTTACGAGTGTGATATTTGTGGAAAGAAATTTATTACATCAGGTCGTAGATTGGAACACATTAAGAGAACTCATAGTGAAAAGACAGAGTGCTGTTTATTATGTGATAAAAAGTTTAGTTTGACAAAAGAATTGACAAGGCATATGAAAACTGTGCATTCGTCTATTAATTTGATTTTGTAGCTATAGTTTATTACTAAGTAGTATACAAAAGGTTAACAGTATTTATTAGTATATTCATTTATTTTTGATACATCTACCTTAGATTGCTATCTTACTAAAAACTTTCTGACAAATCTAAAAAGGTAGTTTCATACAAACTTTCATCCCCTATTATACCCCCTTATAGCGAGAATCTCGGAAAATGCTAAAACGCGTATTTATTTAATTTTATTGAAGAGCATTAATACTAATTTTCAAATAATTATGATCATAAATATTTTTTGAATTGTATTGTAACGTGTTTTCCCGTGGGAATTAGATAATCTCCCGTGATAAAAAGTAGCCTATGTCTCTCTCCAGCCTTCCAACTATCTCCACAAAAAAAATCACGCGAATCCGTCACGCCGTTTCGACGTGAAAGAAGGATAAACAAACAAACACACTTTCACATTTATAATATTAGTAGGTATGGATCATTATACATATGAAAGTTTTCATATTGTGTTTCTTCTATTTGGTTCTTTATTTGGTTTTGAATGGCAACACTTGTAATACAATGGGTAATAACCATGTGGTATTCATGTTACCATAAAAAAGGAGGAGAAAAAGAAAGAGGGAAGATTGTTAGATTTGAAATGCTTAGACAAAAATAAACAGATAATTTCTAAAAAATCTTTATTAAAGAGCAAATTACAAATTTGTATCATTTTTTATTTGAGAGATTTGTATCATTGCTTATTTGAGAGCACTATACAATAAATACACTTAGGAGTTATCCATAAATTATGTCACATGTCATAATGACATAATTAACTATGTCATGCTTTGCCACATATATTACTTTGCTTAGACATGTCAATGTACATCTGACATTATTTAAAAAAAATCTAGATTACGCTTATTTTTTCTATTTTATTAATGAACAAAAACATTGATAATAATGTGTGTAAATATGAAGAATGAGTACTTGTGATTACAGCTCTCCTAAAGTTTTCTTTGGAAAATTTAATAAAATTTTTAAGAACATCACTAAAATCAAATAAAAATAATTATTTAAATTTAATTAAAGCATCTAACATAATTTACAGATTTTCCATAAGCATTGAGTATTTTACAATTACTTAATAGTATAACTAAGTAAATTCATATCAATGAAATAATCTATTATAGCCATTTTAGTTAGACCTTATTATCTTACATTGATAGCTTATTTATAATCGTGAAGTATTGAGGTAAGGAACACCGACTTATAATACCAAAAGTATCTTTAAATGCGGCCAAATCAATGAGTTTGAATAGATAATGCAGTAATATAATTATTGAAAATATAATAGATAATTTATTACAGTAAAATTTTCAATTAATAAAACAAAAAAGTTCATTTAAATTCATTCAATATTTTATTCTAATTAATAGTGGATCACATAATAAGTCGGTATTCCTGACTTTTAATCTCCGAATTAAAAATCTATCGTTGACATTTTAACCAGGTACTTACATAAAAAGAAAGATAAGGCAGTGATATTAGTTTTTTATATTCTACATTGTACCTTTAAGGTAGAGTAAAAATTGGCAGTGTTGTATCTAACCGACTTTTAAAATATGAGGGATCTCATTTGATATTTTAATATATTTAATTTTCCTTATATTATTAGAGAAGTAGTAATTCTTTATTTTGAAGTCGGTCAAGGTTTTAACTAGTAACCGGTAACTAATACTATATGATCAAACAAATAATTTATGTTGGATGTTTGATGATATGATGTGATAAATAGCATTTTTTTTTTAATGGTAACTTTGTTTTAATTTAGATGGTGTAATATAAATATTTTTGTACAAATAAATTTCATATGAATTATAAGATAATAGATTTTTTTAATCTGGCAAGAAAAAAATCACTAACTTTTATAACTGAACTAATCAAGCATCTTCATGGCAACATTTAGGTACACCATCTTATTTGTCCGAATTTCTCTAAACGTAAACTCGTTTAATATTGGTATCCTTGACTTGGTGGCACGTAGGGCTGGCCTGGTCCGGGTGAGGGGTAGCCTCCGTTGGGCTGGTCGGGATATCTGGCTTCTCCTTCGTAGGTAACCTAGAAATAAAAGTTTCATTAAAATCGGACTAACTACTATTATGAATGCATCAGTTTGTATGTGTTGTTACATGCATGTATGTTACTTATTATTACGTTACTACTTGCTACTTCGCGCTGAAACGGCTCTATGGGTTTGGGAATTGGGTGTATACTTAAACATAAACTATGACGTGAATTATCACATAGGTTACTATTAAGCATTAGGCACATAAACCAAACAACAAGAAGCGAGGCACGCCGCTAGCCGCTACACATATATATGAAATATATCTATTATCTCTCTATTGTGTCTGGAGAAAGAAGAAACCTTATACGGTACGTATGGTACATAATATATTTGTAGATATATATCTCTCATTTTTAAGTTTTCTAGGCATATTCAAGAGTAAAAAGCGGTAAATAAATAAATATATTATAAAAATAAAAAACCCGACTGCATAAAAGCTAACTAAAAAGATGTAAACAAGTTCACGATGGAATATAGTATTATGCAGTCGGAGACATACTTACACGTTTCATCCTTGCCGCAAGATGTACATACTCGTATGTATGTCTCCCGGCTACATAATACTATATTCCATCGTGAACTTGTTTTCATCTTTTTAGTTAGCTTTTATGCAGTCGGTTTTTTTTTATAATGTATTTATTTATTTACAGCTTTTGAAGTATTTTTATGTGGGAAAATTAGCGAGTATGGTTGTTAACCAACTTTATATCATTATATATCCTAAACTTATATTTAAAATGAAAAATGATGAAAGAAACCTAAAAATGATTTTTAAATA
Source organism: Brenthis hecate (assembly GCA_951806755.1). Classification (NCBI taxonomy): domain Eukaryota; kingdom Metazoa; phylum Arthropoda; class Insecta; order Lepidoptera; family Nymphalidae; genus Brenthis; species Brenthis hecate. Next base: position 887,003 of record OX638257.1, read on the forward strand.
CCTATTCATACCACTTGATATAGTTCGTCGATTTTAATTTTTATTCTTTTTAATATTATGGAATCTAGTAGCCCCCATATTTATTTATTTTTCATGTCACCTATCTAAGAACACTTGGACTAATGAGACGAATCTAACGATATCTTAATTAAAGAAATCCATCGAGTGGTTTGGATGATATGAGGGAATAAAGAATGTTACAAACATACATAGATAGGCGCGAAAAACATAACCCTTTCCTTGCAGTCGAGTAATTAATCAAAAACAATTAAAATTATCAAATCATTAAGCATATATTTTAATTCACTGAGTTTCTTTCTGTAGTTATTTTTCTGAACTACTGGTAGAGTCCTTGAAAAATAATAATAACAAAAAATAATAAGTGTATTTCTGAAATACCAATATCGATTAAGCGATTTCAGATTTTAATTTCATATTCTTTAAATCTAATTCGTTATACATATAAACTATATATATATATATATATATATATATATATATATATATATATATATATATATATATATATATATATATATATATATATATATATATATATATATATATATATATATATAAGTAAAACTTTTAATATTGACAAATAAGTAAAAAATAATAATAATAATAAAAACTACCCACCTCAGCATTAAATCCATTTTTCCAATCGGCTGTATATTTGACGATCTGGGTCCTACCATCGGGCAGCGCGATCCTATACTCCCCACGGGTGACATCACCATCAGATTTGGCGTTATGGCTGTAATCATTGCCGTCTTCGTTTACAGCATAAGCGAAGTCGAAAGGCATTCCTGGTTCGTGGTGGTGATGATGTTCGTCATGCTCGTGGTCATGGTCATGGTTGTCGTGATGCTGAAATGATTTGTTTAAATTAGCCAAAGTAATATAATAAATGCGAAAGTTTGTATGTGTCTGGATAAGCTGGACGGATTTGGATGTTTGGTACACAGATATGACCTGGAGTAACACATAGGATACGGTTAGCGACCTAAGGACACACGAGCGAGAGCGAAGAAGAAAATAAGTTGGTAGATATTCACTTTAAAGTTTAGACATTTTAGACACTTTATGAAGCATTGATTTTTTTTATTTTATTATTACCTTATCGAATAAAATCTAAGCGTTTGAAAACGAAAGTTTGAATGCGTGCTTATAACTTCGTTATGTTCTGGCAGCTCATCGGATTTGATAGCAATTGGGAATGGATATAGTTTTGTAAATTATTAATAATATATATTCATTAACATAATTTTACGGAAAAAATAAATATTTTTTTTATTGCTCTCTTACCATACCACAGTTGACAATTAGTAAAAAATCATACTGCTATTTAGTGCGAAAGGGTAAGGCTCTATTGTAATAAAAAATATTTTCCCGCCATCACAATGGCAGGTACTCGTACTACATCGATTAACTTGTCAAATGTCAACGTGCAAATAGATTTATAATATAAAATTTTATTTCCATCACAAGTACCTAGTATTTTATGAGTTGGGCAATTTTATAGTGGTGGCATTAAATTTCATTGTTACGGCCTCGTTCGTTTCACAAGGGAATGCTTGTTCAATATGGATTTGAAAACGCGATATAGGATTCTCTACTTTATGGTAAAGTAAATAGCGTTTCTAATAATGGAAGCATCCAACTTGTTTGCTGAATTTTAGTTTAAATTACAAACAAAACTCGAGTATGTATATAGGAATTTTGCCTGTTTGTTCGTTACATAAAACCTTTTAATGATTTATTCAACTTAAAATCAAAATTACATTATTTTAATTTTATATATAGGTAGTGTACCTAACCTTTTTATATCTATGTAAAAAAACGTTGGCCTGGGATTCAATTCCATGCCAATCCTACCCACAAAGTTCAACGAATAAAACCTAAGCGTTCAAATTAAGAATATTTATTACCACGTGACGTTAATATTAACTTGCGCCCATCACTCTGCCTATCATTAAAGGGTCATAATAGAAAGTCTGTGAATTTCCTTAATAAAAAGATATTGTTTAAAATTGAAATCGAACTTTTGAAATACGACAATGTGCTTCGAAGGCTAGTGCTAATAAAAACTCTCTAGCTTAGAATATTAGTAGGTAGTCTACAAATTATGTATATGTCATAGTGATTTCTGAGTATTATGTCATCTAAGTTACTAATAAACTTGTATTACAGATTATTACAGCAACATCACCTCTGCACAGTTGCTTAGGTTATTATGATGGTTAGTTCAATATAAAAAATATACGTGTGTACTTAGGTATATGTACCTATACGTAAGAAGTTATACTTCTTTGGCATAACAGAACAAAAATAGCTAAAGATTTCATCCCGTATGTTACAACTCTCTGTTTAAAAGGAAAAAGCTAACTTCATCATGTCGCTTTTTGGCTGTCGGTGTGCGTTCACATACGTGTGTTCACAAAAATTTTACTCTCATATTTTTTCCAAACGTGCCAAAAGAAGTATAACTTAAAAAAAACTTAATAATAACTAAATAATGTACATATAATATTCTTTTAATGCTTTTTTTATTTTGAAAAGGTTTAAAAATGAGAGTTCAGAAAATACAAGGTATAATATTTTACAATATTACCGTATATAGTAGGTATACAGTGCCGGATTCTACCTTAGCGCCGCTGTTGGGCAATGTAAGAAATGCCGCCCCATTATCGAAATTTTGCATAAAATGGATAGAGTTCAATTTTTTAAATTTTTGATTATGCAAAAAATAGTTATTTTTTTTAATTATTCATTTTCTGGAAAATAAAAAAAATCGATAACGCGATTTTTTTTTAAATTCATCCTTCGAATTTTGCCGTCTCTGATAATTTGCCGCGCTGGGCACTAGCCACGAGTGACCCTAAGGTATATTCAGCGCTGATAGTAAACAAAAATAACTTTATATATATTTAGTACAGAGAATAAGTAACACCTTATTAACTACTGCACACGTAACTGCCGTTTGACAAACGCGCGTTTTTGTGTAACCGTAATCGAACCTGTGAATTATCAAATCACAAATGATCATTAAGATAGCCTAGGACTATCAAAACGAAAGAGTTAATTTGTATTGACATACATCTCCAAGCAGCGCTTCTAGAATCTATCCGTAACCAACATTAATTAAAAAAATAGTACACAAATCAAAAAAAAAACGTACTATCGAAAAAACCGTCCGACCGACTATATGATTATTTAGTCCTAGCTTAATTTATTACTTCCGTAAAATTAACTTATTTATGTGTTGGTTCTATGTAAGGTCACCATGTTTAACGTGTGTAGTTCGTGTAACACTAGTGTACCTTTTAGAGGGATATACTTACTTTTTTATAAGCTTTACTAACTAAAAACCAAAAACAAATCTATCCCACGAGAACCGTACATTTTTCCGGGATAAACAGTAACCTATGTGCTATTCCAGATTATAATCTATCTCTGTGCCAAATTTTATCCAGATCCGTTTTGGCGTAATTGCGTAACAGACATCCATCCAAACATCTAAACATTCACATTTATCATGTTAGAGATTAGATTGATATATTATAGATTGCACAAAATATTAAAAAAATGTACATAAGGCGGACTTGATATTAAAACTAGCGTTTGCCACCAGTTACCTTTTTTTTAGGTTATACAGAAAATTCACACATGTGCCAAGCGAAATACGAAAAAAATATATTATTTTATGTTTAAAATAATAGAATAAAATATATAAAACTATAAATTTACATAATTATACCTGTACATAAATATATACGCTTTTTGGGGGAGTCTAAATTAATCATAAGATAAGGCGCCTACTCACGTAAGTCTTGGTTAGCCAAAAGTGTATGAATCACCTTACCTATACTTGTAGGTATACTTTGTGTTAGTACAATCAAGATAATTAGACGGTTAGCCGAGTTTTTAAAGAACCATGGAAGCTTCTCAATTAACTCGACTATAGTTTGTAAAGCATTTTGAGTTTATCAGCTTTAGGGCCTAGCTAAAACAAAAACTGAAAAATAAGCTTTTGGATATATCAATTATATTTATTTCAGAGTATGGAGAAAAATTGTCAAGTAAGAACTACAAATTTTTATCGTTTATTTTTTTATTCAGCTATGAATACGAATTTAAACCTAATGATATTATAACTATTTTTATTTTCCAGGCGTTGAAGAGGGTAAGTTCTATATATATTTATGTATGCATGTATTTAAAGTTATATATGTGTTAAGTGTATCAATTATCCAGTATCCATAACACAGGCCTCGTAGCTTATTATGGAACTAGAGGATGCTGTGTGTTAATGTCCCAACATATTTATATTTATATTACATACTCGTAGATACCGATTTGATAAGAGCGTAGGTAATAGGAAAAATTATTTGATTATCTTTAAATAAATTATATTAAATTAAACGAATGAAATCTATATTTGTTTTAGTTCGTAATATTATATAGCATAGAATAGTACATTTTTAATACAGTGTTTTAATACTTTTAGACGCTCTACCTTTTGAATTCGGTAAGTAAAAATATTTTAAAATAATTTTATTATAATATTTTTATAAAATTGACGTAAGTCGGTATTAATATTATAAAACTAAGTTTAGGTCTCAATGTAAAATGTTATCGCCCGAACAGGGACTTGAACCCTGGACCCTTGGATTAAAAGTCCAATGCTCTACCGACTGAGCTATCCGGGCCACATAAGACAAGGTATAAGAACGGTATACCTAATATGAGGTAATAAATAGGAAATGAAGGAGAAAGATGGAATATAAGTATTTGTGAGTATAAAATACATTAATGACACTAACATTATTGCTATACGATTTTTACCAATGGTTTCACCGTTTTTTTATACTTTATATTAATCATAGATTAAACTTAGTAGATATGGACAAAATGGCCATATAAATATGTATACGAACTGAGACAAACAATACCTATTATGGTATCCTAGTATCGACGAGTGTATATGAAGAGGCAAATGCCTGTAGAAGAAGCAATGAAGATACTCTTGGCTTACTCCAAATTAAAAATCTGTGTTAAAAATTATAGGTCTTTACTTTTTACATATTATTTTATAATCAGTGGTAGCTATGTTGTAACGCGCTCGGTTGGAGAACCGAGTGAAGCTGGTTCAAATACCTGTCTCGCACCACTGATATTCTTATGTGCGAATCATTTCCAAAATGATTACCACATGAGGGAAAACATCGTGAGGAAACTTAGCAAGTTTTCGAAGGACATGGGAAGACTGCCAACCTGCACATGTCCAGCGTGGTGGACTATGGCCTGATCCCTTGTATTGAAGAGAGGCTCGTGCCTTGCTTTAGGACGTTGAAAAGAGCTGCATTTGATATATACTTAAAGTTATTATTTTAAAAAATTAAGCATAACAAGCTATCATTCGAAAATTAACAATATTCAAATTGTTGTTTAGACATTAAAGGACATCATATATTTGCTGCTAACTAAATTACTTAACTTTGTTTATTTAGAATTAGAGAAATTATCTTTTTTAATTTTGTCATGTCAGCATAATATTGTACAGGTAGAGAAGTGCCTTTTGAGAAATCCGACGAATTACAAGAAAGTGGTTACGAAAAGAAATTGACAGGTGACCTACAAGTTACTGAAAACGATCAAGATGGCACCACGATAGCATTCTCCACTAAATGCACCACAGATAAAAATATTAAAGGCAAGTGAATTTGGATTCTATTTCAATATTTGAATATAAAATCACGTAGTAATTATACAATCATTAAAAATTGAATGTTCATAAAATTTATAAATTATTGAGGTATATCCTATTTGCAGTGTAATATTAAACATACACTCCAAAAAAAAACCCATTTATATTGTATACCACCTCATTTTTGAAGTCGGTCAAAAAGTTAACCAAAAAAAGTTTCATTTTACATTTTTAATGAGTTCAAAAAAAAAAATAAGTCTGCTGTGTGGCCTCTGGGCAACTAAAAACGGCTTTCAAAAACGTACCTATGGTTTTTTATTTCTCAAGTATTTCATTTGTATTAAAATTTAAATATAAAAGACAAACTTTATCATATTTATTTTTTGTCTTTTTCTATTATCTGGACCCCAAGACGAACTCCTCCACTAAACGCGGCTTTTATTATAAGATTACATGTAATTAAACTGAAATATTTAACTATATTTCAGTTGAAGATGAATACAAACCAGGTGAGGAATAAACAAACTAATTACAAACGTGTTATATCATAGTAATTCTCTAGTAGGTCAGAGGGAGAAAAATAATTCACTCCACTATTCTCGACTCTCTCACTCATTGAAGAAAAATGAACATTCTCTCTCTTTTCTAAAGATACTTAGGACTTTACGAAACCATGACTTATGCTCGGGGAGCGTGACAGAAGTTTAAAATGTATGTTATTTGATCATATTCTCAAACAATTTCCAATAAAAACTTTTTAACAAAAAAAATAAAAACCGACTTCAAACAAAACCACTAAGAAGTAAAAAAATAACTGATTGGTAGTTTTCATTTACTATACATACCTAATCAAATATTTTCGAAGTCGGTGTGCTTTGGCTAAGTAATTAAAGCCTACCTATTAAATACATACCTAATCAAATATTGGCGAAGTCGGTGCTTTGCTTTGTATCGACTGGCACCGACTTCGAAATTATTTGAGTTTAATAGCAATAAATTTTTATTACAAGTAAGGAAAATATTGTAATGGGAAAAAGTTGCTTATAATTTTAGTAAAAGAATATATTGATGTATGTATAATATAAATGAAAGTTAGCCTTCTTATCTTCAACAAACTTCAAGATGTTCAAAATTAATTACATAGTATTTATGGTTTTTACATTTCAGATACAAGTAAAGGTGATTATAACATTTGTATACAATCTATACGTATAATAAAATTGTAACTAAGCCGAATCTGTACGTTAAATATTTTTTGGACAATCTTATTGAAATAAACACACAAACGAATTTATAGTTTTTAGAACTTTTGTCTGTCTCTGTCTGTCTATCTGTCTGCTACCGTATCACAGAAAAAACACTGCAGGGATTTTAATGAAATTTAGTACATATAGGATACTTTTTACCGCGGAAAAATGTCTCATTTCTGAGAAAAAATACAAAAACGTCAATGTAAGAGTATACTAATAGATAAAACGTAAGAATTTGGTTTTTGGTCATCTGAACGCGGGCGGAGCCGCGGGCAATGCTAGTAATTATAAATTATATATATTTTGCCTGGTACTTTTGATACCTGCGTAGGTAAGGAGCTCAATCCAGGTAACAATAAAAATTGTATTGGTCAACCATCAAACAAGTAATTATTGAATTTTGGTTTACAACGTCCAATTCGATAATTGGATGAATAAAAATATATTATTCGTCCGACTATCGTCGGTTTGTAAGAATGTTTACCACTTTTTTGTTATCTAATGTAAAATAAGTGATTTTTAGGCGCATGATTTTCTATATGCAAAAAAACCTTTTAACCTACCGAGCTGAGCCGAGTTACTTATTGTACTTACTTATTTATTAGTCTATTCATTCGTCCTTCCTTATAATTTATATACTTTATAAAGGACGAATAGTTATTTTTCATTCGTCTTATTAAAGACGAATAGACACTCCGATATAAAATTGCCTATACATATAACATATGTGCGGGTTTTTTTGAATAATGTATATTTTGTGTAGAGCTTGGAAGAGAAATGAACGCTTCTTTTTTTTGTATAAAATAATTGTCCTCTGAACTTGTCAAAAAATCCAAAAATCATCCAACGTTAAGGTAAGGGACACAAGAAGTTATAGATGCATCATCAGCAATAAGTGTTAAGAATAACGTAAGAAATAATAGAATAATAAAAATATTATTTTCTAGAGAATCCATCAGAAGAAGGAGAAGAAGGAAAAGAAGAAACTGTTGCAGATGGAAAACCCTTAAAACAAGAAGATTCGTCCGGTAATTAAACAAATAGTTTTAATTAATAAACTATATAAAAATGTAAATAATTATTGCTTGGAGTGCCAATGGATGTGAAAACCAGATATATTAATTTCAATTTACAAATTATGTAATTTTAAGTAATTATTCATATTTCATATTATAGTTAATTAATATTATAATTTTAAAATAAAAAAAAAAACAGTTATTCCAAAGCTATAAGTTTACACTTCTGTCAGCAGTCCCCATGACTGCCTATTATAATTTTTTTTTAACATTCTAAGAATATAAATATCGATTGCATACATTGAGGAGTATTTACACTATACTTTTTATAAAATATTTTTATTGTTTATTCCAAATTTACAGAAGAAACGGTAAAAGAAACTAAGGTATACCATCCACCGAAACCGACCAAACTACTGGACCATTACATCGACGACGTTTAATAAACAGCTAATTTTGACACAATCTATTTTTTATTTTTAACCACAGATAATGTAATATATAAATATAATAAAAAATATTTATATACTTTATATACTTTTAATACACACAAAGGTGTTTTTTTTACTTTAACCTAGCAAAAAGATATGTATCGTCTATCGACGTCATTTCTTGCAAAGAAATAGATAAAATATCGGACAGTGGGATGATATATAGAGAGCCATAAAGTGATTTAGTAACGTAACATGTTGCTACTTATTAAAGAAGAAAACAAAAAAGAAGAATAAGAAGAGAAAATGAAGAAGAAAGTTATATTATAGTCTGCGTAGATTATTTATGTTTATTTATCTATATTATCTATCTAGTAATACACAGATAATCTATGACCTGGAGTAATACATAGACAATTTTACATAATAAAATTTAATATTAAACTCCAAAATATATTTTTAAAACGATTGGTTGATTATGTACAGGGATATTTCCTATAAAAGCTTTTAAACAATTTTCGAAGCATGAAAATAATATTTATGAAAGAAATAAAATATTTAGAACGAAACGCACCCGGGTGGGGTCGAACCACCAACCTTTCGGTTAACAGCCGAACGCGCTAACCATTGCGCCACGGAGGCAGACACTCTAAAAGCTTAAAGGAGATACCCAACGACATAAAAATTATCTAAAAGATGCAGATTGCAAAAGATGTAGGTTATGATTTTCGTTAATATTATTTTTAGAATAAATAATATTAACGAATTGTAATTTTTTTTGGAAAAAATGAACCCGCTACTTTTATTTACGCTCAAAATTAGTCCCATTGTTTCAAACAAACTGTTAAATTTTGATTTTTATTTTGTTACATCTGTTAAAATAGATGTCTATAATATAGGTACATAAATTTAGACAAATATATAAATAGACTAACTTAGTAAGTTTGTTTGTAGAGGGTAATCCCAGAAATAACTGATCCGATTTTGAAAAATTCTTTAGGCTGTAAGAGTACTAATAATAATAATCACAAACAGATTGTGTAATAAATATATAACTTTCATTAAAACATGGATTATTCGTTGTTTAAACGGTTGTATGAGTACCTTATTCACTCGTATTTTAAAGTGATTTGTTTTAGTGATTTTTGATATCTAAACGAGAAATTGTCCTTTTTGTATTAAGGATACGAGTATACTTTTGGAATTTATAGTAATTTCTAAGCCTATATATTATATATTTTAAATTTATTTAGAAAAAAACTATTAGGTATATTTATAACTATATTTTTAATATGGTCTTCTTACCGTAGGAGTGGGGCCCGGAACTGTGGGTGGAGGCACGTATGTAGGACGCGTTGGTCTATATGTCGGCGTTGGCTGAAATCATATGTTAATAATAATTAGAATTGTATATATAACAAATATTGTTGTGGAAATTATATAATTATATATAAAAGATACAATACCCTCTCAATCAACTTCGGCCACAGCGAGCAATCTCACGGAAACTAGGCAACTACAGGAGAAATTATATTGTACAAGCACGCATAAACATTAGTGCAGACTCTACTTCTTTCAATATCAAACTCCGGTGGGACGACCATTTCACATGACCGGTGAAAATGTGCTCTCTTGGTACGGACTATTATTCGGAATTTTTTGACAGAAAAACCCAATTACTGTACTTAGCCGACCCAAGACTCGAACCCAGGACCTCTAGCCACTAGACTAACGAGACGATTATATAATTATGCTTTAATGTCCATATGAAGCAATATTTACAATCATATTTCACACAAAATTGGCTACATCACTTAAAGTCCAAAGGAATTCCTAATAGACCCACTCTATCCGCAATTAGTTGTCTTCAATAGTTCGATTGTTCAATCGGATAAAAAGTATGCTATTGTTTTACATATACCTACTATTGTGATACAAACAATGCCTTGGCAATAGAAGTACACTTGTAGTAGAAAATCGTGCAAACGCCTTGAAATAAATTTCGTCCTCAAGATCACCAAGGTCTGTCCTTTCCATTGAATTATTATGAACGATCGAAGCTTTTTTATTTTTTCTCTTTGAATAAGTCTTAAATTTTAGTTTAAGCTGTACAGGAAGCTGACTTAAACGCCGGATTTAATATCTGAGATTTTACGTGTGAATCTCACTTTAAACATGATTATCACTTGCTAATATAGGAGAAGTATCATGTGAACAATTTTCTACAATTTATATACAATTATATCTGGAAGAACCTAACCAATTGTCGAACGATATATAAAGTCCGCTAGCCAGAATTTGGTCAGCGGACCATGGCCTGGTCCTGAAGGCCTATGCCCAGCTGCGGGACATTAACACTCTTGAATATAGTAGCGGTAAAAAATAGAACATTTATATATTAGTTTTTTCGGACTAAATACAAGTGACTTGTTATTTTAAATTACTAAAAAATGGATAAGACATTTTGGAATAAATTAAAATAAATACATACTAACTTGGTCAAGATTTGATCATGTCATCTGAACCCGAGTAACGTGTATCGCTTTTATTCGTTTTTGAATCATTGTAACCAAACAATGGGTTGCCTTGGTTTAAAAACCTATTCATACGTCAAAATAGTTTCGCGGCTATTGACCATGAGTACATATGAGAACTTATATAAGATCATTTAATTTTATATTCTTTGCATAATTTGAAGTGTGAACTGTATATAATAAAATTTTGAAGCGTAACCTTAAGATATAAAAGCTAAGAACATATGGCACAGTACTAGCGTTAGGGAAGTGATTTGATTGAAAATGCCAAAACTCGATCCATTCAATTTTGGTGGAATTGGGATGTCCTCCATCCCAATATCCTTCCATTCCTAACTTAACTAAACTAAACTTAAGTCATCTTAAAAATCATCTAAAAAGCTCTAAGTTGAGTGCGAAATCAATTTAGTATAATGTTATAAAAAATATATACAAAATCTCGACAACTATCTATATAAATAATAATGAATGGTTAAATGTGTTGCTAAGCGAAAAACTCGAGAACGGCTGGACTAATTCGGCAATTTTTTTTTCAAATATACGTTGAAGTCTGAAGAAGGTTCTTATAAAGAGAAAAATTGGAAAAAAATCACGGGAACACGTAAAAATAGCATTTTTGTTTTTGTAGGTTTGACACTTTCTCTTTCTACGACATACAGTTTGACAGTTTTTAAATCTTCGCTTCTCAATCGACAAACAATTAACTTTAATTGATTGGTTTAGTTTATGTTTCTATTTATACTCATGCGGATTTTTAGTTTATCCATTACAAACTTACAAATATACAAAAAAATATTTTGAATATTAGTTAGTAGAAAATGTACCTAAATTTTAAATTCCTATATTTACATTACAAAAACTAACCAAAATTATCTTAACTTTAATAATTTTTGAATAAGTAAGTGAGTAAATAAATGATATTTCTTATATCTATTTAAACATAACATTATAATAGAAAAGTTTTTGTTAAAAATTCAACCCATTCCTAAAAATTTCTATTTTATATGTATTATAAAAACTAATATATAACTAAAGTTAAATTAGCTTTAGTAGTTTTTGAGTAAGTATATATTTATACTTTATCTATTTTTACTTACCCTAGGAGTATTGGGTGGGAAAGGAATCTTCGGTGTGTTGTACGTGTAGCCTTTGTTCGGTGGAAGATATTCGTTTGCTGCAATTACTGCACTTATAGCTGTACACGCTAGGAGGCAGGATAGCCACATCTGGAAAACCCAAATTATTCATAAATATAGTTCTCAATAAAATCTATACATATAATAAAAGTGTAACTGATAGCTGTCTGTTCATGGAAGATATTTGAGAAAACTATTATTGGGAGTCTTTATTTATTAACGCGATAGAACCCAAAACAATGATTTTTAGATTTTTAAAAAAAAACCGAAAGATAGCTTCATTTTAAATAGTGATTGTATTATCGAAATCTGTTAAGCATTAGAAATATTTTATAGCCGTCATTTAGCCCTCGATGCTATTTAAATTACTAAATATATTATTTTTTGAGTGTGATTAGAATGTGAAATGTGATTTTTTGAGTTTTTAAATATCAGATTTTTGCAGTAATCCTTATGTCATAACAATTAATCTAAGTTAATGATTTAGAAATCATTTTGAAGTTTGTGTACCTCGCTAATGACAAATATAAAAAAATAGTTCAAAATTTAATATTAATACTTAAATAACTTTTTTTTAATTAAATGAACATTTAAAACGTAGACGGCGCCACCTATCTGTGAAAAGTTCATACCGATCAATTGGTCATATATTATTTTCGAAATTTTCCAAACATAATTATATATGTATGTATTCAGCCCTTTTTTAACGTCCCACTGCTGGGCAAAATCGGTTCAGCGGCTTTGTATATTATCCATTACAAACAAACCCACAAAGTTACAAACTTTACCTCTTTATAAGTTTAGGTGTAGATATAATATATGAGAGAACCTAAAAAGTTTTCGAAAGACATGTGAAGTCCGCCAACCCGTACTTGGCCAGCGTGGTGGACTATGGCTTGATCCGCCTCGTATTGAAGGGAGGCCCATGCTCAGCAGTGGGATGTTAAAAAAGGGCTAAATAGATAGATAGATAGATAGATAGATAGATATATGTACATATGTACCTAAGGAACGTTCAAAAATAGCTTTATCAGTATGATAAATGAAACACTCGACTTCTAACATATAACACCACGAAATAACCTTGCACTATACCTTCCTTCGCATGCATACAACTGGTAATGAATACTCAAGTACAATATGAATAAATCTATATTACATCTAATATATCGTCGTTAGTGTTATATATATAAATGTACCTTTGTATGTATGTCTTCTCAGCAAAACCTTTCAATGGTAGTTTATTTAGAGTTATAATAATATGATAATTTTACTCTAAAAATTGATTCAAAGGGACTTGTTGCGTATTCGAGGCGTTACAGTTAACAACAGATTTCTTAGAAATTTAATTAATTTGTTAGAAATTTACCTAGAGGTGTTAAATATGCGAAAGTTTGTGTGTTACTTATTTATGTCGCTACGCCACTATGAAATTTAAGAATCTGGAGAAATCTAAATAAATAGATATAGCTTATTGATGACGATATCCATTATGGATGAAAAAACCAAGGCATTGGTAGCCTAGTGATAACGTGCTTGCTTGGAAAACCCGGTGAAACGAGTTCAAATCCTGAGTTTCGCACTCTGATATTTTCATGTGCGAATCATTTCCAACATGATCACCACTTGTATTACGGTGAAGGAAAACTGAGATTTATGAGATAACCTAACAAGTTTTTGAAAGACATGTAAAGTTCACGAACCCGTGCTTCGTGGTTTATGCTTGGTGGCAACCACCAAGCATAAAGCACGGAGCAATGAATCCCCATTGTATTGAAGGAAGGCCCGTGCCCAGCTGTGGGACGTTAAATACATACATAGCAAACTATTTTTTACTGTAGATTGCCTAATCATACCACTCGCGACGGTCGCCAACATTTTCACAATTCAATTTTTTAGTAATATACATATATCTTTTATCTTGATGATATCTTTTACATCACAAATTCTCAGACCGTATCACATTTACCGACAGCATCATATTTTAAGTCGGTCAAATAATTATCTTTCAATCTTTTTTACTATCGTTACATTTTCCCATAAAATGCAAAGCATTGTATGTAAAGGACTTTAATAACTAATGTTTATGAGAAAAATTAAACAAAAGAATAATTCGCATACAGGTTTTAGTTTGGACACGGTAATGCAATTTAAAATATTATACGGCGTTTATTTAATTATTTAGATTATTTATATATATTTAAAATGATATTGTAGCGTCTGTATGTAATCCATACTAATATTATAAATGTGAAAGTGTGTTTGTTTGTCTTTCTTTCACGTCGAAACGGAGTGATATATCGCTGTGATTTTTTGTGTGGAGATAGTTGGCGGGCTGGAGAGTGATATAGAGTACTTTTTACAGTGGGATATTATCTCTTTCCCACGGGAAAACCCGTTAGAATACAACCCAAAAAAAATGTTTATGATTAGAATTAGTTGAAACTTGGTATTGGCACTTCAATACATTTAAATAAATTAGTGTTTCAGCATTTTTCCAAATTCATCCCATAAAGGGGTATAATAGGGGATGTAAGTTTGTATGAAAACTACTTGCTTAGAGTTTTTTTGTAGTTTTAGCGCGAGCGAAGCCGCGGGTTCTGCTAGTAATATATAATAACTTTTTAGTAAAATAGTTACTTTCACTGTAAAAATAAATCACCCCAAAACTCGCGAACTCGCACCAATATTTTCTTGTGCGAATGTTGACAGACTATGGCCTGATTCCCCTCGTAGTACAAGAAAGTCCGTGCCCAGCAGTGGGACGATAAAAAAAGGCTCAATACGAATAGCGTCTTTCTAATATTATAAATGTGAAAGTTTAGATGTTTGGATGTTTGGATGGTTGTTTGTTACTTAATCACGCCAAAATGGCTGAACGAATCTTCACGAAATTTGGCGCATATAGATGAGATAGATTATAGTCTGGAATAGCACATAGACTTTTTATCCCGAAAAATGTACGGTTCCCGTGGGATAGATTTGTTTTTGCTTTTCTAGTATGCTATATATATCTTTAATACACATATGTAGTTATTTAATTAGCAATGTATTGCCCATTCTACCTAGATTTTGAGAGATATGGTTTGTACACAATGAAAAATGGGTAAGTAATAATAGTTTCGAAGTTAGATTGCACTTAAGCTTAAAGAGCCATGAAATAGAAATTTATTTTACGTTTTATTATATGGTTAAATACTAATGGATACCCGCGATCTTGTCTGCGTGACTTAAATATGTGTTTATATTTGATTATAATTGAATATTGTCAATACTTAATTTTTTAACTAATACTTTTAGTATTGTTTTAGTAGTATTATTAGAATAGTTTTCTCAAAATCGGTTAACCCTTGAGTTATAACCTGTTAACATGGTATAAGCAACTATGTTTTCTCATGAAATCTTAATATGTTACTGCGACAAGGAGTCTTTATTTATGGGTCATATTATAGAAATCTATGCAGTAGTTCACCATTACCTAATAAGTACCTACTATTTTAATAAAAATATACATCATCTTTAAAAGCACATTAATCTCATATGGATATAATGGAAAATTTTATGGAACCATCCGTTTAATATGACGAAGTATAGAAATAATAAAATAACTCTTACTTTCTAAAGTCGGTCAAAAACAGACAAACAAACAAACAAACAGTCATAGTGTAAAACATATTTAATTATATAATAATAGCTGTGGTTACACAAATATGATAGATTAGTGTAATAAATAAAGAAGCTTCAGATATGCGAGAGAACAGTCAAGGATTGTACGGTCTATTGTTTGTTCGTAGCAACATGAGAATTCTAATACTTAGGCAATTTGGTATGTGACTGGAAATGAGGTCTGTTCCCAAGGCTTAGGATCAACGAAAGTTGAAAGGATGAAATATTTTAAACTTAGACTACTTTGAACCGAACTATAGATAGTTGCACTTGGGTTATGTTTTGTTTTTCTGGTTATTTTAAAATTGAACAATATTTATATAAGTATTGTTAATTTTTTATAATTATTTTATTTTTTATAATAAAACGCTTATAACTCTGTTGGTACTTTTACGCACTTGGCTGTTTTTTTGCATAACTGGGTCCTATTATAAAGGTAAATGTTTCACAAGGTCAACCCTTAAAATTTAAACGTCTAAACATTAAACAATTTATTATTTTAGCTTTAGAAGTTTTTGAAACTAGCAAACTAATTTTGTCATAAATCAGTTAGTGAGTGAGTGGTATTTCCCTTTTATACCTATACATATAATAAAATTCTGAGTCGAATCTGCACATTAATATGAAATAGTCATTGTTATCGATACAGAGGAGAGATATTTTACTACTTTTTATCCCGGAAAAATTTACGATTCCCGTGGGTTGATTTGTTTTTGTTTTTTTAGAGGCCAATCCGAGTGAAGCGAGGGTGAGCCGCTAGTAATATTACAAACACAAAAGGCACCTAGGGACCGGGTTAGGGTTAACCAAAGTCACTTTAGTCAGACTTTAAATAAAAGTCAAGGATAAAATTCGACATTGGAGGATTTTAATGTACCATCAGAAAGCGGAAATCGGGGTTAGGTAAATGCTGTATCATGACTTACTTTTCCCATGAAAGATGAGAGAGATTAATTATATATTAAAAGGCAACGAGTAGGAAATAAAAGTATGTTTAAATATAAATTAAAATGTAAAAACTGATTCTGTCTGAGTCATTCCTCCACATTAGATATAAGAAAATAATATATTATCGTTCTGTACTCCAAGTTTTAAGTCTCTATGAACATGGTGTCTCGTTGGAAAGAAAAATGAGTTCAAATAAATATTTACATACATAGGGTGAAACATTTAATAAATAAGAGAAAAATAAAAAGCAATACTAGTTTTTTTTAATTGATTTAAAAAAAAAACTAAAATATACGTTTTTGCGTAAAAATAAAGACAAACAAACATCCACTCGCATTTCTAACGTCAGTAAAGAAAAAACAATTATTATATTCAATCAAAATATTTGTAGAAAAACGTGAACAAGTAGTTATTTACTCGCATTGCATTACAAAATTTAATTTAATGCCAATCTTTTAAACTTTAGGACATTTTGACATTAACCGCGGAATGGAATTACGGATAGTGCAACTCAGCGGGCGTGGCGGGACACGAATAGACTTTAAAATAACTCTTACTTATTATCATCCTGTGACCATCTTTTATACCGATTTCATATCTAGTTTCAATAAGATCGAACGTTTAGTGTGTATTATAAACTAGCGACTGACCCTCGTTTCGCTCGGGCTTGTCCCTGGGATGGTTCCCCATACAAACTTTCATCATCAACGAATAAAAAATATCCTATGTCCTTTCCAGGGTCTCTAACTATCTTCTTACCAAATTTCATTTAAATCGGTCCAGTAGTTATTGAGTTTATTCATTACATACAAAAATACAAATCTTTCCTCTTTATAATAGTAGTGTAGATTGGGTTTACACCATCCAACCTGTAGTCTTCCATGTTTCCTAACCCAAATGTTGACTGGAAGAAATAGCTAGCTAGTGATAAGTCCGTCTTTTGTGGATGTTCTTTTAGATACTGTTGTTTTTCCATGTTTTTCCACCTTTACGTTATTACTGTTGTGTACAATAAAGTGTATAGGTATATTTTATATAAAACTATCTTTTCGATTTTTTCCGCGGATTTATTTAACAAAAATATAGTTTTATTAAAATGTGAAATATTAGTGTATATCTAAGAACGTTTTAAAATATACATAAATAAATTGATTAATTTAATAACAAATATTAAAAAAATGTTTAGTCTCGCTGAGTTTCTTTTGCCGATTCTTCTCAGGAATTAGACATATCGTGTCTGAACTATTGTTAGATTCATGACGTATAGTAAAAGAAAAACGTTGTTCCACTCTCTACCTTCTGGCTCAATCGTCAGATAAAATCCACAGTATCAAACAGTATAGCTATTCATAAAATTGGGGAAGGATATGTCTTCAGCCCTTTTTTTAACGTCCCACTGCTGGGCGTGGGCCTCCTTTAAATACGAGGGGGATCACGCCATAGTCCACCACGATGGCCAAGTGCGGGCGGACTTCACATGTCCTTCGAAAATTTTCTAGGTTCTCTCAGACATGCAGGTTTCCTCACGATGTTTTCCTTCACCGTAAGGCAAGTGGTAATCATGTTAGAAATGATTCGCACATAAAAATATCAGAGGCGCGAGACCCGGGATTTGAACCCGCTTCACTCGGTTTCACAAGCGAGCGCGCTACCACTGGGCTACAACTGCCTAAACACTGCACTAGTAAAGTCTAATAAATATTCTTATAAGTAGTAAAATAATTATAATTGCGATTCCACTTTTATTTACTGTATGTATATTTTTTTAAATTTTGTTCTCTGTAGAATATAAATATTTATAAACATCTGCTTTTTAATGTTTAACTAGTTACTTACATTCGCTTCTCTCGGATGCGTCCCTGGGAAAGCAGTTTTTCTTTACAATTTCATGGGTTTTAATTTTTTGTGCGGTATTCTAATTATGTTTCTAAAATCAAAGGAGTCTTAAGTTATTTGTTATAATATCAGCTATCTACCAGTTAAAGTCCCGTCAAAATTGGCCCAGCCATTTCGGAGATTAGCCGGAACAAACAGACACATATATGTAAGTACCGTATATACTTTTATACGTATTTAGTAAAAAGCTGTTATTTTGTCATTACGAACATATGTACATTGTAATTTTATTATAGATACGTTTAAAAAATAGCATTTAAATAGCTCCTTTAAACTTATATAATAATAATAATAATGTTTAGATCTCTACAAAGTAGTTTTTTTAGGGAAAGTGAATGTAATTTATTCACAACTAAACTACTGAACAGATTTCGATAAAATTTGGCAAGAATATAGACTGTTACATGGAGACTTATATAGGCTACTTTTCATGCCCATTCCACAACACATGCAAACAAAACAACGGACAAAAAATAGGTATATATAAATTTGTAGCTTTCTGGTCTGCGGTGAGGTGAAGATGACCTTAGATGGCTTTTCGGACTTCATATCGTAACAACAATTATTTCTTGGGTAATTATGATAGCATCTAATGCGTGTACTTGACCTATATTACATAATGTACCTACACCATATTAGTTTAAACTACATAAAGATATTATAATGTTGCGTAAACCAATTGCTTCTAAAGGAATTACCTACGTGAATTGTTTTTTTAACATTAAGGTTTACGAGAGTCGATGGAAGGCGTGTTAGGTTGTACTCTTCAAAAATTTATACATATAATAAAATTGTAACTAAGTCGAATCTGTACATTAAATATTTTTTGGGAAATCTTATTGAAATAGACATTATTATCGATACAGAGTCCGAATCTATAGTTTTTAGAATTTTTGTCTGTCTGTCTGTTACCGTATCACGAGAAAACTACTGAACAGCTTTTGATGAAATTTGGTATGATGATAGCTGGTTATCTTTTTACCGCGGGAAAATATCTCATTTCGGAGAAACAATACAAAAACTGCAATGTAAGAGTATACTAATATGTAAAACCTAAGAATTTGGTTTTCAGTCATCTGAACGCGGGCGGTGCCGCGGGCAATGCTAGTACGTAATAAAATGAATGTAAATAAGTTTTTGTCATACTTGTGGTAAAAATAGTTTAAATCTCTTAACTACACTCTTGTATTTGTAAAAGAATTTGTTGAATCAGGTCAGTTGCTCTGGAATTTAACTTCAATATCATCAGCGCAAAAGTTCACCTTTATGTAATACTATAAGTAATAGTATAAAAGGCTATGTTAATTGTTAATTACTACACATTACTAAGATATGAGATAGGGTAGTTTTTACCCCGGAAATCATCCCCTAAGGGGGTAAAAAGAGGGGTGGTTGTTTGTATGGGAAATGAATCATTTCTCAAGTAAGGGATACAAAACTCATCAAACCTTCGTACAGAGTCTGGCCATAAATACTGTTACAATCAATTTTTCTATAGTTTATTAATTCCATATTAAATATCAAAACATACCTAGGGACGAACCCGAGCGAAGCGAAGGAGAACCGCTAATACATAAATTAAACTACCAAAGTGAGCCGAGGGCTAAGCTAGTGATGTAATAAAATTACAAGCATATTTATTACATAATTCAGTAAAGCACAATATGTTAAAATACCCGAAACATCAGCGAAATAAGAGGCGGGTCTAGTCTCATAACTGACGTATAACTGATGTATAATAAAACGTTTTTTTCTAAATACCATACTCTTCAACACAAATCATATCATACGTTCGTGCACATTTATTCTGACAAGTTAATTATTATTGTAGATTACGTCCGTATATTTTGGTTACGTCACCATCAGTTAGCCTTTGAATGTGGGTTTGCTCGTATTGATGGCCAATGATATTTTGGTTCGCCATATTATCCAATTATGGGTTGAATGGAATTTATATGGACGCGTTTTCTTAAAGCTAGACCCCTATCAATAGTTTGGAAAGAAGATAACTCAGTTCTGATGAGAGCTGGTATTTTTTTATGTAATACCAGCGACTCACCCTCGCTTCGCTCGGGTTCGTCCCTACGTTGATTCCCCATACAAACTTTCATCCCCATTTTCACCCACTTAAGAGCTGATTTCCAGGATAAAATGTATACTATGTCTTTCCCAGGGTCTCAAACTATCATCTTACCAAATTTCACCTAAATCGGTCACAAACTCTCAAACTTTACCTCTTTATAATATTAGTCTAGAAATGTTGTTATTTTTTTATATGTTGGGACATTAACACACAGCACTATCTAGTTTTATGGTAAGCTACGAGGCTTTTGATATGGATAGCATATAAATATAAAATGTATGTAATTATATGTTTTTAACAATAAATATTGCGATGTTGCACTCGCTTGGAAAACCAGGTTTTTGATTCTCATGCGAATCATCTTCAACTTGGCTTACGGTGAAAAAAAAACATTAGACTGTACTTCCATGGCATTGAGGCACGCGTACAATTGGACGTTAAAAAAAGGGCTGATACATAAATAAAAAATCATAATTAACAATGAATTACAATTAAAAGAGCTTTAAAGCTTTTAATTACGAAAACCAAAGTTATTTTAATATTTTTATTTACTGTACCGTTAACAAAATTTATATATTTAAATAAATTCCGATTAAAACGTTATCGGAATTAAAAGCTTATCTCGAACCAGTTATTAGTATTATTTCTTATTTTTATAGTAAAGCTACTTTCCAACTATCACTTGAAAGTGTGTAAAGTAAATAAAAGGCGACGACAATTTAGAGCTTTCTGTAAAAGGCTAACTGTCTGAAGAATTGTGTTATCTTATAATATGAAATGAGCAATTCTTGTAAATAAATTTATTTCGTGTATCCCGGAAATGGCAAAGAATTTGGATCAGTTTTTGATATGGTTCTGATTTTTAAGTTTATCTCTATAAATGTCTTTCTTTTATTAAACTAAAAAAACGCATTTTTCATATCTTTTCCGAAGAAACACGGTTTTACATTACAAAAGAAAAACCACTGAGCGAAGCTTCGTCGCCCAGACACTTGACTTAAAGACAGGTGACGTGATATTTGAAATTGGTCTCTGGAATCTTTTAAAAATATTTCATTTTGTTTTCCTTTCACTTGATACTTTGTTTTGTAAGATGTTTATTAATTTCATATTCTATGTTACATAACGTTATCGACCTATGGGCTTCAAGACGTCCAACTATTTTTATAGTTATTTCATTCCGTACGACACTATTTCTTTATCGCCCAGGCCAAAGCGGTTTTTACAACCTATTCTTTTAACAAGATTTTTGGAATATTTAGTTTTTTGTTAACTTGAAAAAATTATAATAAACAATATATTGAAATTTTGAAAACTTTCATGACGTGATTTTGTTAAGTATATTCATATATAAGAAAGCTTCCTAGAAGCGAGAAAATTACAGACCCACTAGCGGCTCATCCTCGCTTCTCTCGAGTTCGCCTCTAGAAGAACAAAAAAATCTATCCCACGGGAAACGTCCATTTTTCGAAAAAAATGCGAAAATCTAATTACCTTCTTTTTTCATCTCTATTTGCTTATAACTTTTGCATTTTGTTTACATGTTGAAAAATACTTTAAATACATTTTTTTATTCAACGAGTTATCGCACATATTTTTAGGAGCTTTATCTCTATTTTTCACCATTTTCAATTTGTGACAAACAAAAAGTGTAATTTTACATTACGTTAGGGTACTTTTATTGACGTACCAACAACCAAGGGCGTGTGATAATAATTAGCTGTAGTTATTGTAAAGAGAAAACAAAGAAAAAAAATTAAAACTCATGAAGTCGTGAACAAAATACCTGTATCTAGGGACGCACCCGAGTGTTTTTTGTCTTGTCTATGAAATTGCGATTAATGTGATTTCTCATATAACTGAATATAGGTTTTCGACCTAAAACGTAAGGGATAATTCCGGTTGACCTAGAATTGTCAATTTTGTTTAAAAGCAAGGTCTTACAGCACAAGTAAAGGGAAAATTTCGAAAAATAAAAAAAGTTGAAAATTTAGGTAAATTTTGATACTTACAAATTTTCGCGAAAATCTAAATTTGCCCATATCCTTTTATCGTGTTGCCGCAAGATCTTGATTTTTATACACCTAATAGAGACTATAGAGTTCAGTATCTGGTATAGATTTCAACCACCCGTTCCAAAGAAAATCGGTGGTGACAAACGGACAGACAGACGGACAGACGGACAGAAGGACAAGAGAGTGTTCTTATAAGGGTTCCTTTTTTACCTATAGAGGTACAGAACCCTAAAAAGGGCTCAATACATATCATGTTAGAAAATGTCATTTCTATATTTTTCTAGTTATATCGATAGCAGAAATTCTTAATCAGTCACTTTAATCTAACAGCAGATCTCAGAACAGAGTCTGTAAAACCCTAAAACACAAAAATTACCAGCTTAGTCGACACAGACTATTTGTTGATATATTGCCAATCCATAAATTATAATACTTATAAGGTAATGAAACTATATAAATTTTATAGATCATAAAATATCCCAATAGAGTACACTTAAATCGAAAATCAATTAACGTTTTGTTATGTTTACTCATTGAATTAATTAATATATTATATACTTTGTGCGTAATATGTCCTATATCTTTAAACGAGCAAATCTTGTATATATATATATATATATATATATATATATATATATATATATATATAATATAAACATAATTAAAAAATCGAGGAAAACATATTAAAAAATAATATATCATAATTAAAAAATCGAGGAAAACATATGTGAATAGAATTTACCTATCTATATTAACAAAACTAACAATTTCCAATTTTTTTATTGATGAAAGCTAGAGCTCGTCAAGAACAACTAAACAATGAAAAGAAAATTGGTTGACAAACACTGGAGGAAAAGGTACTGAATTGCTTCGTCTTTGTGTATTTATGTATATAAAGTTACCAACATATACACAAAGCTTAGAAATCGAGCTACAAATCGAAAATACTAATTAAAATAAAAGTTCCAGATATTCTTTAGATGAGGGCTAAACCACGGTAATGTAATGCATATGTAATATTACCGTGGTTAAACTATACAAATTTCGGAATGACACTTACAAATGGCACCTAAAACATAAAAGCTTTTACTACATCCACTACGTATATCATTATCCGAATTCATAAATTAAAAAGTCAAAAATCTATCTGTACATATAACAAAATTCTGAGTCGAATCTGTACATTAAATATTTTTTGGAAATTTTTATTGAAATAGTGATTATTATCGATATAGAAGCCGAGTGTATAATTTATAGAATTTTTCTCTGTCTGTCTGTCTATGACTGCATCGCGAGAAAACCACTGGACAAATTTTGATGAAATTTGGTATAATGATATCCGGGTCAACATATAGGACACTTGTTACTGCGGTAAAATATCTCATCTCTGAGAAATCTATACTAAACGTTAAATCGTAACTCGGGCCGGACTCGAGGGGAGCGAGGGTGAGTCGCTAGTCTTTGAATAAATCTCAAGAAAAAAACAATTCCTACTAAAATAACATAACGATATTATTATAGTTATCACACGCGATTAAAAGTACTTGTGCCATTTTCAAAATTACCGTGAGAGTTATGTACTCGTAGTCTTAAAAATTAATGATTATTTAATTGTATAGTACGTTAGGTCATTGCTGTGACCGCAATGTAAGTGAATATTTAGAAATAGAAAAAAGGTAGTGGTAGCCCAGTGGTAATGAGCTCGCTTAGAAAACCAAGTCAAATGGGTTCGAGTCCTGGGTCTCGCATCTTTCATAGTTTGATGTAAGAATCGTTTTCAACATGTGAGGAAATATGCATGTCTGAGATTACTAGTTTTCTAAAATGTGAAGTCCGCCAACCCCCATTAGGCTATGGCCTAGTCCCTGCACGGAAGGGACGGCACGGTCTGCGCTGGACGTTAAAAAAGAGCTCGATTACTATTATTTCTACATAATAAATTAATAATAATAAATTTATTATTAAAAATACAATGCTTATGACAGTTTAATGCTACTATCATACTAATACTATAAATGCGTATGTCTGGATGTATTGATGTATGGATGTTTGTTACGGTATCACGCAAATACTATTGAATTGACATTAATGAAACTGTACAATAATAGCTATATCATTGTAAAGTTTCATTAATGTCATAAATATATAGCTCATCAGAATAACACATAGGCTACTTTTTATCCCCGAAAAGTGTACGGTTCCCGTGGTATAGATTTTTTTTATTTTAGAGGTCAACCCGAGCGAAGCGAGGGTGAACCGATAGTATAGGTTTAATCTTTAAAAAAAAATATGGAAAATCCGTTAGCTTTTATCACTTAATATAAAAAATGTCATTTGTATACTATTTTAAAACATTATAGTTTGGCTTCATGTTTAGTTTTATCTATAATAATCTTTAGTCCGAGTTTATTCAAATACAATCAATTTAACAAAGTAGCGGCCATCAATTGTTTTAATAGGTTAAAGCAACAAGGTTCTAATGAAAAACCAAGTTAAAATTGATATTATATAACATCATCGCAAACTGAATTCCTATGTAATGTTCACAAAAACCTAGTGTTTCTAGGGTCAAGGCGTGACCTTCGGATGAATCTGTTATTAATATTGCTCGTATCGTGGTTAATATACCGACGTACCGTTAGTTCGATTACCGGTTGAGGGAGCAATGAAGAAAAAGTTTATGTGAGTGGGAAGCTGGTTCTTATATCTATTAGTTAATGCAATAGATTTTTAACAATCTGACCATAATAAAGATTAAAAAAAAACACTTGTACAATGTGGTTTTATGCCTGTGTCACTTGAGATACTTCAAATTTGGTTAATATTGCGGTTGCAATTAAGGTTTTAATGTATATAGTAGTAATTAATCTGTCTTTTGTTATAGGTCTAAGATTTACAAAAAGTTAGAATTTACTCCCTTTTTACATCCTATACATTAATTTAGTACAATAATCTCATTTCACCCGAACAATTTTCTTTGTGTCTTCTCCATTCTACGTGACATAGCCAAGTAATCTGTGCTCTACTGACACGCTTTGAAGCCATTATCAAGAAAATTGGGTTGATAATGCAAACTCACCGGAGTTTAGCTTGTGCTTGAAAAGCGTCATTTTAATATATTTGTTAGTTGCTTGGATGATTTATGAGTATTGCTCTATCCAGGTCATAGCCTATCTGTATACTAAATAAATTTCATCCGAATCCGTCCAGCCGTTTCAGCGTAAAGGGGTAACAAACACACATACACATTTTTGCATCTATAATAAAAGGGTGCCAACGGAACCCTATTACTAAGCCTCCGCTATCCGTCCGTCCGTCTGTTAGAGGTCTGTATATCATAAGCCGTAATAGGTAGAGTTGAAATTTTCAAAGAGTATGTTATTATAATATTCTATCGCAGCTATAACAACAAATATTAAAAATAAATGAAAATAAAAAATAAGAATATAAGAAACATATTTTTAACGTTCATAATCGATCATCGAATTCAATATACTACAATCATAAAGTAAGTCATATTAATAAAAAGCACACGTACGATGGTACTGAACCCTTCGTGTGCGAATTCGGCTCGCACTTGTTTATGAAGAATTATCATAAATTTTTATTAATTCAAACTCATGTTTAACATCTTGCATTCGCAAGTTCGAATTCCGATAAGTTAAAATAAATATTTGAATATTATTATAATTACATAGGAATATATACAATTTACATAGATTTTTTGTACTCTACTCGAACGAATAAGTCCATTTTATACTACAAGGACTTTAGATAAAAACTGTAGTAGATACTAATAAGGTAATATATCTTAAAGAAAAACCATCATTTCTCCTTTCATGGCGTTTTTGAGGTCAAGCCTGCAAAAAAATGTTAGTGAGCCAGTGTCATGCTAGGTTTATTTACATTTAATTTCTTTACCGTCAGTAATAAGAGTGTTTGTCTGTTTGTTTAAATTATTGAACATTAACTAAGACATTAGAAATGAATATTTAAATTATCTCTTAATAAATAGAACTTTATAAAGTACTACTTGTGTTTATCCTCCATTTGCTTCCCTTGACATTCATTATAAAATATCACTTTTTAATCAGATATTTTCGAAGTCGGTGCCAGCCGATGCAAAGCAAATCTAATATATTTCGATACGAAAAATACATCATAAATTGATTTAAAATATTTAAATTATAATTAGAGTTCATACCTAATAATATTTACCTATTAGATATTATTCATATCTTAAAATATTGTTGGCAGGTACTGACTTCGAAAATATCTGATTAGGTATCTATTCTAAATGAAAACGCCCGTTTAGTAATTTTTTACATTTTTTTTTAAGTTTTTATTTTTACATTTTTAGTGTTGACGTAATAAGCAGGTAATTTGTAAGAGCAAAGTTTTTAATAACATATTCGATTAAGATTTAGATTATTAATAATTTATTTGAGAAAATATTTTATTGTTGATTTTTTAAAAACCGCTCGGACGATTTCGATAAAATTTAAATGGGAACACCTGGGAAGTATACCCTTCGAAACAAAAAAAGGCCATATCGGTTCAAGCGTCTTCGAGTAATCGGTGAGATACATAAAAAAAAGATTCCGACGAATTGAGAACCTCCTCCTTTTTGGAAGTCGGTTAATAAAAGTAGCTTAAGTTACTCCTTATAACGTCAGCTATCTGCCAGTGAAAGTCAAAGAGACAGACAGACAAAAATTAAAAATAAAAAAACGCTTTTTTTGTACCTACCGTATATAACAGAGGAGTAAATGTGTTGCCGGCTCTAATGTGGTACTTGAAGACGAGACTTGAAGAGCCCCATATCATAGCGCTCAGGTAAAACCTCAGGAGGAAAATTGTTCCACAATTTGCACGTGCGAGGTAGAAATCAACGTGTAATGTGTATTTAAGTTAGTTTTAAAGTTATTTTTTTGCTATCAGTATAGTAATTTGGTTGTCTGGTGCGGTAACGACGACCGGTCAGCGTAATTATAGTTTTAGGCCAACATTGTCGTGTTCTGGCGCATCTTAAGCAATTGCTACATATTTACTTATATAACACTCATTTTGAAATATCTAACACAGAGCAACGAGTAACAAAAAACTGTGTAATTTAAATTTAGGTAAGTCCTTTAAATCGTTTTTTTTATTAAATAAAACTATCTTTTCGGATTATTTCGCGGATTTATTTTGATTTTTGGTTCCCGACGTTTCGAATGCTTTACAGCATCCATGGTCACGTATACCTTCAAGAGATGTAACACCTCAGTCTCTCCCGTGACCATGGATGCTGTAAAGCATTCGAAACGTCGGGAACCAAAAATCAAAATAAATCCGCGAAATAATCCGAAAAGATAGTTTTATTTAATAATGTCAAACATTCGTTTTTTTTTCTTAGCATTCAATTAAAAATATGAACAATTTTGGCCTCGCAATAGTTTTGTTTTATAATACTAGCAGTACCCGCGGTTTTGCCTGCGTTCAAACTTCCGTTCGCTACCAAACTTCACAGGAGTACCCGCTGGGTTAATCTGAAGATTGCCTGAGAATTTCATCAAAATCCCTGACCACCATCACCATCTATTTAGTTCCATTGTAAGCTACGAGACTTGTGTTATCGATACCAGATAGTTGATACACTACATATATATATATATATATATATATATATATATATATATATATATTATATATATATATATATATATATATATATATATATATATATATATAACTTTAAATACAAACATATTATAAATATAAACACCCACGACAGGAGTACAAACATTCGTGTTCATCACACAAATAAATGCCCCCAGCAAGACTCGAACCCGCGACCGCTGGCACAGCAAGCAGGGTCACTACAAACTGATCCAAACGTGTCGTCAATACTATAATATATATAAATATTTTAAAACTTTCCAATTTATTATAACAAAGAAGTGCGTATATTATAGAGATTATTTTCATTTATATTTACGCATTGTCATAAAAAAAAAACTTTCACCCACAAAACCCTATAAATAAGAATTATACCATTAAAAAGAACATTCTGAGATTAACTTTATCTTACACTTAGTTATAAAACTTAAATATTTGTGCGAGTCTCATAAAAATAAAGGTTCGCGTTCTGTTATTTTTATCTTTTTGATTAAATTTAAAATCGCAGGTGATCAAAAATCCTTTTGCAAAAGAAGTAATTTTTTTATTTCTTTTTTAGGGTTCCGTACCCAAAGGGTAAAACGGGACCCTATTACTATGACTCCGCTGTCCGTCCGTCTGTCTGTACGTCTGTCACCAGGCTGTATCTCATGAACCGTTATACTGACAGTTGAAATTTTCACAGATTATGTATTTCAGTTGCCGCTATAACAACAAATACTAAAAAAATAGAATAAAATAAATATTTAAGGGGCTCCAATACAACAAACGTGATTTTTTTGCTCGTTTTTGCTCGATATTGGTAACGGCAACAGGTAGACACTTGAAATATACACAGAATATTTAGTTATATATTCACTTTTAAAAATAAATAGTTAAATTAAAATAAAATATAATTATTTATTTTTAAAGTGTGCGATAAAAAGTATCCTACATGTTGACCCGGATAGCTAGCTAGCTATCATCATACTAAATTTCATCAAAATCGGTATAGTGGTTTTCTTGTGATATGACAGACAGACATACAAATATACTCTGTATCGATAATAATGACTATTTCAATAAGACTTTCCAAAAAATATTTAACGTACAGATTCGAATCAGAATTTATTTTATATGTATAGTAATTTTTTTTAATTTAAATTATAGGTATGTATAGTTATTTTTTACATTTTAAATTTAAATCAAATATCAGTGTAGTCAGTCCGTGAGGAATCTACCCCCGGCTCGGAAAGCAGTTCTGCTGAGAAGAACCGGCGAGAAACTCAACAGTTGCTCTTTTAACATAATATTTGTTTGTATGTGTTATAAGCTTTATTCAATAACTAGCATTGCCCGCGACTCCACCCGTGTTGAGATAATCAAAAACCAAATTCTTAAGTTTTACATATTAGTATACTCTTACATTGCAGTTTTGCATTTTTTCTCAGAAATGAGATATTTTCCCGCGGTAAAAAGTATCCTATATGTTGACCCGGATAACCAGCTCCCACCATACCAAATTTTATCACAATCCCTCTAGTGGTTTTTCTGTGATGCGGTAACAGACAGACAGACAAAAATTCTAAAAACTATAGATTCAGCCTCTGTATCGATAATAATGTTTATTTCAATAAGATTTTCCAAAAAATATTTAATGTACAGATTCGGCTTAGTTACAATTTTATTATATGTATAGATATATTTTAATTTTATTGACCAAAACACACCCAGTAGGATTTGAATTCGCGACTTTCAGAGCATTGTCAACGTATAGAGTACATTCCCTACTGCGCCACTGCCATCATAATTTAAACGCTCAATAAACATTTCATCCCGCTTACAACATGATAATATGTACAATCGCTATCATTATTGCGTAAATATGCTATTTGATGTGGTCATCTGATATATCTTGGTGTCATTTACTTGTATGGGAATTATTTGAGCTTTTATACTTACATTTTAACTAAAAAGCTTCAAAATCAATAATATTTTCCTTAGAAGTGAAATATTTTCTAGAAATTTTAAATAAGCTACACAAGCGAAGGCGTGAGCAAAAGCTCGTGTCTTATATTACTCGGACATATAATAAGAGCCGTTGTAAAGTTGAAAAAAATATACATTATATTAAATTTTCTTCTTATCAAAAGCTATTTACAGTAAATTCTTATCAGAAGCTTCACATATCTTAATTTTTTGGCATTTTTTGATGTGTAAGTAAATGTAAGTATTAATTAAAATAATATTTAATATTGGATTATAAACCAAAACATACTTTAAACCATTAAAAAATACGAAAATCCTTACTTAACCAGACTAGAATAAAATGATTGAGTCAAAGACTTTGATCTATAAAAAATATTTACCTCAAGCGTGATTGAACACGCTACCTCTAACGTAGAAGGGCTGTCTCGTAACACGTATTCTTTGATGAACGATTGGTTTTAATTGAATTAACAAATTTCAATTAAATATTTCAAAAAAACGAAACGTACAAAGTGTAGTCATTGAAATTTTATTAATCAAATTACGTTTTGACTTTCTAAAGAACGTTATTGATTTACAACTCTAAATAACCTATGATAAATCTCGACAAAGAGATGCTATCAAATCAATCAACGAAAATCGATTAATTGCGTAAGAAACAAAATCGATTACATTACACGCAAAATATCAATGTTACAGGAAATATTAGTTTCAATATTAATATTTCTTCATGAGTTTTATTGATTTGAATGAAATACTTTGAAAGTTTAAAGTTTATTTGGCACTTTTTGATGTGTTTTTGGTTATCTAGTGGAATGTGGTATCTCTTAAGTAAAATAATATTTAAAAATAGTAATTTAAAGTATCGAAAACCAGTCTAGAAAACTTTGGTCTATAAAAATATTTACCACGGACGGGTTTGAACTCGCGACCTCTAACGTAGAAGGGTTGTTTCATTAAATTATATTCTTTGACGAACGATTAATTGATTGATTAATCATTAGGTAGTTAATTCTTTTTTTTTAAGATTTAGGCGATTTTTAATTGATACTTCGATGTAGGTACTTCGATGCCATTTCAATTTTTTCAATGCTATTTTACATTTTTGTGGGTAACACGGTCTCTAATAACTTGGTAGGTATATAATAAGTTTTGAAATGTTAAAAATGTTAATCTTTGACCATATTTGCTTTATACCTAATATTCAAACCGGCATTAAAAAATCTAAGTAAAACCAATTAAATGATTTTATTTCAAAAGTGTAAGGGTAAGGGGTAATTCGTTTCGAATGGGTGCGTTCCTGTCTTTTTCCTATATATTTCATTGAGATAAAAAAAAAATTGGTCAGTTTTTCCAATTTTTGAACAGAAATCATAATAGAAATTGAAGTTATTATGATTTGTGATCGAAAACACATTTTTATCGGAATTAAAAATAGCTTAAAGTAATCGGCGGTAGCATAGCTTTCTATTAGTGAAAGAATCAAAATAGGATAAGTAGTTTCGGAGGTTACCCTCTACATACAAACTTACAAACAAAACCTCTTTATAATATTAGAGTAGATTAAACAAATGGACAAACTCTTTAAGAAAAATACATAAACATTTTCGTGTATATTTTGAAAGAGAATTTGCGAACTCATGTGGGATTCAGTACTAGTCATACAGATACAAGCTCCATAAATAAATAAATAAATAGATATATGTATGGACATTAACACACAGCACCATCAGTAGTTCCATGGTAAGCTACGAGGCTTGTGTTATGGATACCAGATAGTTGATACACTACACATATATAACTTTAAATACATACATATTATAAATATAAACACCTATTACTGGAGTAGAAACATTCGTGCTAATCACACAAATGAATGCCCCCAGCGGGACTCAAACCCGCGGCCCCTGGCACAGCAAGTAGGGTGACTACAAACTGAGCCAAAAGTGTCTTCGAACATACATACTATCCCAGGAAATGGTAGTCAAGCAAATAACATAACATTAGAAAATTAATTATATTCAAATACTAAATGCAATTTAATAGTTATTTGATAGTTATGAGGAATAACTACATTCCTCATATTTCAAGAAGAAATACGTGTTGAAACATTCAATTAATAGCATATGTTTCAAGCTATGTTATTATGATGTCTTCTAACTTCTATATATTTTTAACTTTTCAAGCAAACTATGTTTTATCTTTACATATGAAAAATTCTGAGTCGAAACTGTATGTACATTAGATTTTTTTTTCTTAGAAAATCTTATTGAAATAGTCATTATTATTTGTAAAGAGGCTGAATCAATGGTTTTTACAATTTTTGTCTGTCTGTCTGAACGTATCACGAGACAACCGCTGGACAGATTATGATGAAATTGGGTATAATGATAGCTGGTTGGTTATCCGGGTCAACCAACTTACTATACCTATATTTTTTTTGCTCGTTTTTGCTCGATATTGATAACGGCAACAGGTAGACGCTTGAAATATTCACAGAATATTTAGTTACATATTCACTTTAAAAATAAATCATTAAATTAAAATAAAACAAATATTTAAGAGGGGTTCCCATTAAACAAACGTGATTTTTTGCCGTTTTTATAGAAAATGGTACGGAACCCTTCGTGCGCGAGTCCGACTCGCACTTGCCGGTTTTTTTGGTTTAGTGTTACCATTAAAAAAATGATTATAATCGAATCGACCACATAGCGAGTACTAGTTAAAAATCTTTGAATTTAAGAACACTTATAAATCTGTTTGATATATTGTTTAAATAGAAAACAGTATTTTAAAGACGTTTATAAAGCATTTCCACAACGTGACGACATCAATATTACGGTACATCACGATGCGTACGCGCAATAATATATGTGATGACACTCAAATTACATTGGTTATGCTACATTGACCTATCCATGTTTTCTTTAGTTTTTGCTATTACTATTTATGGTATTCATAAATCATCAATCTTATTATAAATGCGAAAGTTTGTAACTAAATGTGTGTATTTGTTATATCTTTACGCTGCAACGACGTAGCAGATTGGTATACGTACTCCTTTTCAACCGACTTCAAAAAGGAGGAGGTTCTCAACTCGACTGTATGTTTTTATTTTTTTTTTATTTTTTTTTATGTTTGTTACCTCAGAACTCCGTCATTTATTAACCGATTTGGACAATTTTTGTTTTGTTCGAAAGGGTATACTTCCAGATTGGTCCCATTTAAATTTCAAAAAAAAATACCACCCCTAAGGGTGGAAAAATAGCTAATGATGAATTTAACCTACTTCTAATTGTCATATTAACTTTAAATTTGCAAGTGTTTTTATTTCTTTTGATAGAACAGTGGTTCGGTATTGTTGACCTGATCTGATGGTAAGGCCAGAAGGTGGATAGGTGGAACTCTTCAACGGCTAATAGTAGATACTTTGAGTTTGGGCTTATTTTGTTTGATTTGACAAGCCTAACACGTTGGAATTCTTACTTTGCTACTACTGTCTACACTAAAAAGGGAAAAATCAAAACTTTTTAACAAAAAAATAAAAACCGACTTCAAACAAAAGCACTAAAAAGTGAAAAATAACTGATTGGTAGTTTTCATTTACTATACATACCTAATCAAATATTTTCGATATCGGTGCCAGCCCATACAAAGCAAAGCACACCGACTTCGAAAATATTTTA
The DNA here is from genome assembly GCA_951806755.1 of Brenthis hecate. Lineage (NCBI taxonomy): Eukaryota > Metazoa > Arthropoda > Insecta > Lepidoptera > Nymphalidae > Brenthis > Brenthis hecate. The sequence continues at coordinate 921,003 of OX638257.1, forward strand.
TTAGGTATGTATAGTAAATGAAAACTACCAATCAGTTATTTTTCACTTTTTAGTGCTTTTGTTTGAAGTCGGTTTTTATTTTTTTTAACGTCCCACTGCTGGGCACGGGCCTCCCTTCAATACGAGGGGGACCAGGCAATCGTCCTCCACTCTGGCTAAGTAAGGGTTGGCGGACTTCACATGTCTTTCGAAAACTTGCTGTTCTTCACGATGTTTTCCTTCACGTGGTAACCATGTTGGAAATAATTCGCACGTGAAAATTCAGAGGTACGAGTCCGGGAGTTGAACCCGCTTCACTCGGTTACCCAAACGAGCGCGTTACCACTAGGCTACCACTGCCTCAACGGATTGGTATGATAGCTACCTTACTAGCGATTTACTCTTGCTTTGCCCTAATACGTGCTTAGGTGTCTTTTGTATTTAACAAATAATAGATATAAATACTACTTATCTATTGTATAAGTAGATAAAGATAAAACAATTCAGTACCTTTTCTCTTCTGTTTGTCAATCGGGTTACTTTTTTTTGTTTAATAGCCATTGAAGCTAGCTACAAAATGTTTGTTATATATTAAACACAGGAATTGCCATTTTTTGTGAATAGATTTTTGAATTTAAACAAAACTACAAATACTACGTGATTGAAAATATGCCAACAATTAGTAAATTATAAGGAAGATAACGAAGCTTTCATGTGTTTGAAACTATACTTCAATTGAGATTGTGTTGAGAGTTGTTGCCCGTTAGTATAAACATGATTATGTATATTGAAATATTTGAAAGAAAGATATTCTTTCTTTCAAATATATAGTATCTGTGGCACAGAACATTACTATAATTTAAATTATTTTAAAAATATCTCCATAGTATTAATTATTAAGGCAGTAGTAGGAAAGTGGTAACGAACTCGTGTTGGCATACGAGTTCAGGCCCCGGTTCTCGCCCCAACAGTCTTCATGATAGGTGTCCCGGGTCTCGCCTCATAAGTGAATTATTTTCAACACGATCTCACCTTACGGTGAAGAAATATATTGTGAGAAAACCTGTACCTATGTCTTAGAGAACTTTTTAAGTTTTCGAAAGCTGAATAGTACGTCCCTCTCGTATTACAGGAAGTCCCTTGCCCAGTATCGAGACGTTAAAAAGTTCTAAATATACATATCAGTACTACATCTATTGTATATCAATATAAAAATTTAGATTCAGTTTATGGTAGACTACTTTTTCACACAATTATGCGTAAACCCGCATATTATGAAAGCGCAATTTGTAATTATTCATGAAGATAGTCCTCATAATACATCCGCTAATACAAATAATATAAATATTGTCAAACTGTGCAAGGAATAGCATTGTAACTTACTATTGTAATAATTTTGAATATAGACTTTGGATATATGAGAAAATTATTTATATTTTTAATTTATTTTAAAAATGAGTTACAATATTATTCTTTGCAAGTTTAGAAAATATGACGGTGTAGTAATAAATCTAAATATGTACCTGCTTTGCTGAGGAGTTCATTCTTAAACAGATCTGGAAAAAAATAAATAAATCAGGTTAGTCAAATAAAAAAGTTATTATATATTTATTATGGTCTTTATAGTACTCGTATATCTACAACATTGTAGTCTCTTCATGTGTCGGTACTATTGAGATTAGGACATTTTCTTACAGGAAACAAGACTTCTGGTTTTATACTCAACAAAAAGTTTATTTAGATTCAAATTTTCTTACTGTGCACTTTAAGTAAACGCTTGCTTTGACAAAACCGGAAGGCGGAAAACATAGTGGCGCCATCAGGTGTTACATTATAAAAATAAACAGGCAAACACATAACGCATACAGCCAACTATTAAATTAAAATTCAATTCAATACCTACGTCAGAAATTTAGCTTGGAGATTATTGGCATTAAATTTGAAATTTGGTAGACCTTTTCTCAAAGCTTCCATATTTTTTATATACATATATGTATATAGGTATTTATTGTAATTACATTATATAAATAAACAAATAAAAAATCCATGTCACAAGTGTGTAGACTAGGGATGACTTCTTTAATAACAGAATTAGCACTTTTTCTTTCCTTTATATTAGCAGCCCAGCCAAAAAAGTAGAGTAATCATTTAAAATAAAACTATCGTTTTGAATTTTTTCGCGGATTTATTATGATTTTTCGTTCCCGATGTTTCGAATGCTTTACAGCGCACATGGTCACGGGAGAGATCGATTCAGACGTCTCAAAAGTTGTTATACAGTTTGCAGAGCATTCAAACTTATTAATTTATTTATCTAAAAAAATATTTGTAGTGTTATCTAATGATTTATTAATTAAAGCAGTTAAATTATTAAAGCTCATGTGAAATAGTCGTAAATAAGTATATTTTAATTAATAGTAAAAATATATGTAATAATACCACTTTCTTTTATTACTTATTTGCATTATGATCCCATAAGTACAAATATACATATATGCTAGGCGCCTTTTGTATTTATAAATTATATACAGACTGTTCCACCTTTTGGCAAATTGTATTTATGACCTATATGTTACTCCAAGTCATAGTCTATTTGAATACTAAACGTCATCCAAATCAATTCAGCCGTTTTAGCGTGAAGTCGTAACAAGCATACACACATACAAACTTTCGCATTTATAATAGTAATATGATTATCGATTAAAGACTATAAAGGTATATTGCTAATGGGCACAAAACATGTTCATTAAACGTTATGGTCGATCGTTAAAGTAATAACGTTTAATTTAATATGTGCCTGTAGTGTAGTGACCAACTGAATATTGTGCTGGAATATCATAGTTGTGATTTTTATCTAATAAGTGAATTTAATCTAATAAGCAGCAAGTAGCCCAGTGGTTACGCGCTTGGGATACAGAGGGAAGCGGGTTCAAATCCCGAATCTTGGACTTCTGATATTCTCATTTGCGGATGATTCGCAAGTGATAATCATTATCACTTGTCTTACGGTGAAGGAGAACATAAGCGGAAACCTACTGTCTGACTACCTACCTATAGCAAGTTTTTGAAAGAGATGTGATGTCCGTTTGCTTGTGGCCAGCATGGTGGACTATCGCTTATGGATATTCTCATATTGAAAGAAGACGTGCCCAGCAGTGGGACGATAAAAATGGCAGAATACAAGTAAGTTAACATAACATATCATTCAAGAAAAGAAAGACAATCATTAAAGACAACTAAAAAAATTAGGAACGACATTATCATTACATCTGGGACATAAAATTGGTTATTTTAGTACATATTTTGCAAAAAAAAAAACAGAAAATTGGTTGAAAAATACGGGTGAAAAAGGCACTGTTTTGTCTTTGTCTATTAATATATGACTAAGAGCTCTCCCTCGCTTCGCTCGGGTTCGTCCCTGGGTACATTTTAAATAGATATAAATATATATATATATATATATATATATATATATATATATATATATATATATATATATATATATATATATATATAATTATTAGCCAGCGTTAGCCATGTATTATTTATTTTTTTTCGTGAATTTTTCTGATGTTTTAATAGCTATTCTGCTATTCGGGGTAGAGACAAATCCAACAAACCAAAGACCGTAGAGATCGGTCCAGCCGTTCTTGAGTTATAAATGGTGTAACTAAACCGACTTTGTTTTATATATGTATATATAAATGTGCAAAACGGTCATAAATTATCAAATTGCCTTAACAGGTCTATAAATAAAAATAATAACAAGAAAGCTATGAATATTCACAAGATCATTTAATACGTGATAGTTATTGCAGTAATTAATTAGAGAATGTATAATTTTGCTATAAATTAAATATATCATAACTCTATCACATTTATCTATACATATAATAAAATTCTGAGTCGAATCCGTACATTAAATATTTTTTGGAAAATCTTATTGAAATAGTCTATATTATCGATACAAAGGCCAAATCTATGGTTTTTATTTTTTTTGTTTGTCTGTCTGTCTATGACTGCATCACGAGAAAAACATTAGACAGATTTTAATGAAATTTGGTATGATGATAGCTGGTTATCCGGGTCAACGTATAAGATACTTTTACTGCGCGGCAAATATCTCATCTCTGAGAAATCTAACAAAATACCTATGAACATTCATTCGAGGACATGTTTGGCTCAATTTGTAGTGACTCTACTTGCTGTGCCAACAGTCGCGGGTTCGAGTCCCGCTGGGGGCATTCATTTATGTGTTGAGCAATGAATGTTTGTACTCCAGTCATGGGTGTTTATATTAATAATATGTATTTGAAATCATGTATATGCAGTGTATCAACTATCTGGTATCCACGACACAAGCCTCGTAGCTTGCCATGGAACTAGATAGTGTTGTGTGTTAATGTCCCAACATATTTGTTTATATTTGTATAGATATAAAAGAAGTTAAAATATTAATTTAGATTGCTATTAAAGTTAAAATATAAAGCAACACTATTGCTACCTTTACAGATAAAAAATATAAATCAGAATTACTGTCATTATTGCGATCCACACAGTATGAACTAACTACATCTGCTGGTCTGTTATATTTGTTTTTGTTGTTAGATTTTATGATGTTTATTACAGGATCCCAAGATGATGGTAGTACCCAGCCATCTTCCCTATTGAAGTTTGGATATTTTTTAATTTCAACAGCTTTGCGAATTGATATATACATATATTATAGGCTTGGGAATGCGACAGGGTACTTATTTTAGTATCTACATATAAGTAGGCAAAGACAAAAGAGTTCAGTATCTATTTATCCTCTGTTTATCAATCGATTATATTGTTTAGTAGCTATTGATGAGCTTGAGTGTTATCTATACTAATATTATAAAGAGGTAAAGTTTGTGATATTGTAAGTTTGTGAGTTTGTGACGTTGTAGGGGGTAATCTCTGGATCTACTGAACCGATTTTCAAAATTCTTTTACCAATAGAAAGCCACGTTCTTTCTGAGTGTCATAATAATATATTAACCCGAAGAATGAAAAGACTTTTTCATGGTAGTCGGATTTGCAAAGTAAGTCGGAGAAAAAACGGTCGAACGAAAACGTTTCTTACAAACGCTGCCTTAACGATGAGAGATATACGAGTATGATTATATTCTAAAGAAAAGTTGTAGAGCTTAATAATGCCTACAAAAAAGTCAGCGACAGCATATGTCTAACTTTTATATTTAAGTCACAAAAAGTAGTTTTTTCCCACTACTAGAGCACTAGTATTAATCCCCATGTATAAAACTATTTTAATATAGTTTAACATTTCTGTTAATTATGTATATTAGAGTCCTCTAAAGCGTATTAAATATACATAAAAGTTAATATTTTTAGCTAATAAATAACTTAATGTTGCCATATGAATAATAAAAATTAAATTTTACTATTCCAAACAATGTTATTCTTTTGCTTGGCTAATAGTTAAGCAACATTGTCTGAAGTCACTAATTGGATGGTTTGAATAAAATAATTTTAATTAGATTAATCGTTATATGTAAAGAAGCTGCTTTAATTTGGTAAAGACAATCAAAGAAATAATAACATGAGAAAGATAACAAAGATAAAAATGAACTGAATATTAAAGGATTACTCAAGCGGAAATCAAACTTACGTACTCTAACATAGTATGTTAGAATTTGTCATTATCTAGTACATAATATATTATAATGATAGTATGAAAACAGTTGAAGGCTCTAGATTATATTTTGAAACAACGATTTTCTATACTGTAAACTATGTGCTACTGACGTTTTCCCGCGGCTTTACCCGCGTTATCTAACCATGTACCTATTTATCTTTATAAATTATATGTTACCCTGATGTATAAGCTATATAACTACAAAGTTTCATCAAAATTAGCTCAATAATCTTTACGTGAAAGAGTAACAAACATCCATACATCCTTAATTTTGAATTCATATTTATATATATTAGTAGATTTCATTGTTTTAGTTGACAATGAAAATTAATTATTTCTCAATATTTTTTAATGTCGGTAACAACTAACATTTTACACTTAAAATATATGTAGAGTTGCATATTCAATATGCCAAAATCGTGCAGACAGTAAGGTCGTAGGAATGCATACTTTAATTGATCCAGACTCTAACTCAGCTTTACATTTCAAATACTCGTAGGTGAAAAGATCTTATTTTTATAGTCGACCATTAGTTAAAGCATGTAATAACAAATAATGGCTCGGCTATTCGATTTCCTTCGACGTGTAGTAAATCTTTAAGTTTTCATCAAATTCTAACATATTAATTGAATATTGTATTTAATACAAAATTGGTCAAGTGCGAGTGAAATTTTATTTATAGCAAAACATTTTGTGTTAAATTTTATATTTTCAAAATATTTTATACTATGTAGCATAAATATAACAATGCTAGATATGGTAACCTAACGTAGGGCCGACTGAAACTCCTCCAAATTTTGTTAGTAATTTTAAAAAAGGAGATTAGGTTTTTAATTTAGGGTTTGTACCATAATAAAACAAGTTTAAGTGTTTATGATAGAGTTTTTAATAGGGAATAATTGAATTGTCAATATTTTTGGTATTAAATTCAAAAATGAATTAAAAAAAAGTAAAGTTGACATCAAAATTAAATAAGCACTAAGTAATCATTATACATATTGTGTTTAACAAAGCGAATAGTAGGAGTCGTAAAGGCAGATACACACGTGTCTTTGTATGAGGGCACAAGTGTGTACTTTTCTTTTTATCATTTGTTAGTAAATATGCAACTAGCGACTCACCCGCGCTTCGCTCTGGTTCGTCCCTAGCTTAATCCTCATCCAAACTTTCAACCCCATTTTCACCCCCTTAAGGGATGCTTTCCGATAATTAAAATATTTGTGAATAAGCATAAAAAGTATTCTATGTCCTTCTCAGGGTCTCAAACTATCTTCTTACCTAATTTCATCTAAATAGGTTCAGTAGATCCAGAGAAATAGCGCTTACCCTACCAAAACGAGTAATACAGGCGGTGTGATATCAGGCTTAGTAATTCTAAGGGTTCAATGACATTATAAGAGTCCGGAACCCTAAAAAGCTTAGTGCTAACTTTATAGTGTGGAAAGTTACAGATTAAATCTAGTACATAAATAATACAAAATATTTCATAACATATTAGTTGCTCTATTGTATCGCATTGTGCCTTATTTGGTTAGAAACGCTACTTTCTTTCATTAAGAACTATTCATTGGGTGATTTGAAAATCGTAATGTGATAAAATCTAACTAAAAGCATGTTTTCTTCATACTTTCCTTTGTTTAGATTTCACCAAAGGTTCCTTGCTTGAGACATTTCACTTTTTAATGATTTGGTACATTTTATATTAAAACGAAAGCCGCTGGTAAAGCTCGTATCTACATGTTCGTCTGTCAAAGCTTATTTTCTCTGACTATATCAGGTGAAAATTTGGTATTTATAAAATTGGGTGAAAAGGTCACCCAATTCGATGATGTCCTCTTGACCTTTTTCGGGTAGGGTGTCCACTCTCACTGAGATTAGCCAACCGCGTAGGAGATATTGTAGTGCACGAGTGTACGTGCAGACACAAGTGCATTCTCTATTCCTGTCAGTCTCATACTCCGGTGGGACAAAAACTCGACACGACTCCCGAGAGATCAGGCTCAAGACGAAGACTTTTCGTACTCTCCGAGGTACGGGGGTGAAGCAAAACCAACTTTCCATCTCGGGGTTGTTACTGAGATTTTCCTAACAGAAAGACTCAATAACTAAGCTAGGTCCCAACCAGGAATCGAATCCAGGACCTCTGGATCTGCATACATTGCCACTACACCACAGCGGCAGTTGCCTGGCCGTGCATATAAACGTATAACAAATATGTATGAGACTACAAGGACTTGAGGGTAACAATCTTATTTTATGATGGATATTTGTTTTAATAAACATAAGTATTCTAACGATTGCTGAGAAGTAGTAGTGTAAAGAATAACTAAAAGGACTACTATTGCAAATGCGAAAATTTGTATGTGTGTATGTTTGTTACTTATTTACGCTGGAACAGCTGGACGAATTTAGATGAAAACTAAAAATTAGAAATTATTTTTTTTAATATTAATAATTAATATTAAATTATTAAACAGATAGACTATGACCTGGAGTACCACCGGCTGATAGGAAGAAACGTATCTGACCGAAACGAGGACATGTCGGCTGTCGCTAGTTAAAATATAAGAAAGCGTTACCCATTTATTCTCTATTGCATGAAAATAATCGAAAGTCTAAGGAATAAGTAGTTATTATTATTAATAATTAATTATTTTATTGTTTACACATATAATACAACAAAGTCGCTGTTTGTGTCTGTCTGTTTTCTACGCTTACTTCTTCTAAAAAGCACAACGGATTCTAATACGGTTTTCACTAATAGAAAGAGCAATAAATGAGGAAGGTTTGTATATATATATAATTCGTAAATATTTTGCACAAAATGACTGAGCATACGGTGTTTTGTCAAAAAAAAACTGATTTCGTACGCTTACATGACTAACGCTGGCTAAACATTTAGATATATACATCAAAATAATGTACTGGAAAATTGTAGATCTTAAAAAGGCCTATGAAAAAATCCATGATAGCAAGTGTCCATCTCGTACCCACTCCACTCTCTCACTCTCGCCCACAATAACTACTTTTGGTCTATATAAAACGTACCTAGGAACGCACGAGCAAAGCGAGCGCAAGTCGCTAGTTATGTTACTCGTATATACAAATATATGAAAATCAAAAAAATAACTATAGATATCTATAGATGAGTAAATATTTTTGCCTCTAAATGAAAATTTTAACCTTAAATAATATCTCGTCTCGACAGTTCACGAACAAAGGCGAAATCAAACGTTTCGAAACAATCTCACGCGTTCATACAATAGCCATATTGCTACACTTACCGAAAACTATGTTTTCGCATAGACTAAAGGTTTCTTAAAATATTGTTATGACTTATGTTTAGAATTTTGAATTACATTGTTGATCGGAGATGTTCCCGATAATGAATTATTATGATTATAATATATATATATATATATATATATATATATATATATATATATATATATATATATATATATATATATATATATATATATGTATTACAAGTGACGGACCGATTTTGATGATGATAAGATTACTTTACAACTCGTATTTTAGATAAAACTATCTTTTCAACAGACTTCCAACAAGGAGGAGGTCCTCGATTCATCGGAATCTTTTTTTATGTATGTTCACCGATTACTCGAAGATTCCTGAATCGATTTGGATTTTTTTTTGTTTTAAAGGGTATTTTTTGTGTTTCAAAGGGTACTTCCCATCTAGCCCGATATAAATTTTATCGAAATCGGTCGAGCGGTTTTTTAAAAAATCAACAATAAATATTTTTTTAAATAAATTGTTTAATCGAATTTGTTATTAAAAACCTTTCTTCTTACAAATTTTAAGATATGAATATCTTATAAGTAAATATGTATTTTACGTATCGAAATTTATATTAGATTTGCTTTGCGTCGGCTGGCACCGACTTCGAAAATATCCGATTAGGTATCTATTCTAAATGAAAACCTCAGTTTAGTTATTTTTTATATTTTAGTGCCTGGAAGTCGGATTTTTAAAGTTTTATTCGGGTTTTTTTCTCGGATTTATTTTGATGTTTATTTGGAGTTATTACAGTACACTCCCTATCTCCCGTGACCATGATTGTTGCAAAGCATTCGAAACGTCGGGGAAAAAAAATCGAAATAAACCTGCGAAAAAATCCGAAAATATAGTTTTATTTTAAAATGTCAAATATTTGCGTAAATCTAAGCAACCAATTAAACACAATTATTCCACCTGTGATGGTGGTATTTTTTGGAAATTTATATGGAATCGCACTTTAGATATAACACAATAAATAATAAATATAAATTGAACAAAAAACGAATGACTTTTTAAGTATATATCACTATAATGTATTGTTTTATCCATGCTTTTATGAGAAATTCAGTCTATAAATTCATTTTTTTTTCACTAAATGAATATGAAAAATTAGTATGGAATAAAGAGATATTTCTTATTTAAATATATAAAAACCCCAAATATTTAATGAGAAAAATCTAAATCAGGTGCAAAATTCTTAACCACTGTTATACCATACTATTAAAGTCGCTCAATCGTAAAGCAACGTTGACCTAAGTAATAACAGGATGGGTGACCATGAATTATTTTAATGTCATATCCTTTACACCGCATTAGATGGTACGAATTTATTACTTAGAGATTGTATCTTACGTCTGCAACCTGTCAAGGGCGCAACATTAGGATCTTAGGAGTCAATCCTATAATGTATTATTTAATTTATACTAAAATATACATATGTATGTAAGTATGTTAGTTTTTAGGTTTGTATGAACGTTATCTCAGAAACTATCAGCCAAATTTGAAAAAAAAAACTTTAATAGACTTTTCATAGAGGTTCTTTAAACGTAATTAAGCTAAATTACACGAGAGAAACCGCGATAAAACACCAGTCTAACAATATTTGTTTAGTTAAGATGTAGCTAAAGTAATAAATGAATTTACTAAAGGTTCTAATTTGCGTATAATTCATTACTACTTTATTACCGCTTTATGTTTATTTATGACCACCTCATTGGCTTAGTGGCTAGCATGTACGGCTGCAGATCGTGAAGACCTGGGTTCGAATCTTTGCGTCAGGGTTAATTTTTTAATGAATTGTTCAATTTTTGTTAATTGCCACGAAATATTTAGTAGCTGGTCTGAGTTGGATGTTGGCAGTGCTACATCCTTGACATCGGAGAGTATGTCGAGCTGTCATCTCACTAGAATGAGACTGATATCATCCAGCAGAATAATATTATTATTCATATTTGCTAACTAGTGACAACCATGTGGTCAATATTTTTTTATACATAGACACACAACACCATCTAGTTCCATGGTTAGCTACGAGGCTAGTGTTATGGATACCGGATAGTTGTTACACTACACATATATAACTTTTAAATACATACATATTATAAACACCCATGACTGGAGTACGAACATTCGTGTACATCACACAAATGAATGCCCCCAGCGGGATTCGAACCCGCGGCCGCTAGCACAGCAAGTAGGGTCACTACAAAATGAGCCAAACGTGTCGTCAAAAAATATCGACTATAATTGTAGTTAAGTTTAAGTTATTAAGTTTCAACATTACTTAAGTCATTTTGCCAAAGTTACATGAGTAACATTTCTTTCTCAATAAATATACTCTGAAATGGTAAAGTGTTTTTTTAAATGGGATCCGTAGTTCCAGTGGTTAGCATGCGCAGACAAACAAATAATTCTTCAATTACATATATTAGTATCAAATTGATGAAGCTGTCTGACATCACAGTCTGAACTTTTTGAAGCAGAATTATCTATACTAAAATTATAAAGAGATAAAGTTTGTGAGGTTGTAGGGGGTAATCTCTGGATCTACTGAACCGATTTCGAAAATATCTGATTAGGTATTTATTCTAAATGAAAACCCCCGTTTAGTTATGTTTTACATTTTAGTGCTTGGAAGTCGGTTTTTTTAAACGTTTTTATTTGTTCATTTTAGTGTAGACGTTATAAGCAGGTAATTTGTTAGAAGAAAGTTTTTTTAATAACATGTTCGATTAAGCAATTTATTAAAAAAAATAATTTATTTGTTGATTTAAAAAAACGCTTGACCGATTTCGAGAAAATTTATATGGGACCTGGGAAGTATACCATTTGAAAAAAAAAAACCAAATCGGTTCAGGCGTCTTCGAGTAATCGGTGAACATACATAAAAAAAAGATTTCGACGAATTGAGAACCTCCTCGTTTTTGGAAGTCGGTTAAAAACAAATGTCAACACTAGCGCCCACCCAGAAAGCAATACCTAATTCTATAAAACATAAGACTTTACGGACAAACCTGTTATGTGTAGTCTAATGCACTCTGTACATATAATAAAATCATTATTGACCATACATATGTCTGTGCATATGTAATACTACTGTAGTATTTATAGTTTTTAACTTTAAAGATGTAGTAACTAACTATTGTAGTTGAGTTTTATTACGCTTTTCATTAAATTCCGTGTAAAGTAAATGAAAGTAAATTTTATTACAATACTGTTTCTACTATATACAGATACTAGCAACTCACCCTCGCTTCGCTCGGGTTCGTCCCTAGGTTGGTTCCCCATACAAACTTTCATCCCCATTTTCACCCCCTTAAAGGAAGATTTCTAGGACAAAAACTATCCTATGTCCTTTCCAGTATCTCAAACTATCTTCTACTCAAATTTCATCTAAATCGGTTCAGTACATCCAGAGATTACCTGCTACAACGTCACAAACTCACAAACTTTACCTCTTCGTAATAGTATAGTTTATCTAGTATTCTAAAAGAAGCATCGGTAAATAATGAGTACCTATAGGGCGATACAGTACTTAATAAGCAAAATATTGTCATACTAGCATGGATATATAAAAACATAGATACACATTTCCTAACAAATACAATATCCCTTGTGGCATCGACATGTGACGTTAAGTCAAACCAAATCTATACATATAATAAAATTGTAACGCATCACAGAAAAACCACTGGAGAGATTTTGATGAAATTTGGTATGGTGATAGCTGGTTTTTCGGGTCAACATATAGATTACTTTTTACCGCGGGAAAATGTCTCATTTCTGAGAAAAAATACAAAAACTGCAATGTAAGAGTATACTAATCTGAAAAACCTAAGAATTTGGTTTTTGGTCATCTGAACGCGGGCGGAACCGCGGGTAGTGCTAATACATAATAACATTCAAAAATCAAGAGTTCTAATTGTCTAAACACAAATTCGAACTTACGCACACCACATAAAGTAGGTACTTTTTTAAACGAAACAACGGGCGTTTTAATTTGGTCATCCGAAAAGCAATGAACAACAAAGATTTGGAAAAAGCGCAATTCAATTTCGAATGGTGTACCTCTTTTGAGGGCACTTGTGACGCTAATTGTGTATTTTGAGTTGTATATCAATGTATGGTAGTCATTCATCGACATCATCATTACACTATAATGTCATAAATATGATGCTTTTGTTTTTTTTTTAATTTGAAACATTTAAAAAATCCTGTAATTTGGACTACAAGCGCAGATATACTTCGCATTGTGTTTCAAATAAAAACCTGTTAAAAATATTCTCCATTTATCTATGCCATCCTTTTTGAATGTTTTTAGGATTATGACGACACGTTTGGCTCAATTTCTAGTCTTGTCTAGTGATCCTACTTGCTATGCCAACGGTCACGGGTTCGAGTCCCGCTGGGGGCATTCATTTGTGTGATGAGCACGAATGCTTGTACTCCAGTTATGGGTGTTTATATTTATAATATGTATGTATTTAAAGTTATATACGTGTAATGTATCAACTATCTAGTATCCATAACACAAGCCTCGTAGCTTACCATGGAATTAGATGGTGAGCTGCGTGTTATTGTCCCTACATATTTAACATATTTATTTAAATGATTTTTTTTCATCTTCTGGGCTTCTGTTGAAATGATTTCAGTAGTCAACAAATATTGCAAAGCTCTCTAAGCCCAGTATTTCTACGATAAGTATTGATGTTTAAATGTTTTCTAACGACTTTTTCCCGCGCAAAATTCAAAATTATTCCGCAGTAATACTATAAACACGATGACAAAACTAATTAAAATTCATACTTACAAATACTATGTATTTTGCATTTCTAGTTTTAATCGAGGTTTTTAGTTGTAAAGTACCATTTTCATTCACAATTCTAAATTATTGTTAGTTATTGACAGATATATGTACACTTTATCTAATAACTCAAAAAAAAAGATTTTGTTTTTAATTTTGAAATAACAGTTATTTTTACCATAAAACAATTGAAATAAAAATATTGGAATAAATTTAAAATATAAATTTAAATAAGGTTAGAATTTTTATAATGCAAAACAATTTTCGCGCCTAAATCACCCTTTCATTTTATTAGAAAAAATTGACAGCAAAATATCACAGATAATATTAATACAATATTATGTACATTTTAAAAACAAATTTAATTTTATTTTTTTTAAATAGAAAAAATAAATTAAAAATATTTAATAATCCAATAATATTATAAAAAAAACTTTACCCCATTCACAAAAAAACATTAAAAAAATAATATAATCACCTTAAAAATGCAAAACACACACACAACACCTTACGACTACGTTTAACGCACAACTGAACATCGTGAAAGGACGTCCATGTCTTATAATATTATCTTTGCAAGGATGTAAGGTGGGGATTTCCGGGTTTAAACTGATCTTATTATTTATGCACTAGTTCAGACTTTCGGGTCTACTCGCATTGCAATGAGAAAAGAAACTCTCAAAACGCTTACGTAAGTACAGAAATTTGAAAGCATTAAATAACAATATAAAAAATAATACCAAAATATTTACGTATGTATGTACTATATATATATATATATATATATATATATATATATATATATATATATATATATACGTAATGATTATTTGTAATATAATTAACTTAAAAAAAGCATATTTATAATTGCTTATGTTTTTTTTTCTTTTTAAACAACTCAATTAATGTAGAGTTCAAAAATTTGAAACTGAGTACTGAAAAATTTAACTTGCACTAAATATTATTAAAAATTATTAGATTTTTTATAGGTACTATTATTGGTACAGGTTAAATTATCACGAGGGTGAAGACGATAATTTAAAACATAATCGAATTTAAATGGTAAAAATTTAATTTTTTGGTTTTTCTTTTTCGCGAGTTCGATTCCCGCTCATGCAATTTTATATAAATGTTTATTTGATATACAATCAAAAGTAAGCACTAGAGTTTTACAATAATGTTGTAGACTGTTTAGATAAAGCATATTTGATCAATACAATTAAAAGGGAAAAAAAACCAGTTTAAAAAATACCGTTCTTTTAATTTAGCATAGAAATACTTTTAGGTATTAAGTCGCAAGGAATCGATGAAAGAAATGCAGCGAAATCATTACTATCGTGTGACTCTATCGTTGTTTTTATCATTTTTATATTTTCATAATATTATATACTAATATTACAAAGAGAAAAAAATGATTTTAAGTATGTTTATTTGTTTGTGTGTAATGAATAAACTAAAAATCCACTGCACCCTGAGAAAGACATAGAATAATTTTTATCTCGGAAATCATCATCATCTCGGGAATCAAACATTATTCAAGTAAAGGATATAAAACTCATCATACCTATATAGTAAGTATATATGTATATGTGCTAATATATAGTCTATCTATTCCATATTAAACGTTAAAACGTACCTTGGCACGAACCCGAGCGAAGCGAGGGTGAGTCACAAGTTATTATATACAGTGAGTTAGTAAATGAGTTTTCTTCTTACTTTTTCACACTGTATCGACTCAGTACAATACTTTTTTACGTAAGTATATACAACGTCACGAGACGTTAATTTTAGGCCACGAACAGCAGCCAAAAGATAATCTATACATATAATAAAATTCTAACTAAGCCGAATCTGTACATTAAATATTTTTTGAAAAATCTTGTTGAAATAGACATTATTATCGATACAAAGGCCGAATCTATAGTTTTTAGAATTTTTGTCTGTCTGTCTGTCTGTTACCGCATCACGGAAAAACCACTGGAGGGATTTTGATGAAATTTATTATGATGATAGCTGGTTATCCGGGTCAACATATAGGATACTTTTTACCACGGGAAAATATCTCATTTCTGAGAAAAATACAAAAACTGCATTGTAAGAGTATACTAATATGTAAAACCTAAGGACTTGGTTTTTGGTCATCTGAACGCAAGCGGAGCCGCGGGCAATGCTAGTACTTATATAATTTTGATTTATTCAAAATTGAAATATTTAGTGACGATCATATCTTTTCGATAATGATGTTTTAAATAAAAATGAAAATTAAACTTATATTAAAATTTAATATTCTCTATGGAGGATTTATTATGTGTTAGGCAGCACGCAGATGTTTTTGAACAATTTTCGGGTCTCTTTTGTAAAAAGAGCTACCCTTAAAAAAACCGTTTACCAAGAAAAATGTAAGCAATCTGAATATTTATTATTATTTGATTTTAAATAAATAATATTAAATAAATGTCATATCTTTAAATATAATATATGATAATAAATGTAAACAAAATAATAAATCAGGCGGTTTGTTTATTACCTTATAAATAACGAACGATGCCTTTTCTGTACAATTATATAAGTACCTACTGATCTCAACTTGACGTTTTTCGTATCTTTACCGATTGCTCTATTTTTTCAAATCGAAGCTTTTTCTCTCCACATTTATTAATAATAAAATAAAAAGTGTGTATGTACAGCACTTATGTACGCTCGTAAGAAGAAAGACTTCTTTGGTGTAACAGAATAAAAATAGCTGAATATTTCATCCCATATGTCACAACTCTCTGTTAAAAAGGAATGACAAGTTAATAAAAATAAATATATTTTTTTATATCCACTAATATAAAACACATGATAATATTATGAATATTTGAGAAAAGTGCCAATAGAAGTATAACTTCAAAAGTAATAATGACTAGCGGTTCACCCTGGCTTCGCTCGGGTTCGCCTCTAGGAAAACAAAAAGATACCTATCCCAAGGGAACCTTACATTTTTCCGGAATAAGCCTATGTGTTATTCCAAACTATAATCTATCTCTGTGCCAAATTTCATCTAGTTCTGGCGTGAAAGAGTAAAAAGCATCCACACTCACAAACTCTCACATTTATAAATTTAATATTAATTCGTTTACATGCTACGTTGGTAAAAAGAAGTCTATTAAACAAAACAAAACCAGTACTACCCACTAAAACTAGACAGAACCTCTCCCGTCTTAATGGGGCATCGCAGGATAGCTTACGCTCCCAACCTTGACCTCTCAACGACAGGTTTGCCGAAGCAGAGTACAACAACCATGGGGTTGCTCCAACGTTCTTCTCTGCATTTACAGAACTACCAGGAGCAACTCGCATCACACACAACCCACTGAGGTAGATCGTCTTATAGTGCATTTCTTGGCTTCGCACCCGGCTGGATTGCCGGACGCTAATGAGGGGCTCATTAGCGTCTGGCAATCCAGCCGGCTCACCATAACAAGGTGAACATACATGGGAGAGGATAAGATTATAACGTGGAGTAACACATAGGCTACTATTAAGCGTCCAGGGACCACACATAAATATTAGGTACATTGTCATCAAAACGGCAAGATCATTTTTATTAATAATTAAATAAATATCATATATTAATAATTAAATAAATAAATAATAATATGTCAGGATATTAACACACAGCGCCATCTAGTTCCATGGTAAGCTACGAGGCTTGTGTTATGGATACCAGATAGTTGATACATTATACATATATAACTTTAAATACATATTATAAATATAAACACTCATGACTGGAGTACAAACATTCGTGCTCATCACACAAATGAATTCCCAGCGGGACTCGAACCCGCGACCGCTGGCACAGTAAGTAGGGTCACTACACACTGAGCCAAACGAGTCGTCAATGATTAATTATTAATATCGTATACTATTCCAATTTTTCTGATGATTTTTGACAGTTACAGTCAGAATAATTATTATGTGATTCTTATGGCATATACTATGGGTGTATCGGTTAAAATGGTAATAGAAATAGCTATTTTTAAATACATAACGGTTTTTGAATGTGAAAGTAACTAAATCGAAGTCATAAAAAAAACTAAAAAAAAACATAATTGGACCCAGTTATGCAAAAACAGCCATGTGCGTAAAAGTACCAACAGAGTTATAAGCATTTTATTATAAAAAATAAAATAATTATAAAAAAATAACAATACTTAAATAAATATTGTTCAATTTTAAAATAACCAGAAAAACAAAACATAACCCAAGTGCAACTATCGACAGAAAAATGCTTATAACTGTGTTGGTACTTTTACACACATGGCTGTATTTTGCATAACTGGGTCCAATTGGTACCTACTTTGTTGCGAAACGTCATTGACTTCTTTTTTAGCCGTAGCTGACCTGACAGACGTTTTAAAGTTTATGATGTTTGAGCTTATACAAAAATACTATAGAAAAAAAAACTCAGTTATTCAAAAAAAAATCCATTTTTTGGAAAACTTTTCCCAATTTCTTACCCTTAAAAGCTTATTAAGTAAAAAAATCACAATCCAGTTGTTCTCAAGTGAACCGCTTGCCAAAAGATTTCATTTTAATTATCATATAGATAAGTTTGTATAGACAATGTCTTTATGTTGAACTTTTAAAAGAAAATTAGGTAATTATGTCATAATTTATTTTAAAAAAGAACAATAAAAGTCAATTTAAAATTCACGAAGATATCAATCACATGACCTACACACAAAAATAAATACAGACGAAATATCATCTATACCTACATATAATAAAATTCTAACTGAGTCGAATCTGCACATTAAATATTTTTTGGAAAATATTATTGAAATAGTCAGTATTATCGATACAGAGGTCCAATCTATAGTTTTTAGAAATTTTTGTCTGTCTTTTACCGATCACAGAAAAACCACTGGAGGGATTTTGATAAAATTTGATATGGTGATAGCTGGTTATCCGAGTCAACATATAGGATACTTTTTACCGCGCGAAAATATCAAATTTCTGAGAAAAAATACAAAAACTATAATGTAAGAGTGTACTAATATGTAAAAACTAAGAATTAGATTTTTGGTCATCTGAACGCGGGCGGAGCCGCGGGCAATGCTAGTAAATAATAAAATAAAGAATTCATTCAGTACCTACGTCTTAAATCCACAATAAATGGACTGTATTATGTATTATGTATATATTCAAATCCAACTCATAGTTCCAAAGATGCGTCGAACAAACAAATAAAAAAATCAATAAACAATCGATGACTAATCGATTAAATGTTAAAATCTGTGCAATAGTTCTAATATAGTGGCATTTTTTTTTAAACTAAGCCTATGTGTTATTCCAGGTCAAATCTATTTCACCTCCCCAATGTGCGCTAACCTTATCGTGGTGGGGAGGCTCATTAGTGTCCGATAATCCAGTCGGGTGCAAAGCTAAGAAGGGCATTGGGTGGCGGCCCAACTCGGTGGTCAGTGTACCACGCGGGTTGCTCCTGGTACTTCTCTGGTAGCAGAGTGGACCGTTGGAGCAAACCTAATGTTTGTTTTGGTCTGCCGAACTGCCATCGGGGCGTCGTGGTTGAGTTCGCAAGTGATCCTGCAACGTCTCATTAAAATGGGGGAAGTTCCGTTGGGTTTTAGTAGGTAGTTAACGGCTTCTACAGCCGGTGAGTCCCACACAAAAAAAGTCAAATCTATTTGTCTATGTACACGCATACATTTTGTATGTATCTAAAAAGCCCTCGTATATACTCGTATAATCCGATCTGTTCGAGTAGGACAGGTTTAATATATTATCTTAATATACAAACTTTGTACGGAATTCGAACTTACTGTATCCACCGTAGAGAATTTTACACAGACATCATCCAATGCCACGCCGGTCGTTTAAAATGTACAATTGGATAATTTTCTTGAAACCTTTAAGTGTGATATTTGGCATGCGATTTGTAGGCTATCATATACCATAGTAATAAGACAAATCGTGACTTTTGACCTGTGCATCATTTTAATATTACATTTTGACGTAAGTACTGTCTAAGTATCAACGATTGCATTAAGCTATTGTCCTCAACACCATTTTGTATATCATTTATATGTAAATAACAAAATTTTATGAGTGCATTCGTTTTTAGACAGCTGTAAGTATTAGTAAGTGGTAGCCCAGTAGTAACGCGCTCGCGTGAGCAATCCGAGTAGAGCGGGTTCAAATTCCGGATCTCGCTCCTCTGACATTGATGTACTAATTATTTCCAATATGATAACCACTTGTCTTACGGTGTTGGAAAAAATAGCGAGGAAACCTGATATCTAAAAGAACCTAGCAAGTTTTCGAAAGACATGCTAAGCTGGCCAGCGTGGTGAATCCCCCTTGTAGTAAAGGAAAACCCATACCCAGCAGTGGGACGTTAAAAAGGGCTGAAAATAAAGTATTATTAGAGCTTTCAATTAGGGCTGAAAATAACTTTTTAAGCTTTTAAGTAGCTTAAGTGTTGCTAGTATAGTATTTGCTATCTCTTAATACATAGCTCACATTCCTCAAGACATTTTAATAGCAGATTTCGCTATAATTTCATAATCATATGCGTTTTTGACATTTCATATTGTTTACAGTGTAGTAACTGTTTAAGCTATAAGCTTTGTAATGCAAAGAAAATAATATGAGGTGAATTATTATATTATTTTAGTTCTAAACGCTTATATAAATTGATGTTTTGCTCACTTTATAGTGATCCCATTTACTGTGCCAGCGGTCGCGAGTTCGAGTTCCGCTGGGCATTCATTTGTGTGAGGACGACTGTTTGTATTCGACTCATGGATGTTTAATGTTTATATTAATATGTATGTATTTAAAGTTATATATGTGCAGTGTATCTACTATCTGGTATCCATAACACAAGCCTCGTAGCTTACCATGGAACTAGATGGTGCTGTTTGTTAATGTTCCAACATATTTATTTATAGTAGGTAATGCTATAACAGCTCAGCCTCTAATAAGAGAATTCAATGGAAAATTGATAAAAGCTTTCTAGAGATCAGACTTACTAAATAAAAGTTTGTACGTGTGTGTATGTTTGTTATTCCTTTACACAGAAATAGCTGAACGGATTTGGATGTAGTACATGAATAGTAAAAAATTCCAAAATACACATATAATAACAAATGCCAAAAGATGGCGCTGAATGTTTGCCAAAAGGTAATTTTGCTTTAAGTATTTAAAAGAACCTAGAATCACTTGATTGAAGCGAATTTAAGTCACTGGTGTAAAATATTTATGTCAAAAGTTATAATTGAACCTATGGTTTCTACTCATAAGGTAGAGCATCATGTGGCATCGCTGTCACGATGCCAGACGGTCGTCATCATATCCAATTAATTAATTATTATAATTACAGTAATAATATGCATCCGACAGCAGATGTAGTATTTGTAATTAATATTATTGCCTATTATTATTTTATCTCATATAATTCTTGCAGTCTATTAGAAATAAAATTTAACCGGTTTAATGCGGCGTGTGGTCATAAATACCACATTAAAAAATAACTAATAGCATTTTAGATTTACGTGAATATTCGGCATTTTATATCATATAATATTTACTACATTGCTACATATATTCTGTAATAATAATATAATAATTCAAAATAATTTTCTAAAAAGAATGACGTTTAAACGTCAAAAGTTTGCGATTTGCTTAGTTGACCATTATTGTAAAGAATTCGAAATATTGGTACCAAAAAATCAAGATAGAAAGAAGATCATGAAAAAATATTTTCATTTTATAACTGATTTTTTTATTTCTACCTTATTACATATTAGAAGCCTTAAAGCAACTTCGTGAAAGTATAGTAGCGTAGTAGTATAAGTATAGTAGTACCTATTAGTAATAATAGTAAGAGAAACCATTTTTTTGTAATGGATAAAATGTAATTGGTATCATTTTTGGGAGTTTAAACTATATATATGAAAATCACTTCAATACAATATTTCTCTGCTGTGGGAATGAAGAAAATGCTCGTTTCTCTCGTTTTTATATTAGTAAAATTCATATAGATCCGAATTTGATTTATGTGCATATTTTATAGTTAAATAAGAGATTTATTCCAGTTTTGCTCGAGTGCATACTTACAGCTACTTGTTTTTATAATGTTTATTATTCTAAGTTTCTATTATCATCATATTATCGCCTATATGTGTACTAAATTTCAACCAAATACGTCCAGCCATTTTAGCGTGAAGGAGTAACAAACATACACACAAATACTTTGTGTATATGTTTGTTACTCCTTCACGCTAAAATGGCAGGACGAAAAAAATAAAAAAAAATATTATGTTTTAATAAAAAAATCAAAAAGCTTAATAAAGAAGTAAAAGATAGTTAAAAGCTGAGCACATAATCTGACTATAAGTGGGTCGTTTAGACCTCAACGAAGCGAAAACGGTTATTAATATGATATAAAGGTTTAATTACGTATGTATAATCTTTTAATTAGAAGCCTCAGATCAGTATCATAATGGCAAGTATGCCTGAATGAAATCCGGTTACGATATTATAAAATACATACTTTATATTAATACATAGTATTTAAATGATCCAGATTCCTACATATGGCTTTATTAAGTACAAAGATATGATATTTTTAATACAATCTTTTGTGGTTTGTTGTTTTATGGTTTGTTGAATAATATGAAAGAATGCGTAATGGAGAGTGTGTAACGTCATGACACCAAAAATAATAATTAAAAAGATACGTCTAAAACACGCTTTATACATCCTAAGATAGTTGTCAAAACATTTCTAGAGAAGCATCGTAATTACTAGAAGTTTTGAATTCAGACAAGAACAGTTAACTGTAAATTGCCGTGTGTAAGAGTGAGACAGCAACAAAACATTCGAAATTACTAGAAAGGTTTCGAATTTTCAAATACTAAAATATTCTTTGTTTATGCATATAAAAAGGCCGGCAGTGTGTCGAGAGATCAGTTGAATTTCGAAGCTAAGTGAAAACTGAGAAGAAATACGAAAAAAGTGAAAAGTGAAGAAAAGTGAAGTGAAGTTATAGTGAATGTGTATCTATTGGTGAAAATTAGTAATTCAGTGACTGAATTTAACCAGAACAGCGTATAATACTGCACACGTTAGAAATTTCCTGAATTTAAGTCACTTTTGTTAACCAAGAGCAATAAAACATCAATAGTGCAAAAGGCGTGCTTTAATTTCAGATCCCCGAACTCATAGAAAGTAATAGTATATAAATTATACAATAATTTTTTAACGTATAAAACTATTAGCAGAACCCGCGGCTTTGTCTGCGTTCGAACTACAAAAAAAACACTGGCTTTATGTTACAACTATTAATTTGATGGCTGTTAACATTTTCAAACGTGTAAGTGTGAATATTCAAACTTATAAGTATGACTCGCGCATCGAGATTTCCATACCGCCGAGTATCATGTTGCGTTTATTAACATATTTACACACTTAAAATTAAAATATTTTTTTTTACGCGCTCTCAATACATACTTACTTACTACTTGCAAAAATAAGTTCCTGTTTCATATTATTTCTTAAAGATATTGTGGAAAACTTGAATTTTAGGAATCGTAACTCAAATTATCCACTTAGTATCTCAAAAGATATCTAACATACATAAATATATTCTGTAAATTAATTTTCTATAAAAGTATTTAGCAAGCTCCACCACTACAGCTATTTTTTACACATTTTTTTATTGCATCTTTCCAAAGTTAGGAAGACAGTGCAATGATAGAACTTGCATATAATGTTTTCGACCTTAGAATTTTGTAACTCGGCTAATATGGGTTTTATATAAGCATTCAAGTTTAGTTATTGAGTCTTTCTGTATAAGTAAGCCTCAGTAACAGCCCGGAGTTGGGAAGTTGGCGGTGTTTCACCCCCGTGCCTCGGAGAGCACGTAAAGCCGTCGGTCCTGCGCCTTAACTCTCACTGGTCGTGTCGAGTAGTCGTCCCACCGGAGTATGACAGTGATAGGAATAGAGAGTGCACTTGTGTCTGCGCGTACACTTGTGCACTATAATATCTCCTGCGCAGTTGGCTTGTCTCAATGAGATTGGCCGCCGTGGCCGGAATCGGTCGGGAGAACATCATCATCATCATAAGCATTACCACCCCCTTTACCTCTTAAAGGGTTGAATTTCAAAAAATCTATAATACATCTATACTAATATTATAAAGAGGTAAAGTTTGTGGGTTTGTGAGTTTGTGACGTTGAAGGGGGTAGTCTCTGGATCTACTGAACTGATTTAGATAAAATTTGGTAAGAAGATAGTTTGAGACCCCGGGAAGGATATGGGATACTTTTTATTCCAGAAATCATCCCTTAAGAGGGTGAAAATGGGTATGAAAGTTTGTATGAGGAATCAACCTAGGGACGAACCCGAGCAAAGCGAGGATGAGTCGCTAGTAGTACATACGTATGTCTTATTTTTTGTTATAAAATTCCACTAAATACCACTTCCAATTCAGAATTTCATATAAATAAATTACAAATTTTCATCCCTTCTTCACCAAAAAAATGCTAAAACACGTGTTTATTTCATTGAAGATCATTAATACAAAGTTTCAAGTAATTATGATCATATTTTTTCCCATATATACTTTATCACCCTCTTTTACCTCTTGAAGAGATAAATTTAAAAAACTTAACATACGTATTTCTCTAATCCCTGCTTATTTAGGCCCACTTACCACTTAAAGAAACACTTAAAAATAAATCTAATTTTAAATGAAATTAAAAAAAATATTAATATAAAAATTGGAATTATAGGAAAAATTGGTGCAATTTCAATATCGAAAATAAAAAAAAATGTAATAAGAAAAAATGTAAAGAAAATGGAATACGGACAATTGATTTAGGGTCAAACCCACATTCAAATTAAAAATATTTTTCTAGATCTATAAATGGTTTTTTTTAAATAAGTAAAGAAAATATTATTATTGACTCGTGGCTCTGTGGCATATATATATAGACAATTTTTTTTATAAAAAAGTAAAAATTTCGTGACGAAGAAACGATAATTTCCCTTAAAAATAACAAATAATTATTACTGGCAATATAATTTAAAAAGCTTGCAAAATCTGTTACGACATTTGGTACTTTTTAATTGAGTTTGCTCACGTTTATGGATGTCCATACTGTTATTACGAATATAAAAGTTGGTAAATCAAATTTCAAATGTGGGCCGAAAACAATGTACAAGGCACAGTTTAGGGCCTATAATTATAAATTATTCACACTTACAAAATGCAAAAATTGAGGTTTATTACAAAATTAATTAGATATTTAGAATGTATGAGTAATTTAGCATATTTTGTAGTATATATCGACCCGCCCTCGCTCTTTTGAAGCCGTAAAATCATCATGTAATGTTTCCTGCATCAATAACGATTCAGTCATTTCGAAATGTATCTATAAAAATTAAATTCAGTGTTTGTCTGTAACTGTATATGGTATAAATAATTCAAAAATAACTTAAAAATACGGCTGTATGTTATCGTAGCAGATCGGGTCGTAGGTTCGAGTCCCGTGTTAGGCCAAGTTTAAATATTGCGTATTTCTGTTAAGAAATTTTCAGTAACAGCCCGTAGTTGTAGAGTAGTTAGCGGTGTTTCAACCCCGTGCTTCAGAGAGCACGTAATCTATCAAAATTGTCGTCCCACCAAGAATTCCCTACGCAAATTAGTTTCAAAAAAACCTCATCAAAATTTTTTTCAATCAAAAAATAACAGAACAAATGTTCGGAATAGTAGATATATCACATAGAATTATTATATATATTAATTCAATATCGTATAAGATAAGTAATGCTGGGGGCGAAAGCTGGAGTAATATAATTATGTTCTTTAAATAAAAAAATATATATAAAGAAAATAAAAACACAACACACAGACAAAATTCGTTAAACGTTTTCATATTATTAATTTAAAATTAATTACTCTAATTTAAGATGCCTTGTTGAATATTTAACAGAGTATGTTGACCTGGATGTTCAATTTGTGAAACTATTATTATTCCTATTATTAGATTATACAATCTGAAAGACTGTTTTGAAATTTGCATATGTACGAGTATGTATGCCTAAGTAATTTATATTTCTGTGAAGTAGGTTATTTTTTACCTAGTCACAAGCGACTCACCCTCGCTTCGCTCGGGTTCGTCCCTAGCTTATTCCCCATACAAACTTTCATCCCCATTTTCACTCCCTTAAGGGACGGTTTCCGGGAAAAAAAATATTCTATGTCCTTCCTAGGGACTCAAACTATCTTCTAACCAAATTTCATCTAAATCGGTTCAGTAGATCCAGAGATTACCCCCTACAACGTCACAAACTCACAATCTCACTAACTTTACCTCTTTATAATATTATTAATATAGATATCAAGAGGATGTAGTTTTTTTGTAAGGGGAGGGGAGGATGAGGGGGGAGAAGGGAGGGGGGAGAGGGCGGGGAGATAAAATGTAGAGTAGACTAAGGTATTGGTAGCCCAGTGGTAACGCGTTTGCTTGGAAAATTAAATGAAACGGGTTCAAAGCCATGATGCTGCACCTCTCAAAACGTTTCATTTTCAATATGATTACAACTTGCCTTACGTTGAATTAAAATATCATCAAATATCATAGTCTATATTATGGATAGTTAGTTAAGATTATACATATTATACACCACAATACAAACGTATAGAAAACATATTATATAGAAAAACGATTTTCTACAAATCGGTTGAAAACGCTTAAACGAATTAAAAAAATTAAAAAAAAAAACAATATTTTTAATCTGTGAAAAAAATAACACTATCAAATACTATTTATTCATTGTTTAAGTCAATTAAAGCATTGATGTCTTATGTAATTTAGTATTATATAATAATATTAGTTCTATTTAGGATACACTGACCTGACCTTCCGGTACCCTTGCTCCTTACGACCTCTCCGTTTGCTGTAATACATTTGTTTTTGTTCGCTAGATCGTGGAAATATCAACAAATTACATGTTATACAATAAGGAACCATGAATAAACTAATATTGTATACTTCATTGTTTTGAAATGATTTTTCAGATATTTTCGAAGTCGATGCAAAGCAAATCTGATATATTTCGATACGTAAAATATATATTTACCTATTAGATATTCATATCTTAAAATATTGTCGGTATCTATTCTGAATGAAAACCCCCTTAAGTTATTTTTTACATTTTAGTGCCGGGAAGTAGGTTTACTTTATTTTTTTGTTTTAATTTTTTCTCATTTTTAGTGTAGACGTAATAAGCAGGTAATTTGTAAGAAGAAAGTTTTGTAATAACATATTGGATTAAACAATTTATTTAAAAAAATATTTCTTGTTGATTTTTATAAAAACCGCTCGACCGATTTCGATAAAATTTATATGGGATCACCTGGGAAGTATACCTTTTGAAACAAAAAAATATCCAAATCGGTTCAGGCGTCTTCCAGTAATCAGTGAACATACATAAAAAAAGGTTCCGACGAATTGAGAACATCCTCCTTTTTGGAAATCGATTAAAAATGAATATGAAAGTTAAATTTATAATTAGACATATGCGAGCACTTTTGAATTATAATCGATCAGTTTGAAGTAAGATAGTGTTAAGATAGTGTATTTCAAATAAAACTATGTTTTCGTGTTTTTTCGCTGATTTATTTTGTTTTTTGGTTACGTTTCGTTGAAAATATAGTGTTATTTAAAAAGTCAAATATTCAGTGTTATAAGATAGTTTAGTCTGTTTGTGAGGAAGCTACCACCGGCTCTGAAGGCAGTTTTGCTATATATGGTTATTATGGTGGCCATCGATCTGATTGGTACATGAGGTTGATTTTTGTATCGGGCAAATTTTTTAAATTGTATACTCATACATAGGTATATATAAAACAAAGTCGGGTTAGTTACACCATAAATTATAACTTAAATATAGCTGGACCGATTTTTATGATTTTTGTTTTGTTGGATTTGTATTCAGAATAAATATTAAAACATTGAAAAAATTTACAATTTTTTGTTGAAAAAACTATCTATTCTATACTAAGCATCCAAACTTATCTAGGGACGAACCTGAGCGAAGCGAGGTGAATCGCTAGTATAGTTATAAAAACAGCCCTGGCACTTAATAGAAACGACCTGGAGTAATGAAAAATTTCTCAAGCAACAAATTTATTTAGGCCAATATTGTAATTAAGTATAATAATTGTAATTTTCTTTATCTATAAATATATTAACTGTTCTATAAAAAAATCTCGTATACATATGCATATTTATTTCGTATACCTCGGAAATAACTCTAAGGATTTGAATAAAATTTTGTATTTAGATAACGTTTTGTTTTTTTGAGTTTTTTTAAAAAAAACGCAATTTTTTTGAATAATTTTTTTCCAAAAAATTATGTTTTTACAAAAAAAAATCGATCAGCGAAGCTCGATCGCCCAAGTTTTTATGTAAAGCTTACTATACTTTATTTTAAAAGACATTTAGATATAAATCGTTACGCGATATTTTTGCCGAATATAAGCGTTTTATGCTTTTTCTTTATTCAATGAATAAATATTTCAAACGACCCCATATGAAGGAAAACATGCACAACTAGGGGTGGTGGTGGTTTTAAAGTGATTTTCGAGGGTTTCAAGATTAATTATTTTCTGGCTATATTCTGTACAATGTTATCATGTAGGTCTCCTACAATAATATTTAATTAAATAGTAATTTGCCAAATGGAAGTATTATGTAATGTCATATTGATTCATCAAAGTTATTTGACTTTATAACACATTATATACGTAAAATTAATTTTGAATTGTTTATTTGTTGTTTTGAAATAGATATTATATGTATATGAATACTCTATTGTCTGTTAGTTTGTTTGAAAGATGTTAACGGGTCAATTTTGATAAATTTTCATAGGATGAAACTGACCGCGACTATTTAATCAGTAAAGATATTGTATAAAATACGTTATAATTAATTATCACAATGAGTTAACTAGTAACTTTTAACAATATTTTATTATTTTGGAAAGTATTCTAAGTTCCAGGATGAAGTATTTTCTGACACTTTCTTCTATAAACTCTATATAACAAACATCAATCCGTTGCGGCGTAAAATATGGACAACATTACAAACCCACTTTCGCATATAATATAATACTAGCTACTCTACCGTCACTTCGCTCGCGTGCGTGCCTAAGTGCCTTAACAGTATCCTATTTGTTAGTCCAGGTCATACTGTGTCCCCCCTAACGTGCGTTCATCTTGTCGTGTTGGGAGGGCTCAGTAGTGTCCGGCAATCCAGCCGGGAGAGTAGCCAAGAAACACACAAGGAGGTGGCCGACCTCGGTGGGCGGTGTACCATACGGGTCGCTCCTGGTATTTCTCTGATAGCAAAGTGGATTGTGGAATAACCCCATAGTTGTTGTGGTCTGCTTCGGCAGACCTGCCGTCGGGGCATCGTTGTTGAGTGCGTAAGCAATTTTGCGGCGCCCCATTAAGACGGGAGAGGTTCTGTTGGGTTTGCCGCCAAGTCCCACACTTCGTGCCTAAATGAATTTCCCAATGTTAAAAAAAAAAAGGTCATATCTGTGTACTACATTTCATCTAATTCGTACAGTTTCAGCGTAATAAGTAACAAACATACAAACATATTGCCTGATAAAAAATAATATGTAACCAACCAACAGACCGACATTTTACGATTTACATTACATTTATATGTATAATATAGCGATAATCTAACAATATACATTCCAACACCCTATAAGGCACGTCCTTCTGTCGAAAAATGCTTCGCCTGGGAACGAATCTATGACCTCCAGCTGTCAATCACTCATCTGATGAATTAAACGGCATTGTTGAAGCCATTTGTCAGAATTGTCTTTAATGGAAACATTGAATTATTATAATATCTTAGTAAAGTTTATTTACTTTTAGGTACTAGGGATTGTATTCGGATTTGTTTGCGGTGATTATATTTTAGAAGTTAAAGTAACAAGGGAGTAAGGTAATAGAAGTAAATAGTTTAAAGACATGGTAGATAAAAATTGGTAAACAAAAAGCCCACCGACTTTTTTAAATATGCAGATATTTTGACGCGACAATTTTCGACTGAAAATTAGGGTACTTTTTCGATATTAAGTCAAAATAAGGTAAAAAAAATAAATATTTTAAATCAAAAAAATTACTGTATGTTTGGTACACAAAAAGGTGAATTTTTACTAAATTTCGTGACAAAAAAATGTTTTTGTAAAAGATAAAAATAAAAAAAAATATTTGCTTATTTGAATTTTTTACATAAATTTTGAGGTTATGTGAAAAAAGTGTAAATACAAAAATTGTAGATCTTTTTATTATCTACAACTTTGCTATTTAATTTTTTTCCATAGGCTTTGTAGTTTTGCCGGAAATCGAGATAAACCGTTTTTTACCCTTAAAAACTCACCCCCCTCTCACTTTCCGATCTCAGATCACCCATAAATTATTTTGTCTTTCATTTTTGTTATATTTTCTTCCTTTTCCAATGGGTATGATCCTACTATTTTTTTTTCACTTTTTACCATTTTCAAAGGCTTCAGACCTGGTCTATAGATGATATAAAGAAAATCAATAGACTCATCAAATATTTGTATTTTCCATATATAATAGAACAAATTATAAACTATTAAACGTCTATTAAGACGCCCACTCACGTCGAGTACCATTGTTAGGAATGCACTGATTCATCTGTAACCTTCAATCTGTGTGCAATAGTCTATGTACTATATATAAAATTGCGAAATATTGTTTGTTTGTTAAAATTGTTTCTTGATTGACTTTGAAAAAGAAGATCGGTCGGGATAAATAAAAATATAAATATGTTGGTACATTAACACACAACACTGTCTAGTTCCATGGTAAGCTACGAGGCATGGTAAGCTACCAGATAGTTAATACACTAAACATGTATAACTTTAAATATATACATATTATAAATATAAACAGCCATGACTGGAGTACAAACATTCGTGCTCATCACACAAATGAATGCCCTTAGTGGGACTCGAACCCGCGACCGCTGGCACATCAAGTAGGGTCACTACAAATTGTGCCAAACATGTCGTCAAACTAGTTAAATATGTGTATTATGTATATTGTAGGTAATACTTTGTAAAAGTTTATTCTTTTAGTTTCGCTAGTATTAATAGTTTTTGCCCGCGGTTTCACTCGCGTGAAAAACGGGGTGAGCTTCTAAGGTAGCTACGAGTATATATTATGCAACCCAGGGTGCACTCTATGTCCTTGCCAAATTTTATCGAAATCTGTTCTGCGGTTTATGCTTGAGAAGGTAAAGACAGTTACTTTTACATTTATAACTACATCGTAG
Source organism: Brenthis hecate (assembly GCA_951806755.1). Taxonomy (NCBI): domain Eukaryota; kingdom Metazoa; phylum Arthropoda; class Insecta; order Lepidoptera; family Nymphalidae; genus Brenthis; species Brenthis hecate. The sequence goes on from OX638257.1 coordinate 952,179, forward strand.
AACGCGCTGGACGTATGTATGTTATATTTAAAACAATGTTAAAAACGTATGAATTAAAAGCAAATGATTTTATATAAGATAGCAAACCATTTAGAATGATGTGATTGCCTCCAAGCCATATAGAAATCTATGTTAGAAAAAAGTAAAAAAAAGCAGATCTATAGTCCCACGGAGTTTCTTTCGACTGTTCTTCTCAAGACTGGAGCAATTATTATTATTTTTCAACTGACTTCCTCAAAAAGAAGGAGATTCTCAATTCAGCTGTATGTTTTTTATGTTTGTTACCTCAGAACTCCGTCATTTATTAACCGATTTAGACAATTTTCGTTTTGTTTGAAAGGGTATACTTCCAGATTGGTCCCATTTAAATTTCAAAAAAAAAAAAACATCCCTAAGGGTGGAAAAATAGCTAATGATGTATTTAGCCTTCTTCTAATTGTCATATTGACTTGAAACTTTGCAAGTGTTTCTATTTCCGTTGATAGTACAGTGGTTTGGTATTGTTAACCTGATCTGATGGTAAGGCCAGAAGGTGGATAGGTGGAACTCTTCAACGGCTAATAGTAGATACTTTGAGTTTGGGCTTATTTTGTTTGATTTGACAAGCCTAACACGTTAGAACTCTTATATTACGACTACTGTCTACACTAAAAAGGGAAAAATAAAAACTTTTTTAACAAAAAAATAAAAACCGACTTCAAACAAAAGCACTAAAAAGTAAAAAATAACTGATTGGTAGTTTTCATTTACTAATAATCAAATAATTTCGAAGTCGGTGGCAGCCGATACAAAGCAAAGCACACCGACTTCGAAAATATTGGATTAGGTTGATGAATTTTGATTAGGTTGATGATGTATATTAAATGAAAACTACCAATCAGTTATTTTTTACTTTTTAGTGCTTTTGTTTGAAGTTGGTTTTTATTTTTGTGCTAAAAAGTTTTTATGTAAAAGTATTTGACCCAATATATATCTCTAAATATCAATAGATGATTTCAATTGATATTTAAGTAGGAATTGAACAATTAATTTTTATATTTTTAGACAAAACATACGTATAAACACACAAAAAATGAAATAAACTGGTTATTTGTCTTTTTAATCTACTATTTTGTATGGATTAAAAAGACAAATAACGATTCGTTTGAACGCGCTAATCTCAGAAACTACTAATCGGATTTGGAAAATTATTTTTGCATTAGATAGCCCGTTTATTGATGAAGGCTATAAGGCTATATATCATATAATATACCTATAGTCTATCTATTCCATACTAATCGTTAAAACTTATCTAGTGACGAATCCGAGCAAAGCGAGGGTGAATCGCTAGTTTTTATTATATCCTAAAAGATGTACACTTTTGCCCTCGTTACAATTTTATTACAAACCCACGATTAATGTAAATATTGTCTTGTAAATATAAACATGCTCTTAAAGTAAATAAATAAATCAACTAAGGAATTGCTAAGAGGATCTCGTTTATTTATTTTGTTTAAATGTTATTTATCAGTAAATAATATTTCAATTATTGCAGTGATAGAAGAGTGGTTTCGCGCTCGCTTAGGAAATCGGGTGAAGCGGGTTCAAATCCCGGGTTTTGCACCTTTAATATTTTCATGTGCGAATTGTTTCTAACATGATTACCACTTGCCTTACGGTGAAGGAAAACATCGTGAGGAAACCTGCATGTTTGAGAGAACTTAGCAAGTTTCGAAATACATGCTCAGCCAGCCCGCACTCGGCCAGCGTGGAAGACTATGGCCTGATTCACCTCGTATTGAAAGGAGGCCCGTGCCCAGCAGTTCAAAGTTAAAAAGGGCTGAATACAATATTTCAATTTAACGTGAAAAAAAAAACACAAATTACGTTCCTCCATGAGAGTAATGTAAGTGTTCTCAGTTTATTTTGTATAAATAAACGAATTTGTACGTATATATACATTTTTTACTTTCTGAATTTTATTTTCTTATCAGTTTTTAAGGTAGCATTTTATTTATTACTCGTATGCTATAAAATGGCACAAATATCCAAACCTATCTTTTGGCTTTAACATTAGAACCTCTTCACCAAATGTATTGCTTGATAAAAAATATAATTAAAAAACGGTTTTGACTCATTTTGGGGCTCTCTGGCCAGAAAAGCCAGTACTACCCACTAAAACCTAATGGAACCCTCGTCTTAATGGGGCGTCACAGGATCGCAGACGCACTTACCATGACGCCCCGACAGCTGCCTACCGAGGTAGACCACATGAACCAAAGGGTTGCTCCCACGGTCTACTATAGTACTATCAGAGAAGTACCAGGAGCAACCGTTATCGCACACCGCCCATCGAATTGGACCGCCTTATTTGTTAAGCTGGCTTACGAGGTCTTCAATTATTATACATAAGAAAATAATTTATATAATTAAAAATTATCAATAATAATTTAATTAAAATCTTTAATAATAAATTAAAATAATAGGAAATAACTTGATTACTTCAAAATTAAAATTAAATGCTAATTGACTTCTTACAACATTATGGTGAACGAACATCGGAGGAACATCGGGGGTGAACACACCTTCTATTACCTAATACAAAAAATATCTAGGAACGGACTCGAGCTAAGCGAGTGTATCTTATTTTGTCGTATAATTCTTCATAAAAATTAATTTCGAAGTCCATGTATATTTTTAGGTAATATATAATTATTTCCTATTCATCACATATAATTACCAATTACCAATAAAAATATAATGTTTGTTATTAACTTCATTGATTACGTAAAGTTCTGTAACGTCGTTGTGTGAGAACTTTTTTGTAACTGGCTTTTGTAATGCTATTTTTTAATTTAGTATCATTACGCTTTAACAATAATTTGATTGATTTGATAGTTGGTTGTATTAAGAAGGATATTGGTTTATCTTTAATAAGTAGCAGAACCCGCGGCTACGCCCGCGTTCAATCTACAAAAAAAAATCTTGGGCTTTTTGTTATACAGCTATGTATTTATATAATATGGTTCATATATAAAAATACTGAAATCACGATAATAAAATGGAGGGTAGGTTAGGTTAGAGGTAAGAGAGTCCCCCCCCCCCCAACGTGCGTTCACCTTGTCGTGGTGGGGGGGCTTAGTAGTGCCCTGCAATACAATGCAATACAACCGGGCGCGTAGAAAAGAAACGCACTAGGAGATGGCCCACCTGGGCGGTGTGCTCTGCGCTCTTGGTACTTCTCTGATAGCAGAATAGACCGTGGAGCAATCCCATAGTTGTTGTGGTTTGCTACGGGGGAGGTTCCGTTGGGTTTTAGTGGGTAGTACTGGCTTTGCCGGTGATTCCCGCACTTCGTGCCTTAATGCATTTCCCAAAGTTAAAATAAAGTGGTAGGAGGGTGAAAAATACTTTGCGACCTATTCTCATACCTTCCAAATATACAAAAAAAAAACATTAAAATCGGTCGAGCCGTTGTCATAGTCTAATATTTTCTGTTATTTCCTTATTATATATCCTACTTTAAATCTAAGGACTATTTCCTGTACCTAAAGTTAAAAAAAATTGCCCGGAAGAAATAGCTTATAAGGCAGTCTCTTACACATTTTCCTTATTTTTGTATATTTTCTTTTATTTTTGAGTCTATAACAAAGAGTTTTATTATAACTTAAAACCAATTTTGGGCTTTTTAGGGCTTGCTTTTTACGCACTCTAACAAGAGCCTAAATACATATCATATTTCTGACTTTATTAATTATAATATTTCAATATTCACTTCATCCTCTATTTTTCACCCCTCGTAAGATACACTGATTAAAACTCGTAATATTAGGCAATTTTAAGCATTAAAGATTAATTCCATTATGATCACTATTCCTTAAAAAAAATATGATTTTATTACCGTCTTTTTACCCCCTTTTACCCATTTAGGGGTCAAAATGGTTCTTTCATAGCGTATACTGAAACTATACTCTCTATGAAATATGTATTTGCCAAATTTCAATTTCAATGCTTTTATAAATTGTATAAATATAGCGTGGGGTTTTATAAGATCCAAAATGTGTACACTCAAAATTTAAAGTGTAGGTAGACATTTATATATGTAGGTGCAATCTATACATCATCTCCCTACGTAAATATTTATAATACGATTTAACGTTTAGTATAGATTTCTCAGAGATGAGATATTTTCCCGCAGTTAAAAGTATCCTATATGTTGACCCGGATAACCAGCTATGCTGCCGCAGTGATGCGATCACAGACAGACTGAGAGACAGAGGGACAAAAATTCAAAAACTACAGATTCGTCCTCTGTGTCGATAGTAACGACTATTTCAATAAGATTTTTCAAAAAATATTTAATGTACAGATTCGATTCAGTTAGAATTTTATTATATGTATAAATAGATTACCAATAAATAATATTTCAACTCAACGGCCTTTGCAAAAATATTATTTCCCTCAGATCAAAAACCTGTGGAACGCTTTTACACCAACGACTGCAGATTAAATTTATTGATTTGTTATATGAAACTAACGATTTGCCCTAACTCCGCTAGGGTGCATCCATGGCTGTCTTATGGCCTATTTGGTTTTCCAAATCACAATCAATTTGTGTACTAAAATTTTTTCAAATCCGTCTAGCCATTTCATGAAGGAGTGATAAACACTCAGACGTACAAGCTTTCGCATTTATATAGTAGTCTGATTTTGTATTTAAGAGAAACTACGAAATAGACAGACGGACAGAATTTTCTACTAGCGATATCGATTATAGAAATGTACTTATCTAAGAGGAAAACTTTAATTTTAGACGATTTACCTTATTTATAATAAACTAGTTTTTGACCGCGGCTTTGCTCAAATGAAAAGTAACAGATAAAGTTACTTTGACATTTATGTATTTCATATTTGTTAATTTTATTATATTTCGTACAAAAATAAAAAAAACATAAAACAACAAAGTTGCTAACATAAATAAAACATAAGACGTCAAATACGGATTCAATTAAAACTAAAGACTTCAACGCGCTCGAAGCTGAAATAAATAACCACAAAAATATCTTACTTCGTTCTTTTTCTCACGATCTTTAAAAGGTACTTCTAAATTTAGCAAATTTTACGATACTTCGTACCGAACTATGTAAATTGATGAGTTGAAAGGATGTACGTAAATAGGATATAAGAACATTTAGAATAGCCATTCTTATATATACTCATATGAAAAAGCTGTTTACTGTTAAAGCTTGTTTGTTTAAAAGCGCTCAAAGTTCGATGGGACGATAATTCGACACGACCGGTGACAGAGAGATCAGGTGCAAGATCGACACGACCCTCCGAGGACCACCAAAGCAGTTAAAAATAATTTTAGTATCTATCCATATAATAAAATTCTGAGTCGTATCTGTACATTAAATATTTTTTGAAAAATCTTATTGAAATACTCATTATTATCGATACAGAGGTCAAATCTGTAGTTTTCAGAATTTCTGTTTCTGTTTGGGAACGATTCACGAGAAAACCATTAGACAGATTTTGATGAAATTTATGATAGCTGGTAATCCAGGTCAACATAAACGATACCTTTTACTGCGAGATAATATCTCATCTCTGAGAAATCTACACTAGCAGTTAATTGTAGACTAAAAAAGCTACATGACGTTTACGCTCTGCAAAATAAATTATACCACGCTTTGAAGAGATTTTTTTCTAAATTTATATGGCTATCCTTAAGGATAATTGAGCTTAAGCTCAACCCACTGTCTATATATAAATAGTCAAAGACAAAACAGTACCTTTTTTGCACCTCTGTTTGCCAACGGATTTTCTTTTTTTTTGTTTAGTAGCTATTGACGAGCTTTAGTGTTATCAATAAAAAAAAATGAAAACTTCTCTATATAGAGAAGTTAATTCTATTCTTATATGTTTTCCTCAGTAATGATTATGTTAGAATTTCGACTACTGGGCTAATAAATGGGTATTAACGTATCTATTTATTCTTTACTCTATACAATGATCTATACAAAAGGTAAGTAACAATTTTGCATAATATTGTACCGGAATGTGAAGCATACTGAATCAAACGGCAGATTTATCGTCTTCTTTTACAAGTCAATATGGCCTTTATGTTATATTTACAATGTACCTAATAGAAATAATTATATCTTTGAAACGCTGTATATTAGCCCTTAGAAGGGATAATGCTAATAATAAGATACAGTCGAGATGATCCTGTGATTATTGTTACACGATGCATTTAAAGGTAGTATTTAAAAATAAAATTGGTTATGCCTTATGTAGAACTCAAATTGTTTCTACAGTTTTGATCTTCTCTGTATTTACATAAATAACATGTACAAATTGGGATTTCGAGTCTTTATTCTTATTAAATTTTGTTATTTATTTTATTCGTTTATTTCATGGGTTGTAGACCATAACAACCATGGGGATGCTTCCACTGTCCATTATGTCATAAGATACAAGGTGCAGGAGCACCGATTTGAGTGCGGTTTTCACTATGTATTGTGGTAAGCTACACTTAATATTTAGTATTTGCTTTATTTCAATCGGTTCACAAATTAAAATAAAAGTCAATTTAAAGAACCACCTAGAAATCGCTAGTCATAAATGAGAATCTAGAAAATGTGCTTCTAGATTTTAAATCAAGTTACAATTTTTTGTTGGCCATCGTATCTTATAGAGCTACTTGTATAAAGAATTATCTTATTATAAATACATTAGATCGAACCTAATGAGAAGTTTATTATATACTTGGACGATACATTATTAAAATTAGATTTAATTTTAAATTGAATGGATATTCTTCAAGCCTTGTTTTATAGTTAACAAGTTCTTACATTATCTTCGATTTCGCACTAATCTCACATATATTGTGTAATTCAAGTGTCTGGTTTTTTATTTCTAGAAAATTGAAACTAATGAAGTAAAGGATACGGTTGAGCCCAAAAGTTTAATGTGAATCGATTTTTTTCGCTGATTATGTGAATCGATTTTCATAATTTCTTTTCAGAAATCGTATCTTCAAGTCTGTTAAAGGTCGGCAATGTAAACGCATCTTCCTTTACATTGCAGATGTCTTTATGCAACAATAGCCATTTCCTATCAGGTAGATTTGTTGGTTCGTCCCTATTTTCTATAAAATCTAGACGCGATTCTACGCGTTGACCTCATTTATTTGTATCGTATAGATTTCTCAGAGATGAAATATTTTCTCGCAGTAAAAAGTATCCTTTTTGTTACCCTGGATAACCAGCTATCATCATACCAAATTTCATCAAAATCCCTCCAGTGGTTATTCCGTGATACAGTCACAGACAGACAGACAAAAATACTAAGAACTATAGATTCGGCCTCTGTATCGATAATAATGTGTATTTCAATAAGATTTTCCAAAAAGCATTTAATGTACAGACCCGACTAATAATTGTAACCAAAATTTTTAATAATTTTATTATATGTATATACTAAAACATGAATCCCCACTAATATATCGTAAGGAAAAATCTCATACATCTGTTTTTTAATGTCTCCCTCTCGCCCTCTAAAGAAAAGGGCTTCTTTGAGCTAAATAAAAAAAATAAATGATATGATGATAAAAACAATTTTTTGCATTTTAATGATAGTGTAATCTAGGGTCACTAGTAGCAAATAAAAATTATCGTGGCATTTCCTTCCTTGCAAGCATATAAATATAATACACTGATGATATATTGTAAGAATAATCGGAAGTTTTGTTAGAAAAGGTCAATAAAAATGACTGTTAGTTATTCAAATACAATATATGTAAGTAATAATTATGTATAATCTTACAACTGTACAGCTGTATAATTGATTAGATGTGATGAGAATGAGGTGTGATGAATGTCAATGTCTAACTTAGTGGTGGAGTGTGGTCTTTATTCACTTAGTAAGTAGTTTCTAGTTTGATTTTGTTTTTTACTAAACTACTGCTAATAACGTTTAAGCTGGAGTGTACACTGATTTGAAATTCCATCAAAATATATATCCATCAAAAAATAATTAAGCCATTTAAAGGTTGGATCATCGGTCGATATTTAATATTTTTGGTTAGTTTTATAAAGTGCTTAGTTTAACAAATATATATTATCATAATTGTCATGAAAGATAAAATTTTAAAATTTCAAGTATATGTTTGAATACAGTTAATTTATCTATATAATAGTTGTGACACGCAAAACATAATAATTCAGCCAGTTCTTCCCGGTCATCTGAACTCCCGACCAGGTCTCACTGGCATTGAGGGAGATTAGTTCCACCATCCTGGCAAAATGCGGGATGCCAGAAATTTAATGTGTTTCAAGAACTAGTTAGGTTGTCTCAGATATGCAAGTTTCCTCTAGATTCATTTTCCTTCAACGTATTAACAAGTATATTGTAAATGAAACTGATGGTGCGAGATCCGGGTCACTAATAATGATTATTTCAATGAGATTTTCTGAAAAATATTTAATGTATAGATACGCTCACAATCAGTTAGAATTTTATTATATAGACAAGCATTGCCCGCGGCTCTGCCCGTTTTTACATATTGGAGAACTCTTACATTGTAGTTTTTGTACTTTTTCCCAGAAATGAGATATTTTGCCGCGGTAAAAAGTATCCTATATGTTGACCTGGATAACCAACTATCATCATACCAAATTTCATCACAGACTGACAGACAGACAAAAATTATAAAAGCTGTAGATTCGGCCTCTGTATCGATAATAATGTCTATTTCAAAAAGATTTTCCAAAAAATATTTGTAGTACAGTAAGTACAGATTCGGCTTAGTTACAATTTTATTATATGTATAGATTACAATTCTACTCTACATTTCATAAACCCTCAAAAATCAAATTCGGAAAAGAACCTTTAGAAATCCTTTTTCATCCTAATATGATCTAAATCCGCATATGATTCTATTATCCTGTATACATAGCGATTAGGATAGTAAACATATATATGTAGTTAGTACTCATCGTAGGTACTTAAGTCAACACTTGCGATGGCATATTGAAGTTTGAATGAGAACGGCCTTAGTTATTTATGGAGACAAGTTCTAGAATTTCCTTGAACACTGAATCTTACCTTTTTGACCGACTTCGAAAAGGAGAAACTTATATTTTGTATTTACATACATATATTTAGCAAAAAATTTGTCGATTGTGAACTATTGGTCGTGTTTTTTATTTTACAATTCCATAAAAACATGGAATATGTCTAACGTTGAAATAATTATTTTTTAGGTCATTTGGACTCAGTGTACATTACTTTTTTACCTTTTAGGTGAAATATATCTACTCGTACATAAAGCCCCTATTTATTTCTAATTAACGACTTACCCTGGCTTCACTCGGGCGCGTCCCTCGGTGCCTTTTAAATCTATCAGTCATCACTGTACTATTTTTCATCCAAATCTGTCAAGCTGCTTCAATGAAAATTAATTACAAATAGACACACAAACATACACACGCACGCATGCACGCACGCACGCACGCGCGCGCTCACACAAACACACATTGTAGTTATTTCGTATGTTAAAGTAGCTATTATATAAGAACTTATAATATAATTTAAAACTTTCATTATCAATGTGGTATACATTCTAATATGCCAGTCTTATGTCAGTTTTGCACCCTCGTAAGAAAATGTAGATGAATTAATCACATACAATAATTATATTTTTATATCAACACGTTAAAACACTCGACGTTAAAGGTCTTGATAGAATCGCAACATTGAATTTACTTTGATGTCATGTTTATGTCCGTTCGAGCCAAGTTAATATTTATTTATATAAAATACTAAATTTATACTGCGGCGTTATCTATACAGATAAATAAAATTGAAGTGTCTGTTTGTAATGTCAAATTGTTACTAAATACATATGAAATGATATTCTGTGGTACTTATAAGAAAAACACAATTTTTAAAATTTTTGTGTATCTGTCTGCTCCGAAATGGCTGGACAGATTTTAACGAGACTTTCTTTGGGATAACCGATATAATAAGAAATAAGTAAGGCTAATTTTATTTAAAAAAGAATTAGGGTTTTGCGCAAAAAACTTAAAATCCGTAAAATTTAGAACAAAATCCGTGTACTTAGAGATGCACCCTAGCAAAGCGAGAGTAAGTTGCTAGTATATAAGAACAGCATATCTTTACAAAAAATATACATATTCTATTCTAGTGGGTAATTTTCCACAATTATTTTTCAATATAGCTTATGCACGTGGATCCGTCCATGTATTTTATTAATTATTTAGGTGTATTTAAGAATTTATAATATTAGTATGGATTATATCTATAGATACGAGACTTAGAGAAGCAATCATACGTAAATAAGCTACGTGAACAGAGTGGCAGGCAAAAGTTAGTATTATTGTATATAGGAATAACTTATATATTATTATACAAGAAATAATATACAAAATGACAAACAAACTTTGCTTATATATAGTTAAAATAATTGTCAATAATATGTGGATTTCAAACACGCACGATGGTATCCAAAGGTGTGTCACTTACACGTTAAGCCACAAATTATTAACGTTTCTGTCAAAACATCTATACGTAAACACGTAAATTCTATTTATGCGGCATAATTAATCGTTTGGAATAATAAATTATTTTCAGTATAATAAGATATGTGAATTTGAAATAGAGGCAACAATGTATACTAACATACATAACATTTACAATTACTATTATTCCCTCGACGAGCGCGGACACGCCGGCGTTACAGTTAACAATACATTTCTTAGAAATTTAATTAATTTCTTAGAAATTTACCTGGAGGTGTTAATTAATAATGTATAATAATTACAATTAGTGTGCGAAAAAAATTTTTTTTTTCTTTTCTTCTCTAGGCGGTGTACCATGCAGGTTGCTCCTGTTACTTCTTTGATAGCAAAGTGGACTGTGGAGCAACCCCATGGTTTTTGTGGTCTACTTCGGCAGACCTGTCGTCGGCGCCCCATTAAGACGGGGGAGGTCTTATTGGGTTTTAGTGGGTAGTACTTGGCTTTACTAGCTGGTGAGTCCCACATAACCACCTGAATGTCTACAAATGGTATGCATAAATGCATTCCCCGACATTGAATTTGCAGCTTATAAAAAAACATAATTTAAAAAAATAATTTTACTCAACATTTTGATGTGGCCCACTCATTTATAAAATAAATAATTAATTTGAAATTTTGTTTTTAAAAAAAAATTTTATAAGCTACAAATTCTATCCCCAAGCCAAGAAAAAAAAATTTTTTTTGCTCCATCCTAATATGCAATCACATGTACAGAAGTAGAGAAGAAAATATTGATTACAGATATATTATTATTTATTAGGCTTTATGTATTCTATATATGTATGTGTGTAGACCCGAAAGCTTATAGTTATATACCTAATCACTAACAGAACCCGCGGCTTCGCTCGCGCTAAAACTACAAAAAAATCTTTAAAAAGGTAGTTTCATACAAACTTTCATCCCCTATTTTACCCCATTATATGATGAATGTTGAAAAAATGTTAAGAGTTAAGACACGTACTTATTTAATTTTATTGAAGAGGATTAATACCAAGTTTCAAGTAATTTTGATAATAAATATTTATTTGGATTGTATTATAACGTATTTGCCTGGCGGAACTAAGTAATCTCCCGCAATAAAAAGTATCCTATGTCACTCTTCAGCCCTCCAACTATCTCTACACAAAAACTCACGCCAATCCATCACTCCGTTTCTTTCGGATTGCGGATTATCCGCCCAGCTAAATTACGATGCAGCAAAAATCGGTGAAACGTTACTCTCATTATTCGGCCTGTCTTTCTAATAGGTACTACCTATATAAATAATCAGCTAAATTATGAAATTATGATTTAATAAAAATCCTAAGCAGAATTTTTATGAAATTTAGTGACACACCGACTACAGCGCCACCTACCGGATCCATTTGTGAATTCAAACCTTGCAGGAACCCACTCAAATATACACAAAAATATAATTAAAAACGTCCAAGTCGTTTAGAAGCACATCACTGACACACCAACAGCAGCGCCACCTACTGTGTCCAATTGTTTTTTCAAACCATCCAGGAGCCCATTGAAACATACACACAAAATTTCATCCAAATCGGTCCAGTCTTTTAGGAGGAGTAGGTTAACAAACACACGTACAGAAGAATTATATATACGAGTATTAAGATATAATATATAAATACAAGCCCAAGCGAAGCGATGGTGAGTCGCTATATGACATAATGCCAAAAAGTTTTTTTTGTAGATTGAACGCGGGAGAAACCGCGGTTCTGATAGTTATGTATATAAAGGAAGAGAAGACAAACATTGCATCTAATACAATTTACAATCCACAAGGAATGTACATCCGCGAAATAATAAACTTATTAATGAGATTAAAATTAATCTGAAGTAAAACCGGAACGATTCAATAGCCACTACCATATTTGGTCATATCCGCTTTTATAGATCTTAGATCATTTACAAATTAATACAGCCTCTTTATGGTGATAAAGTATGGTGACCTTTTTCTTAATGGCATTTTCTCGGAAAAGGAAAATTCTAGTTTTTACATCATTTATACGTAAGCTGATGAAGACTCATGATTTTTTATTTAAAGATTGTATGGTACATACGTTATGCTACAGATATTATGCATGTAAGTATTTGTATGAGCCATACAAAATATGCGTATGCCTTACAACATTATTCTTTATATGATAATTAAATAATAATTTACGTAATATAGCTACATCTATACTATTATAAATTTGAAAGTCTGTGTATGGATGTTTGTTACTCTTTCACGCCAGAACGACTGAACGGATCTGGATGAAATTTGACACAGAGATAGATTAGTCTGGAATAACAAATTCTTGTACTTTTATCCCGAAAAAATGTACGGTTCCCGTGAGATAGGTTTGTTTTTGTATAATATTTTTAAAGTGGCTCTGCATTATTTTTTCTCTCTTTGGTTATCAGAATTGTGCAGATTTTGATAAAATGTTGAATTTTAACTTGAAAAATATAGCAACAAATAAGGAGAAATGTTGTTGATGTTTGTATGGAAACAAAGTTAGTATTAAATATTATATAGAACCCATACAAAACTCATAAATTTGCTATAATAATTATAATAATCTATTAATTAATAGTTTATATTTTGATTAATTGTAATAAAAATATTAAATTGGGAATAAAAGTGAGATAAAATGATAGAATTAATAAAGAAGAAAAATCATAATCTAATTATGATATAATTTTTTTTATTTCAAATGCTTTATACACTCGAAATAAAATTTACGACATATTTCGCATTTTATCGTGATTTTATTTTAATAGCTACTTCTCGACCCGACGTTTCGAATGTTTTTAAATTTTAAAATGTCAATTATTTGAGTAAATCTGAGAAAAAAAAATACAAATTTCATAATATATATTTTTGTTATAAAACATCCTATATTTCCCCTGAACTAGTGCTCGTTCAGTGGTCGAAATTCAGGCAAAATATTTTTTTTATGGATAACACGCTCGTCAATAGCTGAAATAAAAAGAAAATTGGTTGACAAACAGAAAGAGCAAAAGATACTGAACTATTATGTCTTTGCCTATATATTACAAAAGATACTTTCTTTTGAAGTGTAACGTCTCTATAATCGTTATGATTTGAAACTCGATGAAACGGATATGCGACACTAGAAAGAGACAAACACATAAATATAAAGGATTAAGCCGGCGAGAGAATGAGATAGAATACATTACACAGGAAGTGAAAAATAATACTGAATAATATGTTATGTAATATATGTTAAATAAAATGTAAAATAACTTTTAAAATCGATACAAAAAATTGATTACTTATGAAAATGAATATTCATTACTATGGGATGAATGTGCATATATTAAATAAAAGCTATTATGACTAATTGTTGCCATGGCGACCGTTGTTATTGTCTGACAAATATATAATATTATATTCTTTCCGTATATGATATTGTAATATATATAAATATATGATTGTAATATGCCTAATATGGCTTATTTAATTATTGATTTGTTTTATATATAGTAATAAAAACTTGCATCAAACATTTGCTAATAGTTATTCATTAAATTATTTTATGTTATAATGATTAATTAAAAACTAATAACTAATAAGTCAAATAATAATATATGATTACGGCAAATGAACGGAGTAATATTTAGTTCTACTAATGAAACTGGGTGTGATTTATCATTACACAAAGTTCAGGATGGTCGGCTAATGAGTGCTGTCAATCCTAAAAGTACGGCTAGCAAAATAATAATAATATATATATATATATATATATATATATATATATATATATATATATTATATATATATATATATATATATAATATATAATATGTATGCCAATAAATTGTATTTTTTTACATTCTATACCGATAATAGATTTTTTTTTTAAATTAAAACATATTTACTATTAAACAATTATTTAATGCTCTTAGGCGTGACTTTTTTCTTCATAGAAAAGGATATCTATCTATTTATACATATAATAAAATTCTAACTGAGTCGAATCTGTACATTAAACATTTTTTGGATAATCTTGTTGAAATAGTCATTATTATCAATACAGAGGCCAAATCTATAGTTTTTAGAATTTATTGTGTGTCTGTCTATCTGGGACAGCATCACGAGAAAGTCACTAGACAGATCTTGATGAAATTTGGTATGATGATAGCTGGTTATTCGGGTCAACTCTCTCAAATATGTGATACTTTTTACTGCGGGAAAATATCTCATCTCTGAAAAATCTATACTAACTGTTAAAGGTTATCTAGGGGCGAATCCGAGCGGAGCGAGAGTGAGTCGCTAGTTTTAAATAAATTCGCAAATCAATGAATATTAGTATACATACGAAGGTCAGTTAAATCGCTTCTATTTGAATATGTAGCGTGTTATATATTTCAGAATAATATGTAATAATAATAAATATTTATATACAATATACATAACATATTTGTTTGTTCATCTGTACATTTAGATTTAAGACGACCTCGAGTTCAGAGCAACTAGGTTACACTCTACTCATAAAATGTTTTATTTGCTATAAAAAATAATCTGTACATCCAAGTCACATTAGTTCTTGCAAAGCAAACTTACTTATTTTATATAACTTTAAGTTTACTTATTTATAATTATAATTATTTATAATTATAGATAAGTAAACGACGACAGGCTTGACTCAGTTTGTAGTGATCCTACTTGGTGTGAAGGTGGTCGCGGGCTCGAGTCCCGCTGGGGGCATTCATTTGTGTGATGAGTACGAATGTTTTTACTCCAGTCATGGGTGTTTATATTTATAATATGTATGTATTTAAAGTTATATATACATATGTAGTGTATCAACTATCTGGTATCCATAACACAAGCCTCGTAGCTTACCATAGAACTAGACGGTGCAGTGTGTTAATGTATCAACATATCTATTTATATTATTTATAAATTATAAGTATATACTGAATCAGTTAATTATTTATCTATATAGTTTTACTAGCAACTTACCTTTACTTCGCTCATATGTGTCCCTACGTAGCTTAGTTTGACATATCTTCTAATATATAAAATTTCCATGTCACAATGTTAGTTACCGTACTCCTCCGAAACGGCTTCACCGATTTTTACCAAATTTTATATGAGTATTCAGTAGGTCTGAGAATCGGCTACTATCTATTTTCCATACCCCTAAGTGATAAGGGTGGTCCATCCCAAAAAAAAATATTATTCGGCATTAAAAAATACATACAAACCTAAATTTTCACTAGGGACGAACCCGAGCGGAGCGAGGGTGAGTCGCTAGTATCTACATAATATCCATACTAATATTATAAATATGAAAGTGTGTTTGTTTGTTTGTCTGTCCTTCTTTCACGTCGAAACAGAGTGACAAACTGGCACGATTTTTTGTGAGGAGATAGTTAGAGAGTAGGAGAGTGATATAGGTTACTTTTTATCACCAGAGATTTTCCCATTTACACAGGAAAACACGTTACAATACAACCCAAAAAATATTTATAATCAGAATTACTTGAAACTTGGTATTTGCTCTTCAATACAAATAAATAAATACATGTTTTAGCATTGTCGGAATCCATCCCATAAGTGATGAAAGTTTATATGAAACCTACTTTTTTAGAGTTTTTTTTTTCTACTTTTAGCGCGAGCGAAGCCGCGGATTCTGCTAGTATATACATAAATAGGCAAAGACAAAACAGTTAAGTACCTTTTCCTCCTCTGTTGGTCAAGCGATTTTCTTTTAGGAGCTATTGATGAGTTTTGGTGTTATTAATAAGACAATAATTTTGGAAACATTATGGTCGATTTTTGACTACTGAGCGAACACTACTTTTTTTTTATTATTTTTTTATTTATTTTTTTTTCATTCAGACACTGGTTCATATTTACTATAAACATTTAATAATAAATTCAAAACTTAAAAGAAATCCTTTATATCACTAAATGTATAAGCAAATTTATCGCAACAAGCATATTCATAGAAAATAACAATATTTATATTATAAAACTTTTAAAAGTATATGTGTTCTTGCCCGAAGGCACAATTTAGTCATTATCAGTGCAAATGTAACTTCAATTACCGTATCTTTACATCGGAACCTATCTTGTTGCAACTAGTTTAAAAAGACCTCTCCATTTTAATCGAACTATTATAAAATGGTCTCTATTCAGTTGAGCTTTTGTTCGTAGTTAAAGGATGTGAGTGCGTGAGAAAGCTCAAGTTTTTCTGGGTATATAATTAAAGATGCCACAGTTACATAATGACGACCCGACGGACATTCGTGCTCTTATAACGTGATAGTAAAGGCTGGTTGACTTGATTATTTATTTGTTTTATCTTATATAACATTTAAGATAGAATACTAAGAAATGTAGAGTCATTTCTGGGACAACTCGAACATTGATCAAAAACTCTAGAAACACAATTAGCGTCTCAAAAGTGTTTTGGAGAAATATTTGTTAGAAAATGTGTATCTATGTTTTTATATATCAATTAGCGACTCACCTTTGTTTAGCTCGGGTTTGTCCCTAGTTACGTTTTAACGTTTAGTATAGATTTTTTAGACATGATATATTTTCCCGCAGTAAAAAGTATCCTATGTGTTGACCCGGATAACCAGCTATCATCATACCAAATTTCATCAAAATCTGTGCAGTGGTTTTCTCGTGATGTGCTCACAGACAGACAGACAGATAGATAAATACCTAGTTAGTGTTGTGTTATAAACGTAAACTAAACTAAACTGCCTCGGTGGTGTAGTGGCTAGTATGTACGGCTGCACACCCAGAGGTCCTGGGTTCGAGTCCCAGGTCGGGCCAAGTTTAGTTATTGAGTCTTTCTGTATAGTAAGCCTCATTAGCAGCCCGGAGTTGGGAAGTTGGCGGTGTTTCACCGCCATGCCTCGGAGAGCACGTAAAGCCGTCGGTCCTGCGCCTTAACTCTCACTGGTCGTGTCGAGCAGTCGTCCCACCGGAGTATGAGAGTGCCAGGAATAGAGAGTACACTTGTGTCTGCGCGTACACTTGTGCACTATAATATCTCCTGCGCAGTTGGCTAGTCTCAATTAAATTTGGCCGCCGTGGCCGGAATCGGTCAGGAGAACATCATAATCGTTTTTATTGGTATCCCACATACATACATATACAAACCTTCGTATTTATAAAACTAATCTAACTATCAAAAACAACCTTTAAAATTAACATTATATATCAAATCATCATCAAATTTAAAATTAATATTTAAAATTAACATTATATATCAAAATTGATCGCTAAATTGCATGTAATTAAAAAGTAAAGGAAATTAGAACTAAATTGAGTCAAACAATGCATTTCTTTCAACAGCTGACCTCACTATTTCATCACAGATCATATCATTGATGTATAAACAAATGTCTTCCATCTATTGTTTTAAAACAATAAATCCTTTCTACGTCCTCGGATGACTTTAGTTAATGGAGCAGTTATTCTATAAACTTTGCATTTGGATTTGCTTGTCAAATTTTTGTAACTAAATTTTAATAATATTAGCTAATATTACGATACATTTGACTCAGTTTGCCTTGACTTGCTGTGCCAGTGGTCGCGGGTTCGAATCCCGCTGGAGGCACAACGATTCTAAAGAAGTTTCACTTCAAAAATCTTTTTGTTTGTTTTGAAATATTTTTGAAATATCATTTTGGTAACATAATGTTGCAAAAATAATATAGTAGATTAAACAATTCATAATTTTAAGCAATAATTTATTATTTCTAAACAATTAAATTGCCAATTGTTTCTCATACAATCGCTTGAATAAGAAGCCACTGTCTTTCGAAAATAGCGTGAAACTTTAATTAGTAGAAGACTATAATATCTTGTAGGACATGTTTGTTTTTGAAATAATGAGTTCGGTTTAATTCAAAGCTAAAAAAATAAATATAATTAATATATTGAATGGCACGTCTTTTCAAGTGAAGTAGGTTCAAATCTCGGGTCAAACAATTTCAGATTTTCACGTATAAGTTTCATTTTCAACATGATTAATAGGTACTTGTTATTCAAAAATAAATGCGAAAAATTTGAAAGAGATAGTTTTATTTAAAACTAGCAACGTTTTAACGTTTAGTATAGAGATATCAGAGATGAGATTTTTTCCCGCAGTAAAAAGTATCCTATATGTTGACCCGGATAACATTCATCTCGTATTTGATAGACACAACAACGGTTACCATGGCAACATGGCAATGTATTCTATCTCATTCTCTCGCCCGCTTAATCCTATATATTTATGTGTTTGTCTCTTTTTAGTGTCGCATTTTCGTTTCATCTAGTTTCTAATCACAACGATTCTAAAGAAGTTTCACTTCAAAAAGTAAGAAAATCCGTTGACAAACAGCTATAGTATTTGTACAGAATATAGATAGACCAAAGTATATAAATATAAAGTACATTTAAGTACATTTCTACATCTAAATTATGAATATGTATTAAAATACATTAATGTATGTGCAAATTCGTGCTATATTAAATTTCAACGTAAATGTAGCTTGTTTAGATTTAATGACCATATTAATTATCGACAGGGTTAACTTTTAACCTTTAATTAAGTTATAGGTTCTATATATAATGAACTCAAATATTTTAGAGTAGTCTTTCCCACTAGGTTATCTTGACCCGTTATGGAAAATAACACACAGCACCATCTAGTTCCATGGTAGGCTACGATGGTATGGCATGGTAGGCTTGTGTTACGGATACCAGATAGTTGATACACTACCGGTGGCGAAGGGTCCATACAAGACGTCTTACCTTAAAATTATTTTGCTATAATTTTACAAACATTTAATTTTTTAAATGTATAAATGTTCTTTTGGAAATATATATTTGGTAACGCGCTCGCTTGGGAAACCGAGTGAAGCGAGTTCAAATCCCGGGTCTCGCACTTCTGATATTTTCATGTGCGAATCATTTCCAACATGTTTACCACTTGTCTTAACGGTGAAGGAAAACATCGTGAGGAAATCTGCATGTATTAGGGAACTTAGCAAGTTTTCGAAAGACATGTGAAGTCCGCCAACCCGCACTTGGCCAGCGTGGTGGACTATGGCCTGATCCCCCTCGTATTGAAGGGAGGCCCGTGCCTAGCAGTGGGACGTTAGAAAGGGCTGAATACATACATACTAGCGACTTATTCTCGCTTCACTCATATACGTTCCTGGGTACCAAACAATAAGCTATGTGTTACTTCAGGTGATAGTCTATCTGTGTACCAAATTTCATCCAAATCCATCTAGCCGTTTCCGTATGAAGGAGCAACAAACATACACACACATATAAACTTTCGCATTTATAAAAGTACTTTAAATGTGAAAGTATATGTTTGTGTGATGTGACTTTTTAAAAGTTATAGTTGAGGGGCTAAATGTTAAGGGGAATCATACATTATACGTAGGTATGCTGGAATTTAGGTGAATTCTAGAACGAGTCTAAGGACGTACGAATCATCAAATTCGTTTAAGCAAGAAGCTAGAATCGGACGGACATACATACATTCATACAGATCAAACACATAACCCTTTAGCCTTCACCGCAGTCGGGTAAAAATAAATAACTTACATAAAATATCTGGCAAACAATTTTCAATACCTTTAAACTAATATCGTATGAAAAAAACAATTCATCATAGTTAATAATGCTATGAAAAATTCGACAGTATTGGGCCTTGGACTTAATATTTATTGAGCGGCCTAATCATTAAGTTATGAATTATATTTTCAGTGCAGGTCAATGTCGGAGTAATTTTCCATAAATCTAATTATCTAAATCTTCTGTACGTGTGTTTGTTAACCTATTCCTCCAAAAGGACTGGACCGATTTGGATGAAATTTTGTGTATATTTCAATGGGCTCCTGGATGGTTTGAAAATACATTTGGACCCGGTAGGTAGCGCTGCAGTCGGTGTGCCACTGATCATCTTCAAACGCCAGGAACGATTTTAATTATATTTTTTGTGTATGTTCGAGTGGGTCCCTGCAAGGTTTGAATTCACAAATGGACCCAGTAGGTGGCACTGCAATCGGTGTGTCACAAAATTTTCATAAAAGGCTTCATTTTTCGAGGAATAAATAAATTTAAATTGTTGATTAAATAAAATAAAAATCATTGTGTGTGGCAAAGACAAAACAGTTCAGTATCTTTTTCTCCTCTGTTTGTCAACCGATTTCCTTGTTTTTTGTTTACGTTTGAGTGTTACTGTTTAGTGTTTAATCAATCAATAAAAAATTTGGAAACAGGTAGTTTTTTTATATAGATAGGTAAATATCATATGTCCTTAGTTCTACTAAAGTAAGCAACGGATTTTAATATTTCAGAGATCCCTAATTCTATAAAAGTTGAGGAACCAAAAGGTCACAAAACCTTTTTTATGTAAAATTTTAAGCTCCGTCTAATTTTTACCGATTTCGAGTAATTGCGGAAAAACACTTTTGACAATTTCTTTTTTCAACTCTTGCCGGCGGCGGTTGCATACACGAAAACCTTTACACATTGTTTTTGTATAATTAAAACTTCATTATATCAAATATGCAAAGTTGAGTGCCAACATTTTGAATTTATACCTTATTTGACTGGAGCGAAGTCGTGGATACAAAAAAGTTCTAAAAATAGCTTGCATCGTTCATTGAAACTAAGTTATCTCCGATAGATCAGTTCATTAGTATGAATAAGTAGTTCGAGTGTTTTTTTAACTAAAAAGCCGCCCGAACAGGGACTTGAACCCTGGACCCTTGGATTAAAAGTCCAATGCTCTACCGACTGAGCTATCCGGGCTGTGAGAGTCAATATATTTTTATACCAATTATTTTAATTAAGTTTGCCTTGAGATTCTTTTTTATTCAATTTTTTATATAATTAATTCGCATATAAAATATCTCAAAAGAGTCACCGTAAATTGTATCAATAGGTGGCGCTGGGGTCACGCACTCAGCGAATAGTCTATTTATTATACTTAGTCAAGTTACTCCTGTCTGTTTAGTTTGAAAGAAATAGATATCTGTTTAGTTTGAAAGAAATAGATATAGAAAGAACTCCTGATTTTTTAAATTGGTTTAAAACCAAACCAAATTTTATAATTACATTATTAATGAACGAATAAATGTTACAAGGTATAAACCATAAGTTTCTGGCTTCAAATATCTTTACGTAATTTCGACCTCAAACCCATTAAGAGGTCGATCCACATATCAAGTGCAAAGCTTTCACAATGAGAATAAACGCTTAGTGAACAAATACTTCGTGGTAGGCTATTTTTTATTATAAATTGTTTATTTGGATCATCTTATTGTTATGTTGATGCAGTACCAAATTTTAGTTTTAGGGCTGATCCACACTAAAGTGTCGATCACAGACCGTTCTCAGGTCCGTTATTGGTCTGGTAATTTTTTAACCCCCGACGCAAAAAAAGGGGTATTATAAGTTTGACGTCGATGTCTGTCTGTCGTTCTGTCTGTGTGACCGACTTCGGTGCGTTTTTTTTTTTCATTTGAAAGCCAGTTTAGCTATGTTTGGTTAATATCGGTCCAGCAGTGTAAGAGTACCAGCTCTTTTCCAAAATGATGTAAGGCATAGCGTAGTAAGTTAGGCGTATTGGCGATTACTCGGTTAAGTGCTCCACGCGTGCCAGTGTAATCGTTAAATGACAATTAATTTGCGTGGGGGTATTTTAAATTTTTAATTTATTATTATTTTAAGAAACGTTGCTGGAGTGTTATTCGATTGGAACTTGAGTCTCACGGGTAGTGTGAATGTACTCATTGTTTCTTGTATAAAAATACTTTACGAGACCGATATCAGATCGAGAGTGAACCGTGATAGGCACTATAGTGTGGATCGGGCCTTAATGTTGTATAGTTAATAGTTATCATGTACCTCTGCCGATCGAGAAGTTCTAGGTTTGAGTCCCGTCAGAATAATATTGTTAGTGAGTTTTTCTGTAAGTTCCGAAGTTAATTTATAAAGATATAATTAAACATAAAAACGCATGCGAAGCTAAGACAATACACTTGTATATTAAGTTTTATAAAACACAAATAACTATAACATTTTGCATATATTTTTTAATACCTTGTATTATTATGCACATAAATAAATAAACATTTTCAAATCATTCCCCATCATTTAGTGAGCAAATAATCACCGCTACCAATTATCGTGGCATTGTTAAGTGACTCACATATTTTGACCTCTAATGTAAAGCGTAACATTTTTAACAATGATTGGAATGTGATGGCTTTAGTACGATATAGAAAGGATTTGAAATTTAAATATTAAAAGAAGTAGCTACAAGTTCTACTAAAACTAGATGGTGCCCTGTGGTTTTGTTCGTATAATATTATATAAGAAACAATATTTTTTAAACAAAAGTAAAAAAAACACTACTTCAACAAAAGCTTCTTTAAAATGAGTCTTTAAAAAAGAAAATCGGTTGACAAACAGACGAGAAAAAGATACTGAACTGTTTGGTCTTTGAGTATTTATATAGATTAAAAATCAATCTGTTGGTATAGAATATCTATATGCACACTTTCATACTAATATTATAAATGTGAAGGTGTGTTTGTTTGTCCTTCTTTCACGTCGAAACAGAGAGACGGATTGGCGTGATTTTTGTGTGGAGAGTTTGGAGGGCTAGAGAGTGACATAGGCTACTTTTTAGCGCGGCAGGTTATCTCATTTTTTTTTATTTTCTCATTATTCCCACGGGAAAACACGTTATAATTACACTAGGTAAATACTAACCGTTAAAACTTACCTAGGGACGAACCCGAGCGAAACGAGGGTGACCTGCTACATATACATAAATATGTCATATAGTATATAGCCCGGATAGCTCAGTCGGTAGAGCATTGGACTTTTAATCCAAGGGTCCAGGGTTCAAGTCCCTGTTCGGGCGGTTTATATTTTTATAATAATTTGTTATGTAGCTGTTTAAGAATTACATAAGCCAATGAGCAAAGAATAGTGTAGTACTAAATATTTATTTATAACAAAATAGTGGGTTTCTCTGTCACTTTTTACCGACTCAAAAAATTGAGGTAATTTCTTAATTCTAAAATATATATATATATTATATATATATATATATATATATATATATATAATATTGTCTTTTTATAAATTTTACTTGATATCTTCTACAATTTTTATGATTATTTTTTCAACACATAAGTTTTTTCTTAAATCCAAATTATGGCGTCAAAGTGTAGGTAAGTCTGTAGTGGTCAAAATTATACATCAAAAAGGTATTTTTTCAAAACGAATTTAATATATTTTTTAAATTCATATGGAATCAGCTTTTAAATTACGTAAAAATATAATTGCGGGCTTTAGCGTAGATTTGGATATGAAAATCTAGTTCAATTGTAAAAGCTCAATTGTATAATTCTTCAGTATATGTATATAATCATTGTATATATATATATATATATATATATATATATATATATATATATACATATGTAGGTAAGTGAACTGTATCTCCCGTGATCACAATTGCTGTAACGGGTATGTATGTAGGCGTCGCGGAAAAAATCAAAATAAGTCCGCGAAAAAATATGAAAAGATAGTTTTATTTATAACTAGCGACTTAGTCTCGCTACGCTCGGGTGAGACCCTAAGCTTAAATGGTTTAGGAACGCAAAAAAGACAAACGTCCGAAAAAAATATCTTTTTTTTTGCAACAAAAATCTTTGCAGGCGTATACAATACTAGCATTGCCCGCGGCTCCGCCCGCGTTCAGATGACCAAAAACTAAATTCTTAGTTTTTTGTATTTTCTCTCAAAAATGAGATATTTTCCCGCGGTAAAAAGTATCCTATATGTTGACCCGGATAACCAGCTATCACCATACCAAATTTCATCAAAATCCCACCAATGGTTTTTCTGTGATGCGGTAACAAACAGACAGATAGACAGACAAAAATTCTAAAAACCATAGATTCGGCCTCTGTATCGATAATAATGTTTATTTCAATAAGATATTCCAAAAAATATTTAATGTACAGATTCGGCTTAGTTACAATTTTATTATATGTATAGATAATCCACCAGAATTTCATCACAATCGGATCAGTGATTGAGGAAGGCACAGAAGACAAACATTCGAACATCCATTTTTATTTATATGCTTGTAGATAGATTATATTATTATAGATGTTAAATATTGCGTATATCAAGAAAATATTAAAATATAAGCAACCTCGTTAATGTACTTTACATTTTGCCAAAGGGAATGTCATGGCCTTGGTATAGAAAAAAAACTATAGCAAATGCTTAAACGTATTTTGATTAAGCCACAGCGTGATGAGACCAGCCTTGGTGTGAAATATCAAATCTAAATTATGCATTACATTCTTTAGATCGCAAGATAACTAGAGGATGTGTAGCAAGTTTTGTACCTAGTTGCTTTGTTTTACACTAGCGCTATTTCCCATCCATACCTGTTATTTTTTTTGTATATAGGTATAATACGAAAACAAGATTTTACATATCTATTATAATAAAAAAACTTTTAATATCTATTATTTGTGGAAAATATAATATATAATAATAGGCACCCGCGGTTTCGCCCGTGTTCTAACTTCCGATTTCTACAACCTTCACAGGATCATCCCCTAGGCTAATCTAAAGATTGGTTGAACATTTTATCAAAATCGCACCAGACGTTATGGTATCCATAGTGAGCATACATAGATACACACATCAATTTTTATATACAAAACAATAAATTATAATTTAATATCATTCAAACAAAAAGTGTGTGTGCTCTAAATGTTTGATTTTAAAGTATTCTGAAAATCCCTTCATTTTTTTATTTGTTTTTTTCTTTCTTCATTTTATTAATATACATGGCTATATTATTGGTTTATTTAAAAAGAAACTGTATTTACTTATTTAAATTAGATTCATGCGTTCTACAACATGAATGTCTTCATATATACTTATTCGTAACTATGTACATCCTTATCCATACTAATATTATAAATGTGAAAGTGTGTATGTTTGTTTGTTTGTTTGTTTGTTTGTTTGTTTGTTTGTTTGTTTGTTTGTTTGTTTGTTTGTTTGTTTGTTTGTTTGTTTGTTTGTTTGTTTGTTTGTTTGTTTGTTTGTTTGTTTGTTTGTTTGTCCTTCTTTCACGTCGAAACGGAGTGACCGATTGGTGTGGATTTTTGTACGGAGATAGTTAGAGGGCTAGAGAGTGACATAAGCTACTTCTTACCGCAGGAGGTCGTCTCATTTCCACTGAGAAACACGTTATAATGATAGCCAAAAAATATTTATGCAAGAATTACTTGAAACTTTGTATTAATACTTTTCAATACAATTAAATAAATGCGCGTTTTAGCATTTTTGAAAATTCATCCCAAAAGGGGGTACAATAGGGGATGAAAATTTGTATGAAACCTAATTATACACCTACCTTACCTTTAAAATAATAAATAAAACAATAAGTATATTAGATTTGTAGCACGAGCGAAGTCGCGGATATTGCTAGTAATAAAATATATCTATAAAAAGCTAAGCTTTTAAGTTGAAATATACTAACTAGAGAAGTATTATTGTGTTAAACTCATGCCACTAGCAAGTCTTTAAAAATAAATAAATATTGCCGATCATTGTTCTTATTATTTCACAACTACCGCCATCTATTATTAAATAGCATACAACTTTTTCTAAATTGACCAATTGAAAACAAAATAATTGAATTAAATGACATAAATCATTTGATATATTACAACTGTTAATAATTATTTTTAATTAATAAAGTCTATTACATAAAATCAAGTGTCATAACTACGTAATAAATATGTTTATGTTATATGTTATCGCGTATCCGTTTTAAAACTTACATAATATAAATATGAGAGTTTAAAATAAGATCAATCTGTCAGTATGTCCGTCACACGGTAGCATGGTCGTGCCAGCCTCTTCATAACATGTCAGGCTTTTAAGTCTGATAGATATATTAATTGCTTCATAGTTTTTTATGGTATCTGAACGACCGAGATTCACTCGGCGTTTTGTTTTTGTAAAATTGAGTTTTTTCACAAAAGACACCTATTTTATATGTGTATATATATATATATATATATATATATATATATATATATATATATATATATATATATATGTATATATAACGTTTTGTTTTTTAAGTTCTCTAAATACAAAATTTCGTTCCGACAGTAATAAATGTTTATATAGGTATGTACAAAATTGATGATTTAATATTATAAGATAAGATAAAATATAATTAAAATTTCAGCAATAAATAAAAAGTTGTTAATAAGCATCGTGGTATTTTTCTTTTTTTTAATGCTATTTTCGCACTATGATTCCTCTCGTGAATTAAGCGGATGTCTACCGATGAAATAAAGCTTATTAGTAAAGAAAAATAAAGCTATTAATGAAAGATTAATGAAAGATTACAATAAATATTTTACTTTTCTTTTAACATAACAAATTGGTATAATATTAAAACGTAACATAATGTATAATGTTTCATGCTACTCGGCTAAACTGGATCTCTCGGTATGTCAGAATCACGCTAGACTCATTTTCAAATTATACTCGATTTGTCACGTTTGGAAAAAAATATGAGAGTAAAATTTTTACGATGCGCGCGCACACCGACAGCCAAAAAGAGACATGATGAAGTTAGCTGCATTCCTTTTACAAACAGAGTTGTGACATACGGGATGAAATCTTTAGCTATTTTTGTTCTGTTACGCCAAAGAATATAACTCCTTACGTGCGTACGTTGTAAGTATACACACACTGGTTTTTTTTACAGAAAGTTACAAAAATTTGTCTCATCATTCTTTAGAAAAAGATTGCACTAGGATAATACAACTCTTCGGCCTTTACTATGTCTAGGCAAAGAAACACGACCAATCATATTCACCTAATAACTTACTCTTTTTTTGCTTAAGTGCCTTCCAACATACCTAACAGAAGCCTGTAATAATTTCTTTTAACCATCCAAATCTGTACAGCCGTTATAGCGTGAATGAGTAACAAACATACGGACATACGAACTTTTATATTAATGATTATAGTTCGTTAGTAGTGTAATAATATTATATTAATAAGAATTAAAACTATATATATTACTTTACAAAACTTCCTGCAGTTTGACCTTTACGTATAAAATACGAAGTAATCTCAATCGGAATCTGTATCAGAAATCCCATTATTTGAAAAAAAGGTTCCTCACGTTTGTGGTAATTCTATGTAATCTGATTTCGTGTCGGTAAAGCAAAATGTCCTTAACACTTTACTTATCGATATAAATAAAGTCTATATAAGTAAAATCGATATAAGTAAACTCTCTACTATTGGAATAGAGATAGATTATAGTCTGGAATAGCACATAGGTTACTTTTTATTCTGAAAAAATGTACGGTTCCCGTGGGATAGAGTTGTTTTTGTTTTTCACAGAGCAAGGGCTTTCTTCTAAGGTACACAAATTTTTGTATACATTGGCTAAAATATAATGATATTCGATTGAAGTGTCGGAAAAAAAAAACGCCGTCTGGGAGCTTTCAACTTAAACGCCAGCCTAAACCCTTTGAGATATAACAAAATAATGTATGTTGGAATTGTGTATCTTATATAGGTCTACAGAAAAGTCCGCGATGGCATATGTCTATCTCTTAACGATAACATACTATATCCATTTTAATTTAAAGTGAGTCGCTAGTTTTTTGAATTATCAACCTCTTACGTACGATACAACCACTTTTGGGGTTCTGAAGTATTTAACACATTTAAAACTAAAACAACCTAGTAACCTACTTTTAGTTAATTTAAAATAGATTTAGGTGTATTTTATGAGACCTAGATTTCGAATATAGAGGATCAGCAAAGAAAGGCACGCCGCCAGTTCAAGGAGACGTACACATTCTATCTTACTACGAATTGTGCATCGAATACATGGAGTAGATATTACAAGATAACAAACTATTTGTTTTAGAATCTACTTTAAATAAATGGCCTAACTTGGTAGACAGAATTGTCTAAGTCTTATGAATTGTATTGACGTTTCAAAGTGCGTGTCTAATTGGAATCTTATATTATTTACTCATGTGGTAGATGAGTAAAATAACAGTTTTAGCGTCTGTATCTTACAAACTTTGTTACTTTTCTAGTAAATTGAGTTTGGTACATATTATTTTTATTCAACCAATAACATGACGTACACTTTAATACTATACGATATAATATATATTATTATGGCGATATTAATTTTAATGCAAACCGATTGTTGTCAAAAAAAACAAATAAAAAAGTATAATTTACGAGTATAACTATTGATTTTTTTACTACAATATTGTATAAGGTGAAAATAGGTTAACCTTTCCTGAGACATTTTTTTATTGTAACAATTTTTTTATATATATATATATATATATATATATATATATATATATATATATATATTGTTACAATAAAAAAATGTCTATATATATAATATTTTATAAGAATGTTTATATTAAAAAAAATCTAAGTAATACACTCAAAATTTCACCAAAAAACTATTGCCTTTAGTTTTTTTTTTTAATTTCCTAAATGCCGCTGAAAGGTACATACAAAGAGAAGTCATTCAAAAATTTTATCAATGTTATAAGTTATAAAAAATATATTTCAAATAATTTTATAAAATATCTACTCCATAGATTTCCTAATAGCAAAGCATGCACTTCATTTGACCGGTTAACATTTTGCAAAGGTTAACTACACATATGCCACTTTAGTATCGTCTCCTTATTTATATAGCATTAAAGTTCAAAATCACATAAAAAATTATAACGACACCTGACATAGCTGTATAAAATGTAACTAGGTCTTATTTCAGTTGGCATAAGGTCTATAATGAGAGAGCAATTTCATTACTTTGCTTTATACTATATTAAACCGTATTATTGAATATTACTCTTAAAATACATGATTAGTTCATATTTTCGAAGTGTCATCTTATAATTAAAAATATACTACTTTTGGCCGCAGCTTTGCGTGTGTCTATTTCAAACAGTTCTACGATAATGATAAATTATATCGATCTTACAAGATATCAAATATATATATATATAATACTTTTTTATCATTGAGAAAAGCATTTACGCATAACATTTAGCTGCATATTTACAGGTGGTTATGTAGGACTCACCGTTTAAAAACCCAGTACTACCTACTAAGACCCAACGGACCCTCCTCCATTCTAATAGGACGTCGTAGGTTAAATAAAGCACTCAACCCCGACACCTCGACAGTTGCCTACTAAGATAGACCATAAAAACCAGGCCCCCACTCTTCCTTCTGCTATCAAAGAAGCAACCAGGAACAACCCACCAATACCCAGCGCGTCTCTGACCTTCACACTCGGCTGGAATGCCAAACGCTAATTACTAAATTATATTATATA
Source organism: Brenthis hecate (assembly GCA_951806755.1). NCBI lineage: Eukaryota > Metazoa > Arthropoda > Insecta > Lepidoptera > Nymphalidae > Brenthis > Brenthis hecate. The sequence goes on from OX638257.1 coordinate 982,216, forward strand.
ATACTAGCGACTCACCCTACCTTCGCTCGGATTCGTCCCTAGTTTGATTCCCCATACATACTTTTCGATTTGATGATTTCCAGGATAAAAAGTATCCTATGTCCTTTCCAGTGTCTCAAACTATCTTCTTACCAAATTTCATCTAAATCGGTTCAGTAGATCCAAAGATTAAACCCCTACAACGTCACAAATTCACAAACTTTACCTCTTTATTATATTAGTATAGATTGTTATTTAAGCAATATTATTTAATATGTAATTTAAAAATAAAATTATTAATTTAGATTACTATTATTTAAAGTTAAAATATGAAGCAACACTATTCCTATCTTTACAGATAAAAATATATTATATTAATTTGAATTACTGGACACTTTTGAGACGCTAATTGTGTGTCTTGAGTTTTTGTATACTATGAGACTGTAAGGTAATAATTATATATTTTCACCAAAAAAAAAAATCACTTTGTATGAACTTAGAATTCAGATGTAACAATAAATGTGTGTGTGAACCCTTTTTAATGCCCCACTGCTGGGCACGGGCCTCCCTTCAATGCAGGGGACCAGGCTACACTGGCCAAGTGCGGGTTGGCGGACTTCGTATGTCTTTCTCAGACATATAGGTTTCCTCACGATGTTTTCCTTCGCCATAAAGCAAGTGGTAATCATGTTGAAAATGATTCGCACATGCAAAATATCAAAAGCGAGACTCGGGGTTTGAACCCGCTTCACTCGGTTTCCCAAGCGAGCGCGTTACCACTGGGCTACCACTGCCTAAATATGTATATATGTACCGATTAAATTTATAAAAACTGTACTACAGTTTCTAGATAATTGCTGACGAACGAACATAGTGTCACATTTAATTAGAATGTAAGTCTCGAGTGTAAATTACATTAGATCAATTCCCACGGTATGCAACTCAAAGTGCCGACTAAATTACGCTTTAAATATTGCAATACGATATCTTGTGGTATATAGTCTATAATAATATAATATATGTATGATAATAACCAGTCAATCTGTTCATTTTAGTTTATCGTCCCATATAATTGGCAAAAGAATTTGAAAATATAATTTACACATTAAAAATCAAATTAAGCCGTAGGTTGTCAGTTCGATGCTTGTTTTAAGGCATTTTTTAAGATATAAAGATATTTATTTAAATTATTGTTAAAATAAACAAAACAATATATTTAACTTCATAGTTTGTTTGGATGTTACATAATAATGATTAAACAATTATAGCAATGAAATAAACTTTCAGGTTATAGTTTACACTATAAAATATGTTCGTGTATTATTTCTTTAAATTTTTTGCAGTGAAAACTTCTATAGGCAGGTTCGGATGGGGAGTAAATTCATATAAGTCGTCATCGACATGGTCACGTGACGTGTTAGCGCTAACACTCAGAGTGCCGATAGATGTCAAAATCAGATAAATGTAAACAGTTTTAATTTACAAATAATTTAAGATCAAACAATTTGAACATCCAAAAATAACAACTGTTTGTTTATAGTTTTAAGTTTTCACTTCTGTCGGCAGTCCTCATGACTGCTTTTTTTGATAGATCGATAGTGTCTATGAACAAAGGGATATCTATCGATAATAAGAAAGCTTATAATGTATCTTAAAACATTTATTATACTGAATCACAGAAGACATTCATTTTCATTAAATACATAACGATCTTACTTGGCTTTCGCTCACGACTGCGATTTATAATATAATTTAAAAGCAATATAATATAATTTAAATAAATTAAAAAAAAGTATAAAAACCTCTTAAAAATAACTAAACAATAAATAGTATAATATGCTTAAAACTTATTTAATTCTAATAGCTCCATCTGTTGTGGAATAGGAAAACTATTTCTATGAAAATAAAATCTCAGTAATGACAACACAATATGTATAATATTATGTCTAAAACATCATTATCAAAATGAGTTAATTTGTTTGATAAATTTATTTATTTTTTTAATTGAAAAAAAAAAGCTTTTGTGCCATAGTTATTTTTTTTTATTTAATGCCAGTATTATTGAATGTACTACACGTTCAATAATACTGGAATTTAATTTTTTTTTATTTCTAACTTTTGTTTACTTATTAGTTATTAGAATTAAAATAATATTTTAAAAAATGCTACACCATATTTTAATGTAACTTTAAAGTTATCGAAGGTCGAAATATTATAATATTTTAAGTACAAAATTAAAATTAAATAAATTATATAAGGCTATACAATTAATATTTTATATTATTATCTTATTTTGAGTGCTATTAGCTTAAAAATAACTTAAAAGAAATGTAAGTACATGGCAATTATAATTAAAGCCAGTGATTCCCAACCACATTTGGCTTACCCCAAATATTTCTTAAAATATTTTTTTTTCATAAAAAATAATAATTTTAAACCTTGCAATATAATAAAATATTACGTATATTTGGATATAAGTAAAATAATAAACTGTTATGAGAAGAAAAAATGTTATGAAAAGAAATTATGAACGAGTAGGTAAATGAATTTGCCCAAGTTAAACTTTAACATACATTTTTTTTAATGTTATAAAATAGAGAGTTATCTGTCTTTAATGTCTAATATTTCTGTACATTTTAGTTACTATTTTCTTTCTCTATGATTTTTATTGATTGGGAACTCTAAATTTAACCATTTTCTTATTAATACATAACCGTGAGCAATAACTAAAATCATACTTAGCCTAAAATAAGTTAATAAAAATGTATGTATAAAGTAGGAACATCGCATTATCATCGGCGGGTAACTCAGTTGGTCTTTATCTTGAATGTCTGAAACAATGTTATATTTTATTAAATAAGATATTATTGTGAGAGTATTAATATTGTTATGGCCCTTAACAGAATTTCGATCACAGCGACCAATATGATTGACACGTGTAACATATACAGTAGTAAAACACAAATATCTTTGTAAGCACAAGTCCTCATAAGCTCTTGAAAAATTCTTTGACAAAAACATCCTATACCTTTCTTGATCCTACTCCGATTAGGCCAAAATTCAAAATTGTATACAAATGAATCTAGTATAATTAAAGCAGTTCCATTAGTGAATTTGATTCCTAGTTGGAACGATTTATACTAGTCGAACAGGTGACACAAAATTAATAATAGATCTCTTATAAAGTTGGCATATCTAAAAGCTTTATTCGAAGCAAAAATATAAATAAAATGCTGATTTAAGCTAAAGTTACAAGCACTTTACCAGTTCAAACTTTAAGAGGATATAAGAACGTTTCGATCACGTCTTTTCCGAATGCGTTTTTAGCGGTGCAGGTATATCCACCCATATCGTCCCACGATAGCTCGGCTATATGAAGATCACCAGAGGGTAAAACCTGTAAAAAAAGGATATTGTACATTTTTTAATTACCTTCGCTTCATTGGTAGTCAAAAAAAGTATTTGTAGGAGCGGAAATAGTAACAAGTTTGCCGATAACAAAGTTAGGTAAAGTATCTGGACTTTGACCCACCTTTTTGCATCGAAATTAAAGCTTAAAAAATATAAAAATGATGGGCTTTTAGTACTTTCTTTCTGAAGAATTTTTTTCTATTCGCCCATTTATGAGTGAAACCCTTGACACTTTTAATTATGTCATATTTCTGTTAAGACAGTCAAATAAAACTAATCACAAAGAACTCCACATTTAATTACCTCATACGTTTTACGAAATTTAGATTTTTTATTTACGTCTCAAATATTACTTACCCTAAGCCTATTGTTTCCATACACAATATCTCCGTTGTTGTCTATCCAGATGATTTGTGACTTAGTAGGGCTGTCTACACGACAAGGCAATGTCGCACTAGAGCCCGAATATTGGAATATATTGTTATAGAAGGTTGTGATTACAGGTTTTGATTGGATGATAGAAGTAAGTCGTTGAGGTTGATTTTCCCCTGAAAACAGCAAACGATTCTTTATAAATATAAAATTTGTACACGAAAATCGGAACATAAACACATTCACATTTGTATATCTGTTATATTATTAGTTGTAAAATCAAAAACTTATAGGTAAGATGATTTGTTTTATATCTAAGTAATCTTGTAATAATTTTATACTTTTTAACTAATATCGATCATAGTGATATCTGATTCCTACTAGGAATAAATAGCAATTCTCTTATAAATGACTTAGCTATAATTTTATTAGTGATTTTATTCATAACTAAAAGAAATCTAATTTAAATAATAAAAGCGTTTTGACTAATAATTTTGCTTTTTTTTCGTAATTGAGCATTATCTTTTGATTTTAAAATTACAGGTACAGGTAAATATATATAGCAATATCGATAATACGCATTTTTATTCCTTATTCTATATATAAAGCTTTATGTATAATTAAAAGAAATAAGATTCTTAGATATATCGTTATTAATATTTGTATTTACTTCATACATACCAACAACAATAACTGCTGTAGATGCACTAATCTCCAGAAGGCCAGAGGTCCCTACGCAAGAGAAGATGTCGCCGTTGGAAGCGGAACGTAATACCAATTTGCTTGTCATTTCAGTAGGACTGAAGGAAGGTATAGAAAGAATATCATTCGCATCTTCTTCAAACTGAAAATATTAGATTTTATATTATTATTGAAATGTCCATATCTACTGGGGTCTCGTTATATTTATGCTTTAATAGTTTTAAGCATATTTTAAAAATGAGGCAAAATATAAATTGTTCGATTTTGATTTAGAGTTACCTACACCTTGCACAGGAAAATATAAAGTTAGGACTTACGTCAGTAATAGGTACACCATTTTTCATCCAATTAACGACTGGCGACGGGTTTCCTCTCATCTGACAAGTTAAAATAAGGGTAGTTCCTGGCAAGTGTCTTACAGTTTCAGGAGGTGGTGACATTATCCTGATGTAATTTCGAATCGTACTATGCCGCGTGGTTGGTAATACTGGAATTAAGAAGATTTGGCATAAGTTCCTTATCATAAAGTATTTCTAAATTGTTTAGACTAATATATTAAAAACATAAAATAGAGGTAGTAAAGTACCTAGCTGAAAAGCAAAGGTTGGTGGGACAGCAAAATTACACTGTTATTTCATATTTTTTATGTTATGTTGTAATATGTAATATTTTTTATTTCAGAAAACTTTTCAGCATGGCATACTTATTATAATGGGAAAAATTTATTCAACGTGTATAAAACACTGAAAACAAATTATTTTTTTTTTATAAAAATTGCCTTTCGTCTTAAGAAAACTGACATTTTCGGGCAAACAATTATACCCAGAGCTTGCAAATGATATCTTGGAGTAATTTAATAATAATTTTTTAACGCTAAAATATTATTTCGTTTTTTTAACCATTTTAGAAATATAGAATAGTTTAAGAACATTAATTTAAAAAATTGAAAATTTAACATTTATTGCATGATTCTTTAAAAACAATAGCTTGAATAAGACAACAATATGTCAAAATTTCAAAACCTTTCTGATAAGATTATAATGGTTTTTTTTAATAAGTCTTAAAAAGTTTGAATTAATATAATAGAATTGAGTAAAAAAAACTACTAAGATTTAAATTTCAATTCGTCTTTTAAAGGCTATCGAGAAAAAAATGATAATGCCATCACTTATCAAACTCTAAGAAATAGATGATCGAAAAATTCACCGCTACATTTTTTTTTGCGCGAAAAACTTTATTACACTTTGTAATAGTCTGGAACTTTGTAATTCAATCACTATACCAGATGGCCAATTTATGCTGCATATTGTAGTAGCAACTTTTTTCTTTCAACATTAAAGATTTGGTTCAATAAATTTAAAAATTAATTTGATTTCTCTGTCTCTAAGTAGACCTAGTGGTTTTCCTTTTTTATGTTGGAAAAAGAAATTACAATTTAATGGTAATATCATGTCGTCTGTTAACCTTAATTAAGCAGCAATTTAAAATTTGTTATGTTAGAATGATACTGTACAAAAACATTTAACCATAAACTAAATATTATTTAGCTCTATTCTTATTGTATTTCATACTTAATTATTTGCTATTTATTTAACTTTTTAGATTATAGATTTGGTCCATGTACCATTTTGTTGACAATATTTTTTTTGCAAGTCATTTCAACAACTAATATTTATAATAAATATATTGTTGGTGTTAGAACTTAAATTATGGGTTTAAATTCAACTAAAGTTTACCAGGAATGTCTGGTAAATTTGATTTCCATATGAAATTTTCTTCCTTTTTATTTTTTCACTCAGTATAAAAAATTATTCATTTAATGATTATAATAGTACTTCAACAGGTTTTAAGATTTTAATATCCAATAAAATAAGTACCTAACTAATAATATGCATAAGTAATAATTTTTATAATTCGCAATTATTGCTTAGACGCAGGTTTTTTCATTAAATTAATATAAGCTCTTGACATATAATCTGCTTATAAAAAAATTGTTAGCCAAGATATCGGCTATCATATCGACACACAAAAATAGAAAATAATCGCATATATGAGTCTAGGAGTGATATCATCCGTACTTATACAATTTTGTTTGAAATTCTCTGGACAGCTGAACATTATAACTTCCTCGTAGACATAAAATATGATATATGTATATTGTATATATTCAATGAATTGCTTGTTTTATTTCATGACAGTTGTTGTTTTTATTATTTTTGACTATTTCACTAAACGTTCATTTTTCATATATTTTCATATATTCATAAAGTGTATAATATATTAAGCTTTAGAAGCAATTATATTTCTATTCTAAAGTTCTAAACGTTATACTATCACAACTTATATTTATTCTTTATTCTTTTCAGTATAATATATATTTTAACCAATGAAATATTCTCTAAGTCTAGACACTTTAATTTTTTTTATATTAGTGATTCGATTTTTTGATACACTTCTGGGAATAAACTTTTTTTATAAATATATTACACAAAAACACTTCCACTCGATACTCCGATTATGATATTTCCGTAAAATATTAGTACATGGATTTTACGTAACAAAATATTATTAATAAAAGAAACATTTTACATACCATTTGGTTCCAAATTATTATTCATTTCGACTTTGCCATTGATTTGAGCATATACGACGCACTGCAGCGACAACAGCGCCGCCGCGGAGAGTAGCGAAACTATGCTGATCATATTTCACGATACTAGATGGCGTTAGCTTAATATTAAACCTGAAATAAAATATATATCACATAAAAATTAAGTAAATCATTCATTTTTCTGTTTTATAAAGAAATTTGTGATGATAAATAATATGGTTTTTAGTTTAATTTATTTTTTAATCTTCTTCATATTAAACGGATAGTATCTTATGATTTTTAAATGAATGTATATACATAAGTAGTGATTAACGTATACTTAATACAAAATCAATCAAGTATCGTAAAATCTCTTTTTAACCGACTACCAAAAAGGACGAGGTTCTCAATTCATCAGAATCTTTTTTTTGGGAAATGAAATCTTTTAGGAAATTATTGTTTTGATCAATTTAGAAACTACAAGCTTTTTTAATTATTATAAATAGTATAATCAGTTATTTATTTATAAATAGAATTAAGAGCAATATATATTATTATAATTGTTTTATAAGCTCTATTGTAAAACATACATATTATTTTCACAGATCTTTAACGATTTCACTGAATTTTAAAGTACATTTTATTATGAAAATTAACTAAAACGTAGTTCTAGTAGGTACTTAGTAGTAGTATTATTAGGAAACCTTTAAATAGTATATATAACATACTATTCATTAATTTGTAGCTTCTTAAAACTCTACCAACACTTTTACTTCTTTTAGAGTATTTTTCTAAAATACCACATATTTCTAATTTTTGCGAAATGTGTGATTATTTTATCTTAAATATGTAGTTTTTTTCATATTCAAAGAATTTTACATCTCGCTAAGAAAAAATGACTTTTTTCCACGGCATTGGAATTTTTTGATATCACTCTTTACATTTTTTTCTTTTTTCACAAACCAATTTCAAAATATTTTAATAATTTTGTTCATAACTCTAAATAACCCGAACTATCCAAAAAATAAAGAAAATCGGAAGGCAATGGAATATAAAATATGTATAATACATAATTTTAAAATGTTCACATTCTAACCGGTATATTTGTAAAGAATACGAAACTAGATGATAATGAAACTTGTGTGAAATATTTTAATAACAAATCAAAAAATATGTGAAAATTTAATTTAATAATATAAATAACTATAAAATCAATAAACACTAAAAATATCTAAAAAATAATTTTTACACGATATAATTCTAATTACGTACCTCAAAGATCACAGAATACAAGCACTTTTTATTTATATAATAGATGCTTTCTGGAATAGCGTTTTCAAACGAGTACGACACTTCAATAGAAATCATCCCTTATATATGCGCGCGATGTGGTTTCACACTACGCGATTTTTCGCCGAAGTAAAATAACTATATTATTTTCGTCTGATTATAATATTATTATGCCTATATATTGAGTTTATTTTTTATTTTAATTATACATATAAAACGTTAATTCTCAAATCATTATTTATAATATAATAATTAATAGGCTTTATATAATATATAATAATATTTGTAATTATTAAGCTAACGCCTGACCAAATAAAGCGTTCATCTTTAAGAACCAAACCCACGACCTTTATAAATACTAAGATACATAATATGTAGAGTACTCATTTTATTTATTTATAGATATTTAAAAAAAATGTATTTATTAAAAGAGGCTAATGTAAGATGTCTTCCATATTTTATAATAAGTGATGACACATTAAAAAATATTAAAATTTCTCCTTCATTGATTTATCTTTTCCCTTTAGAAATATATCATGTTAATTACATGTACAATATTTAATTTAGTTAAAGAGAGAAATTTTTAGTCATTTGCTATTTATCAAATAAAATATTTATTCTAAGTAAACCTAGAAAACTATCAAATTTATATTAAATGTTACATTATTATCTATACTAATATTATAAGAAAGAAAGATTTGATTTTTTTGTTTGTTTCTTAGTGCCGAATAGGCTCCGAACCTACAGAACTAATTTAGATGAAATTTAGTAAAAAGATAAAGTCCCTGAGAAGAATATAGGATAGATTTTATCCCGAAAATCACCGCTAAAGGGGTGAAAATGGTGATGAAAGTTTGTATGTTGAAGCAACCTAGGGACGAACACGAGCGAAGCGAGGGTATATAAATTTGATTATATATAAAAAAAGTATACTTTTATTACGACTGGCAGCCAGATGTTACATCATGTCAGAGAACAGTTAAGTATTTAATGAATCATAGCAACTAGTTTTATGAATTAAAGTGAATGTACGAGCGGTTACATTGAAATATCTTTCGATGTCAATTAAATATTATATTATTTATGGCATTTTTCCTTATATCGCTTTGACGTTATTTTGTGGAGGTCATGAGTTCCCATAGTCTCGTCCCGGTTTGTTTCGTTATTTTATTTGAAGCTGCTATCATGGTGCCGGTATGGCAGATAGTGAAAATTGTATTAATAGAAAGAAAAAAAATAATATTCTCAATAATATTTTGTTATTCTTTTTCACCACATATAATATATTTGATATTATCTGATCTTTTTCTTGTTGAGAAATTCATTATAGCAGAGATCTATATATATACTGATCTATGATACACTGTTATCATTTCAGCACTCTAAGTACGGAGGTTTCATATTGGTAATGAAGCATCAGTCAGTATGAGCATAAATAAAAAAATAAAATAAAAAAGGGTATTTACCTCAAAAATAACAGATCAAATTTTCTTAAAAATAAGCTTACTTTTCTAACTATTCAAAACTTTTTCCACGTTGCGATAAAACTACAAAAAATAAACAAAACAAAGTATGTAAGTACACTGCGCCACGTTTTGAAGCATGTCGTTACTTTGACGTCTTAAATATTTTTTTTAGAGTCATCGAAAACGTTCAAAGCGTTGAATTGATCCTACAAATGTTCCTAATAGAGTTTAAATCACTCTGTGCTCTTTAAAAGATAAAGTCAGGAATTACGCGGCCGAAAGTCACGCTACAGCATGCCATTGATGGAATGCCAATTCGACGAAATACTACTATAAGTATGTTAAGAATCACATATCACATTGTGTCAGAATTTAAAATATATAGATAATATAAGCAATATACCTATGTATATGTTATTTGTATGATAAATGATGTGTTTCATCAACTTCACACAATGTGGATATAATCTATAAGTACCTGTTTCCATAAAATAATCAAACAAATCCAAAAAATAGGAAGTATTCCTACTTGTACTAGAAATGGGAGAGTATGTTGAGATATTTAGACGTTTGTTACTTAAGTACTCATAAACTATTTAACAGTTTTAAATCAAAATTGTTATAAGGATAGACAGTGTCCTGGGATAGTATAAAGGGTATCTCTTATTCCAGCAATATTTACGTTGGTTTTTATAATATTATGCTTAGAATTTATAATAAGTAAGGCAGTGTAATAATTTCGCTACAAAGTAATTCAAATTAATTTAATGTGAATGAACCATACACTCGGTATCGATCAAGCTAAAACGAATTGGGAGACTACACACTCATGTGTTGCTTGCAAAGACATCATAGATGCGCAGAAAAGAGATCGATCTGTATGTTTGTATATAAACTATATGTGTATGGATGCCTCGGTGGTGTAGTGGCTAGCATGTACGGCTGCACACCCGGAGATCCTGGGTTCGAGTCCCGGGTCGGGCCAAGTTTAGTTATTGAGTCTTTCTGTGTAAGCCTCAGTAACAGCCCGGAGTGCGGAAGTTGGCGGTGTTTCACCCCCGTGCCTCGGAGAGCACGTAAAGCCGTCGGTCCTGCGCCTTCACTCTCACTGGTCGTGTCGATTAGTCGTCCCACCATAGTATGAGAGTGACAGGAATAGAGAGTGCACGTTGTGTCTGCGCGTACACTTGTGCACTATAATATCTCCTGCGCAGTTGGCTAGTCTCAATGAGACTGGCCGCCGTGGCCGGAATCGGTCAGGAGAACATCATATATGTATTAATATCTGTCTCTCACATGACGTCATCATAGTACCGTAACAACCAGATGTAATAAGAATTTACTTCATCAAAATTGAGGAATTACAGGAAACATTAAAAGTTTGGAAATCCCTATAGACAGACATGATATGATATTGCGTGAGTAACATACTTAAGTCATTAATTACCACTATTACTGATTATAATCGCTTCATGAATGGGAATCTGTGCGTATTAAAACTTACACTTTTATAATAAATTAAAAAGTGTATATGTATGTATGTATGTTTGTTTGTTTCTTATTAACTTTAAAATTGCTGGACGGATTTGGATGAAAATTAATTAATTATTTCTAAAAGGTGTTGTTGGTAGGTAATTTCTTAAATGCTTATTTATACTATAATTTTAAAAAATATGTTAATAATTCACATGTGTGATAATATTCTTTTTACTAAACGTCTATTGGTTGTCTAAGTCAAGACACATGATATATCAATAAAGTTCATTGATGTAATTCGACATTTTATAAATATTTACCTTTAACGGTAATCGAATCCACGACCTCCTAAGTAAATTTATAAGCAGTTTTAACTCCATGTGAATAAATGTTTGCAATTTTAATATTTACAAAATCCACTAATGTGAGTCGACGTTTCGTCTAATGTGATACACTAGAAGTTGATCATTTCAGATCAACATTTACGTGTTTTCAAAGTGTCAAAAATATCAATTTTGCCTATAATAGATACACTAAAATTCTTAGAAGAAGTATTATATACTACGGAGGTCGCTGATTCGATATTTACAAGTCATTACAAATATAGAAATGCGTAAATTGTAACGTTAGTATGTTTGTTATCTCTTGTCATCTCAAGAACTAAGCTAATTATGAAGAAATTTATCATGCACGTATGGTATAGTATGAAGAATATATATATATATATATATATATATATATATATATATATATATATATACACACATTGATTTACAAATGTATGACCCATACAAACATCCGTCAACGAAGATTGAACCTGTTATCTCAGGCCAGTACCAGTGAACCTACCACAAGGACAAACGAACAATTTAAGTATTAGATAATTGTATATAATCACCAGCCAGCGGGGTGTGATATTGAGTAATAAAACTGATAAAAGCTTATTTACACTTATTTATCGAATAGATGGCGACTTGGGGGGTGATTGTCGGTTAATTATAGTGCGTGTAAATACTTATTTTCGGTTTTTTTTCCCTATATAAACACTAGCGACTTACCCTGGCTTCGATCGGGTATAAGTATGCCAATGTGTTACTCAATTTTATAATCTATCTATGTACAAAATTTCATCCAAATCTGTCCAGCCGTTTCAGCGTGAGTGGGTAACAAACATATGAACATGGAAACTTTTAAAAAAAAGTAATTCAGTTATATATTTTCATTTTGTATGTACTTATTTTATGCGATATTATCACATATAGTAAATACGACACATGCAAAGAATAATATTTTATTTCTATATTGTAATAATTTTCAAATAGAAATTATTTAAAATTAATGTATATGTTAGTTTTTAACGTATATATATTATGGGCCTCTGTTTACATATTTCTAGTAGGGGAGCCCACGATGCTAAATGGGGATTTACTCGAGCGTCGTAGAGACCTATTGGGATGCAAAGCTTAGATGATAAGAAGCAAAAAATGTTATATGATATATACCTTTACATCGATGGGGGAAGCGGCTATAGATTTTTAAATATGTAAAAAAAAACTGTTGCATAGACATCCTCGAACGCGTCAGATATTGATAGCATCAATGCCCTACGTATTTTTAATAATGTACGTATGTTAATCTGATAGTTTGCATGATGCGGGTGGTTGTATTTAAGGGTTGAAAATGAAAAAAAAAATTTAACCGAGCGCGTCAGTTTTTCTAAGTAAGTGCACCAAAAAAAAGCTCTTATTCACTAATCTGACGATTTCGATGGGACGCAAACTCGCGGCCATTTTCATAATGTGCAAAAAATAATCGCCATTTTGAAATACTCAAGCGCGTCAGATTAAGATATATATGGTTCATCTTTATGTTCTAAACGTACTGTCTCATAATCTGACGATTATCTAGAGGGATTCGCCTGATCTGACAAAAAAAATTAGAAAAACGGTTCACCTTAAAGGCCATACCTGCAACTTCCCGCTAATTCCATTCCTGGGCGCTTAAAATTGTACTTATGACATTTTTGAGCTCAAAATATAATTTATGTGATATTTTGAGCTCGCTGAGTTCAAAGAAATAATATTTCTATGCATTTGAGCTCTCCCAGCTCGAAAGTCTCATAGAAGTTTCATAGAACACTATTTTTGGAATTTTCAAACCGCAATAACTTTTGAATAGATCAAGCAATTTTCACGCGGTTGACGCCATTCGACGCAGTTTTATCATCCTCATAAGTTATTTTCAGGTTTTAATTGATCGAACCAAAAATTTCGGAGTAATCCCGAAAAAACACTTTTTTCGGTATATAAAATAATTATATATAATATAATAATTAATATTATAATATATTATTATAATAATTCGAACTTACGAATTATTCGTTCCGAATCGAATATTAATATTCGATTCAAAACTCGAATCGAATAATTCGAAAAATTTCGAATAATTCGTAAAAATTTCGAATACTTCGAAAAATTTCGAATAATTCGTAAAAATTTCGAATAATTCGAAAAATTTCGAATAATTCGTAAAAATTTCGAATAATTCGAAAGTTTTCAAATAATTCGCGAATTAATGAAATATCGAAGTTATAAGTTCGAATCGAATCGAATCGAATATTGATATTCGATTCGATTCGAACGATATTCGCACACCCATAGTCTTTATGATCAGCTGTGATGGCGTCATGGCGGCAGAAACCAGAGTGGGGACGGAGTGAGAGAGTAATAGATAGAGAAAGAGTGAGAGAGGAATAGAAACTTGGAGAAGGAAATGTAAGCATCACGCAGCTGCACGCATTTAACTTTATCGACGAATTTTTGTTATTTCGGCTTGCGGAAATCGTCAGATTATATATTTTTCATTATTCTTGAATTATTTCCTTCAAAATAAAAAAAAATTTAGCTACGCTCGAGAATGTCGAGATGACGTTTTTTTTACAACTTTGTTGCCCTCCCCTTTTTTTACGTCACTCTCAAATTGTCAGATTAGTGGAATATACACTTTTTAGGATGTAATTAACTCACCCTACCTTAATCTGACGCGCTTGAGAATTTCTGATGGTCAGTTTTTTTTTACTAATCTTATCCTGTATCCTTCACGGGCGGCCTTATATATGGGCCTCATGTTTTGTGGAGGTACTTAACCGGGTACAAGGTATCCCCCTGTATATTAATCTGCCGCGCTTTAGTAAATCCCGAAATCCCCGCTTGGGCTCCCCTACTATTAAGACCTTTTTGTAAATATTGCCTGAAATAAATGATAAAATTAAAAAAAGTCCCATATACTATTTATTCAAAATCCAAATTCAAAAATCCTACAAAACTGAGCTACAGTTTTATTCCTCGCAAGTTTTGAAATATAAATATATAGATATATACGTTATATACGTATATATCACGTTTTAGCTTTTAGTATTTTTCAGAGATGAGATATTTCCCTGAAGTAAAAAGTATCCTATATGCCGGATTACCAATATCAAAATCTGTCCAGTGGTTTTGACGCGTTCCCATACAGACAGACAGACAGACAGACCGACAGATGGACGTAAGGACAGACGGAGACAGACAGAGAGACAGACAAAAATTCTAAAAACTATAGATTCAACCTTTGTATCGATAATAATGACTATTTCAATAAGATTTTCCAAAAAATATTTAATGTTCAGATTCGAACCAGAATTTAACATTATGTATGATTAAGAGAGATATAAATAAGATATAATTAAGGAATGTGCAGTGGTCAGACAAGCCTTGGTAATAAAATAAATATATAAAAATAAAAAAAATACTTAACAAGGTTTCGCGAAGAATTTAAAAAAATATATTTGTCAGGGTTTTTTTATCAACTACTGATTGTGATAACTTTTTCAATTATTATGTTATTATTATATGTTTTTTGGTTTAAAAATGTTTCATTAATCTATATTTCTAAAAAATTATTTTAATTTAACTTTTTTTTCTAAGTAATAAAAGCATTCTAAAAAAAAAATCACTAATGTATATAGTAAGTATGGCTTTCGCGTTGACATTTTTATTATTATTGTTGATTTTTCAATCTCTTCTCTATCTTTTCTCTACTGGCATGCTTTGAAGACATTAACAAGATAATTTAATTGAATTGAATTTTTTGATCATCATATAAGAGTCGTACACGAAATAATTTCTAACTATATAAAAGTGAAATAATTTAAATTATTTATTTTCATTCATATATTATTCTGCCAATTACTTTTGTTCGATGATTAAATAATGACAGCAGTTTATTACTTCTTTGCAATGTAACGTATTAACAATTAAGAGTGAAATTCGAAATGCAGATAGCTTATACCTTGTGATAGCTTATACCTTATGATAGGTATATTTTACGGGCGAAGTTGGGACTAAAACTAGTTATGTATTCAGCCCTTCTTAACGTCCCACTGCTGAGCACGGGCCTCCCTTCAATATGAGGGGGATCAGGCCATAGTCCACCACGCTGGCCAAGTGCGGGTTGGCAGACTTCACATGTCTTTCGAAAACTTGCTAGGTTCTCTCAGACATGCAGGTTTCCTCACGATGTTTTTCCTTCACCGTAAGGCAAGTGGTAATCATGTTGAAAATGATTCACACATGAAAATATCAGAGGTGCGAGACCCGGGATTTGAACCCGCTTCACTCGGTTACCCAAGCGAGCGAGTCACCACTGGGCTATATATTATGGGTTATAATATGGCTAAAATCATTCAATTCGAAGTACTCAAGTGCACTCTGGAGCCTTTTTAGGGGTTAATAATGGTGAACAAATCTGGCAACCAATACAAAGGCTAAAGATGTTGTGCGTCACATACATATGTACGTAATGACGCACAACATCTAATATAATTAGCCAAATTTGAAATCTACAATCAACTAATAAAAATCAAATGAAACAGTTCATGTAATACTAGCGACCTCTCTAGCTATCTAACAGTAGACCATGTGCTGCTCCAGCTTACAGTTTGTGTATCTATTAATATTTCATTCAAAATCGACCAGCCGTTTTAGCGTAAGGAGACGCACATACACACACACGCACACACAAACACACACACACACACACACACACACACACACACACACACACACACACACACACACACACACACACACACACACACACACACACACACACACACACACACACACACAAATACACACACGCGCGCGCGTGCGCACATACAAACATACGAACTGTATTATTTTTTAATCCTATAATGAAATTATTATAGTAAATATTTTTATTTATTTAGTTTAATATGATTAAGTCTTGAAACACATATCAGATCTTTTATTAAAATAAACCCATAATGCTCGTACTAAAGGGGATCTATCGGGTGAAGTGTATGAACGAATAAGTGAGTGTATTTCCTAGATTAGGATTCCTTAAATCTTACGAAAATCAATTTACTATACTTATTCTTCCCTATTGGTAGGGAAAATACAAAAAAAAAACTTTCGGAATAAACTATAAGATTATTCTGCATTCAAATATAACACATATATATGTTAATAGATATAACATACATATTATGTACAAGTTCATTCTCGCTTTGCTCGGGTTCGTCCCTAATTACGTTTTCACGTTTAGTATAGATTTCTCTAATCTCTCTGTAGTAAAAATATCCTATATGTTGACTCGGATAACTAGTTATCATCATACCAAATTTCATCAAAATCTGTCCAATGGTTTTCTCTTGATGTGGTCACAGACAGACAGACAGGTAAAAAATTCTAAAAAACTATAGATGCAGCCTCTTTATCGATATTTCAATAAGATTTTCCAAATAATATTTAATGTACAGATTCGACACAGCTAGAATTTTATTATATTCATATTGATAATAATCTTATTCTCTTGAATAAATATGTAAATACAAAAGAAACAACATTCAAAACCTTTATTTCAGGTCTTTATACATTTTAACAAAATATAAGAATTGTCTTTAAGGAAAATTTATAATTACATGAGCCCACTCTCAATTATTTCGTTAAATGTCAAAGTAAAATATAAAACTATAATTTGGATTGGCCAAAGAGTATTCGGCAAAATTTAAACTTAAGAAAGCACTAGTATATGAGTGAGGTGTTTTTTTATTTACATACATATGTATATTGGTAATGTAACACGCCATTTTAAATAAAACTATATTTTCGGATTTTTCCGTGGATTTCTTTTGATTTTTGGTACCCGACGTTTCGAATGCTTTACATGTCTCGCCTGTCTGTCCCGTAACCATGATTGCTATTTTTTTTAAATGTCAAATATTTGCGTAAATCTAAGAAAGTATTAAATGTAATACAGTTGCATTGGACACTATAAAATACATCGCCCTGAGGCTTGAATCGAATTAAACACCCTTCACTTCTCTTTATTGAAAAATTATAAAATTATGAATATTATTCGATACGCTTTAAGCTGTCTATTTATATTGATATCCTATAATCTATAATAGCCTTTTATTTTACGTAATGAGGGGGGCGATAAGACGTTGGATTTTAGGCTTACTACACAAGAGCTGTTTTTGATAAATTTTAAATATTTATTGAAATTTTAGCACATAAATAGCAAAAACACATAAAAGCGGTTATAATTAATTGCAAAAGTTAATGAACTGCATAGCGATTATTAACGCACTCCTCCAGTATAATTACAAAAAAGAATATGTACATACGAAAACTAATAAAACTAACATTCATAAACGAAAATATAACACTTTTTAGCAAAATAAAATCATTTGTCAAATTTTATGTTATTATTAAAGCAAAAAAGGTGAATCGACACTAATAACGAGGCATTTTATTGAATAACTAAGGAAATAATTGTTATGAAGTGAGTGGACTTATGTGAGTTGAGTGTGTAAGAGTAAGAGTATAAAGCTATGTGTGCGTTTGTGTGCGCATTTTATTTCATTAAAGTGTCTTTTTTATTTTATAAAGTTTTATTTATTAAAACCTATTCTTAACTGTGACAATGCTAAAAGATGACAATGCTAAAATATGACTTATTAATATTGATGTGAAAATATAAAAAAATGTAACATACTCGTACCAATAAGCGATGTGCGATTGCGATGTTATTATATAATATTTGATTAAAATTTAGTATGATTGTATTATGATGTGTCATTAGTTTGTAATCAGCCTTAGTCAAGATAAGCGTGGGCTGAAGATTAATGTATTAATTATAGTTCGTCAATACGCGTTCTCATGCACCAGACTATTCGCATTTATGTATTTATCTAATTAATCTATGTCTTATGGCTTATGGGAGGTCAATCGGGTCATGCTATTAGACAGTAGATAGCATATTTGTATGCATTTATGTATGGTACACTAGAATATCTTAAGTCTTTCTATGGATATAAGCCATAATGAATTTATAACAATTAACTGCCTCGGTGGAGTAGTGGGTTAGAGTTCAGGGTCGAGCTAAGTTTAGTTATTGAGTCTTTCTGTTTAGTAAGCCTCAGTAACAGCCCGGACTTGGGAAGTAAGCGGTGTTTCAACCCCGTGCCTCAGAGAGCACGTAAAGCTGGCGGTCCTGCGCTTTAAGTCTCACTGGTCGTGTCCGAGTTGTCGTTCCATCGGAGTATGAGAGTAATAAATATGTTGGGACATTAACACACAGAACCAACTAGTTCCATGGTAAGCTACGAGGCTTGTGTTATTGATACACATATAAAATGTAAATAAATACGTATTATAAATATAAACACCCATGACTGGAGCACAAACGTTCGTGCTCATCACACAAATGAATGCCCTCAGCGGGACTCGAACCCATTATTATAATACAAACTGAGCCAAACGGGTCGTCAAAGTTTTTCTCAAATATCTTCACAGACAGCGATCAGTTACGCTTTTATTATAGGTATAGATGTACACACACACACACACACACACACACACACACACACACACACACACACACACACACACACACACACACACACACACACACACACACACACACACACACACACACACACACACACACACACACACACATATATATATATATATATATATATATATATATATATATATATATATATATATATGCATATATATATATATATATATATATATATATATATATATATATATATATTGTTGCCATAGGAAGGAGGAGGAATGGTGAAGTTTAAGTTTAAAGTATCGCAAGTACATTACTATAAAATAATACGCAGATGTACGTACTTTTCATACACAAATTTTACTAATTCTTCGTAATTTTCTATTCTGGCCTACGTGTTTGATAAAATTCGACTCTGCTGTGCACTCAGAAATAAATAAATGAATTTTTTGATCCGACCGATGTAGAAGTATTAGAAAACTTAAAAACCGCACTTAGCCAGCGTGGTGGATTATGGCCTGATCCCACTCGTATAGAAGGGAAGTCCGTGCCCAGCAGTGGGACGTTAAAAAAGGGCTGAATACATATAGGCATATTCATTAAAAAAATGAGTCACTAATTAAAATATCACATACCATACACAAAAACAAATATGTACTTCGTAATTGAATACTGAATACATCCACCTTTTTCGTAGTCGGTTAAAAGACACTTCATCCTAATCTACCGAACTTCATATGAGCGTTACAGAATTATTACCATACTCTACTTTAAGCATTAGTAATCTGGATATCTAAATTTTACCTAGGCTTTATTGAATTACGTTTAGGAACATTCTAGTCTCTTAGTAATAGGTTACTCTTGTATAGGCTTTCTAGTGTAATTGTTACTTACTTGTGGTTAAAGTTTGTTGAACTTTGAAACAGATTAATTATAATGTATATTAATCAAAGATAATACATAATCTGTGGAATTAGACTCTTGATCGTTATCGACCATAGAAAATGTTTAGATCAAAGGACCACACTTATCATGTAATTAATATATGTCATTCCCATATTTTTAGTTCTTTTTTAATATATACATAAGTATATTATTACAAGGCAGTGGTTGCTCGGTGGTAACGCGCTCGCTTGGGAAATCGAGTGAAGCGGGTTCAAATCCCGGGTCTCGCACCTCTGATAATTTCATGTGCGAATCATTTCTAACATGATTACCAGGTGCCTTACGGTGAAGGAAAATATCGAGAGGAAACCTGCATGTCGGAGAAAACCTAGCTAGTTTTCGAAAGATTCGTGAAGTCTACCAATCCACACTTGGCCAGGGTGGTGGACTATGGCCTGATCCCCCTCGTATTGAAGGGAGGCCCATGCCCAGCAGTAGGACGTTAAAAAGGGCTGAATACAATAACCCCCACACTCCCCTCCCACCACGTCAAGGTAAACACACATCGAGTGGGGGAGGGGGGTTGGGGGGGATTATAAGCGTATCTTCCATCTTAACGGACAGATGGATGATGTTAGGATGACCTTGAGTAGTTCCTGACGTGATTCCTCCGAGCTAATTAGTCCTCACTGATTAATATACGAAAAATCGGTCTACTTATATAAATACAAAAGTTTGTATGTGTGTATGTGTTTTACTCCGTCATGTTGAAACGGCTGGACGGAATTGGATGAAATTTGATGAAAAACCTGGAGTAATAAATAGGGTACATACGGACTATCTACGTATGGTAGAAACTTAGGGATGCACTAGAGCGAAGGTAAGTAACTAGTAACACGTATCCTGTATCAAATCCTATGGCAATTCTAATGATAGTCTATTAAAGGTATATCTTCCATCCCAACAGACGGATGGAGAGATGGCGTTGGTTTAGTGTTCCTATCCTGACGACACACGTCCTCGAAGTTAATTAGTCTTCCATCTGTCTAATATATCTATGGAGTTAGATATGAAGCTGTAAGATAATATTTTAGCGTTGATTATATTTAATTATAGGTTATACAAATTGATAACAATCTAGGTGTCGGCAAGCCTTTTATTGATAGTTCTGGTAATATTTTATAACAGATACGATAATTTGTGACTAACGATCCGCCCTGGCTTCTCTTACTTATCTCTTAGGATTTTTATTTCTGTAACTACGATATAGCATAGTTTATATCACTCTTAGATATATAAAATGGCACTTTATGAAAATAATGAAGGCAAATGCAGCGGTGGTACATATGTATGAGCAAACTTGAAACCCCTTTTTGCATTTATATTAGCAAGGATGTTTTTTTATTTTTTTTTTAATCATAGCACTAAAGCTCGTAAATAGCTACTAGAACAGAAAAAATCTGTTGATAAGCAGAGGAAAAAAATACCAGTCTTATATATAATACATATATATATATATATATATATATATATATATATATATATATATATATAATAATATATATATATATATATATATATATATATATATATTGTATATAATATATATATATATATATATATATATATATATATATATATATATATATATATTATATACAATCGATTAAACATTTTTTATTTTATCATTTTATAATTACACACACACACACACGTTGTTTTTGTTAATGGTACAAAAACTGCCAGTTGAACAAAATTTTCTTCGCAGAAAAAAAAAGTCTAAGATACATTTGGGAAATGCCCTACAGTATAATATGATGTTAAAGTAATAATATATTATGGACATTTTTATCAATTATCATCTAATGTCAATTAACAAATAAAATTAAGAATTTGATAATTACAACTCGAACATGTAGTAATAAAATAATACTTGGACAATTTTAATCATTTTTTTTTTGTAAAAGTTAATTAAAAGAAAGTAGGCCTCACAGACTATTTGCATACTTTGTACATTAAAATAGTATATTAACCTAAACTGTTAGCATTCCTCATGATATCTATACCTATAATAAAATTGTAACTAAGCCGAATCTGTACATTAAATATTTTTTGGAAAGTCTTATTGAAATAGACTTTATTATCGATATAGAGGCCGAATCTATAATTTTTAGAATTTGTGTCTGTCTTTCTGTCTGTCTGTCTGTTACCGCATCACAGAAAAACCACTGGAGGGATTTTGATGAAATGATGTGGTGATAGCTGATTATCCGGGTCAACATATAGGCTACTTTTTTTACCACCACGGGAAAATATGTAATTTCTGAGAAAAAATTCTAAAACTGCAATGTAAAAGTATACTAATATGTAAAACCTAAGAATTTGCTTTTTGGTCATCTGAAAGCGGGCGGAGCCGCGGGCAATGCTAGTGTAATTATAAAAGAAATTTTTTTTTGTAATCGCTTCAGTCATTTTAGACATTATCCATCACGAATAAATAAAAAAAATGTTTTAATTTCCAGGTATAAGAGCTAAGATAAGGAAAAGATATAAGTAAAAAACCACTTCGCAAAAAATCCCATTAATCTATACTTACATGTAATAAAACAGTAACTTAGCGAAATCGATGTGCGCGTGTCACGCAAAAAGTACTGAACCGATTTTAACTAAATTTTGGATAGTGATAACTTATTACTCGGGTCAACATTTAGGATACCTTTTACTACAGGAAAATCTTTCATTCCCACGGGAAAACACAATAACTGGTTCTAACGAGCTGTTTTTAGAAATTTACATGTCTAACGCTGGCTAAACCTTAAGAGATACATCAGAACAATGTACTAGAAAATTGTAGGGCTTAATAAGCCCTACAGAAAAATCTTCAATAGCATAAGTCTTTGTCTTAAGGTACACTCGCAATAAGTATATATATATATATATATATATATATATATATATATATATATATATATATATATATATATATATATATATATATATATATATATATATATATATATATATATATATATTTAAAACGGAGCGAAGCGAGCGTACGTCACTAGTGTATAATGCATCAAGACTTATAAAGTAAATGATTTTCTCAGATTGTTCCTTATACGGGATAGGCCTAATATAATTTATCTCTCGCAGATAAGTTTCAAGTACACTGTGACAACATGACACGCCCACTACTACTAGTGAGGAGCCGTATCGATACTTTCTATTATATGTATATTTATTTTATATTATAGGATTAAATTCTTTATTAATGTATTTTATTGAAAGAGTTCAGAAAAAAAAGTGATTCTAATTATTACATTATTATGCAATTATATGTACTATAAGATAAGATTCTCAAAATGTTAAATTTACAGGTTTTTCAAAAGCAAATTAAATTTTAAATCGCAGATTAAAAAGTACGACCATTATTGGTTTCCTTGAAATATAAAGGCTATTTATTTTATTTTATAACTGTTTTGTTTTTTGTTGGAACAACATAAATCCATTCTTATACTACTAGCTTCTTCACGTTCTAATTATTGCTCTCATTTTACTATTATTCATATTCACTACGGGAAAAAATTAAACTTACAACTTCTCGAACGAAATTTAACCTTTAATATTATTATCTGTATTTATTTCCTGTTAAATTAGTCTGAAGTAAACCAGAAAAATTATTGAGAATTGATTTAACCTGAGCAGAAATCGAACCTACTGCACCGGCGGGGCTCAGTAAGCCATTTTACATTGTTTAGTCGTTATATTGTTATGTATTTACTATTCAATATTTTAAGTGTTTATTTAGTTTTACTTTTTTACGTACAAATTTCCTTTTTAGTGACATAAGATATGACATTTCCACCTACGATTCCAGTATTTCCAAATTTTCAATATTGATGCTGAAGAAGCCTAAACCTATTAAAAAAATATTTTTAGGCCAAAAACACAGGAAAAAACCTATGCTATCACTTTGGAAGATTTCTTAGAAACTCAGGGTACTTAGTAGAATTTTGTTAGCATTTTAATTGGCGTTTTTTAATTTTAATTTTTGAATATAATTTATACTCGAGGAAACAAAGAGGAAAAAAGTAGTGTTAGAAGCAATGTAAAGTGACATGTCTTCCTACTTATGTCATAGCAAGCGGTTATGAGGTATCATTAAAAAATTTACAATGTAATTGACGGTTATGGCTGTAAATGGATATTCGGTTTCCTCGACTGGGTTTCCTTAGGGGAATAATGTTAGACTGAAATAAATAAGATAAATTATTATGAAAAAAAAAATTGATTTCTTCGTATAATTCACACTGTTTATGTATCCGGATCCACTTGTACGAAAGGGTTAAAGTTAGCCAGTATATAAAGTCCTCCTGAGAGATTTTATCTTACAAAAATCTCACTGAGACTATTCATCTGCGCAAGATATATTTAAATAGATAAATGTGTGTATGTGATGTGGCAATTGCACTATGCATTTCTTTCACTCTCCAACTCCATTGGGAAGATAATTCAACACAATCATTTCGAAATCTGGCTGGCGTCGGCTTTACGTAGTACTCTCTTCTACATTTCTAACCCACATGGTAAAATAAAATTACTCCTATATAATAGAAAAGATTACGATATACTGTGACTTATTATTTGTAAGATAAATCGATATAATTTTTGCTATTTATTCATTACAAACGTTCAATACGTTACAATATATTGCTTCATTCACTGTTCACGACAATTTATTATGACCTTCGTTTTATATGGAGGAGCATTACGTACAGAGATCAAGGTTCAGTTAACTCAACTGAAAGGGAATTTGCTAGTTATCACTATACTAGTGTAGTATATTACTAATACCGTATATGTACATACGTACAAATGGACAGACGACATTTATGATAAAATGAACATTTATTTAAAAAAATATAGTGTCCCATTTTCTGTTACATATAATGGCTTAGATTTGGAAAAAGCTTCTACCAACCTAGGGTTTGGATGTCAATATGCTATGTCAACAAATATATTATGTATGGTTAATACAAAATTTGCCTCAAACAAGGATAAAGAGTCAGGAGAGAGTCTTTTAATGCTCATTTTCGACATCGTAATAAGAATGTGAAAAACATCGAATTTTGCCAAGTTGTCTTGAACCAAATTAAAACCTGTTTTATACTAAAATACATTAAAAATGTACAGATAACAAGGTAACATCGTTATTATAAATTAAGTTGTTCATTTGTTTTTACTTTTGACATGAAACCACCAAACCAAGTGTTAATTAAAATCTATACATATAATAAGATTTTAACTGAGTCGAATCTGTACATTGAATATTTTTTTGAAAATCTTATTGAAATAGTCATTATTATCGATACAGAGGCCAAATCTATAGTTTTTAGAATTTTTGTCTGTCTGTCTGATTGGTCAGATTATGATGAAATTTGGTATGATGTTAGCTGGTTATCTGGGTCAATATTTAAGATACTTTTTACTGGGGGAAAATATCTCATCTCTAAGAAATCTATACTAACCTTAAAATGTAGGGACGAACCCGAGCAGAGCGAGGGTGAGTCGCTAGTCTATGTAAATAAAAATGGAAGTGTTCGGTTGTGCAAAAAAGTTATTCACTCATTATTTAGAAAATTTGACTATGCTGTTCTAAGCGTATATGAAAATAATTAATTAACTGCCTCGGTGGTCTAGTGGCTTACATGCACGGCCGCTGATCCGGAGGTCCTGGATTTGAGTCCTGTGTCGAGCCAAATTAGATATAGAGTATTTCTGTCAAGAATATCTCAGAATTTTTAATGAATTTTACATAGAAAATTATTTTTTTAAATTTACTTGAAACTATTTTTAAAATCTATTTCACAGTATTTTCTAGAAATATAAATTTTAAATTTTATACCGTGTCATATAGTATTAGAGATATCAAATTAAACTGTCGAAGCCGGGTTAATCGTGGGCGTTATCTTAACAGTTTTTATAATGGTTTTTTTTTAAATATTACGAAAGCCAATATTTTATTACAAATACATTATTTAGACATTATTTGATTATTTTTATATGAAGTTCTAAAATCTAAAAGTTTTCCTTATAACAAACTATTTCACATACATGATTTTGAAGTATCATATTTGAATGTATCTACACAAAAAATATTAACGAGAAATTTTAGTTTAAAAGTACGACTTAATTATTAGTTCGGTATAAAACAAAAGGTGCGCAATGTCATCAATTTGCCACACCGATTCCGATTATGCGGTATAATTGAAAATCGATACAATCGTGCTGCACCACTGTCAATAATATACATATTCTTCGGTTTAAGCTTACTGATAATGCCTTAGTCATATAATAAAAGTCGGCATTCTACTTCGAGCATTCGCGTACCAAAGACGTATTTTAAATATATCGATATTCGCCCATTTTGTGTTTCACGTCACTATTTCAAACCCTTTTGAATAGAACATTGGACTTTTTTTTGGTTACTCGTGATTTTTAGTGATGTACACATATCTGTGAGATACGCGTTCGATAGTAAAAACTTTTTTTACAACAAAATGTTAAATGTGTCCAAAATACAGTATTATATGTATTTCGCTATAAAGTAAAGTTTGAAGAATTTAACGACTACTTACGGTTAAGGAAGAATAAACAAGGTAAGTCTTTTTTTTTATTAATAATAATAGCTACTCACCCTCGCTTTGCTCGGGAGCGCCCCAAGTGAAAAACAAAAACAAATCTATCCCACGGAAACCGTACATTTTTGCGGGATAAAAAGTAACCTATGTCCTATTCCAGACTATAATCCATCCCTTTGCCACATCCAGATCCGTTCAGTCGTTCTGTCGAGATTGAGTAACAAACATCCATCCATCCAAACTTTCGCATTTATAAGATTAAAGGTGTAACTTTACATAACGGTTAAATATCTCTTTAATTTTAACTGCTGAATTGACTTGGATAAACCTTTCACTAATTAAAGAATATCGGGCGATATCGGATGACGGTTTTAAGCCACAGCTTACTGTTCGTAATAATAAAGTTAAATTTCAACGTATTTAAAACAATCGTAAAAATATACACATACGTTTAATTTTTATAAAAAAACCCATAAATTTTTTATGGTAAATTTTTACGATTATGGCTATAATATCGTATTGGAAAAAGAAAGTATGTGTGTTCATATCTACGTACCTAGGTATATATATAAAAAAAGGAAATTGATATTATACTGCAGTTTTTTTTAAAGAATAATAGAATTAAAGAAGAGATATCTAAAAGAAATACTTGACTTCTTTTATTACTTTACTAAAATGTGATTTCTAAACATTAAGTTTAAATGGGTAAAGAATAAAAATGCTTACTGAAAATAATCACTTTCTGTCAACAAAAAACATGTCTATCCCACGGGAACCGTACATTATATATTATTACTACGTATTATTATATTATTATAATCTATCTCTGTGCCAAATTTCATCCAAATCAAAGGGATTTGGATTGCTGTTCTGGTGTGATTGAATAACAAACATCCATCCATCCAAACTTTCGCATTTATAATATTATATTAGTAAGATTAAAAGTTTCATCTTTTATGGAATAGTCTTCAATCTTGATTTAATCTAAGGCTGAGTATTGGTTAGGGGTCAAGAGTCACTTTGATTTAAAAAAAAAGCCGTAACGAATATTTGCCTTAGCCGGAGCACTATAGTTGAACCTGTTACATCCGGAATAATTGTCAGGACCGATCAAGAAGTGTAAAAATCGGACAAGGCCAGAATGGCTCTTCCGTTTTGTAAATTATGGAAATTTAAAAACTTAGGCATTCCTACACTCTATGTAGGTCTTTTTTTTCTACAAATGTGAAAATGCCTTTATCAACCGAAGAAAAAAGAAGGAGGTTCTCGATTCGACGCATATAGTTTTGTTTATGTATGACGTACAACTTTTAACAGGTTATTCGATTTAGATGATATTTTGTTATTGGATGGTATATCTACGTATGTAGTTTCCCGAAGTTGATTATGTTTCAATTAAAAAAACAACACTTCACTTAATTTTAGGATTTTTTTTCTCAATATGCCCCATACAAACTTTCATTGCCATTTTCACTAAATATAAAAATATATCCTAATTAATATGAACCAAAAAACTATGTCCTTCCCAGGGTCTCAAACTATCTTCTTACCAAACATCTAAATCGGTTCAGTAGTTTCGGAGTTTATTCGGAACAAACAAAGAAACAAACGAACAAAAAAATTTTCCTCTTTATAATATTAGTATAGATAAAGAACCACAAAAAGGAGAAAAGCTAGAGAGATTGAAAGAAAAATAGAAGTAACATTTGCTTAAACTAATCCTTTTTTCCTACTTAGATATGGAATTTGAAATGGAAAAATTAGGTACCTATGCGGTTGCTATGAAAGAATTGAATGTATGTAGAATATATATCTTTAATTTAACGATAAACGATAAGATTATTTATAATCGAAACTAAGGTATGAGATTAAATAAGATACGCGGGGTTGTGATAACAAATTATATATATATACTAGCGTCTCACCCTACCTTCACTCGGGTTCGCCTCTAGGAAAACAAAAACAAAACTATCCCACGGGAACCGTACATTTCTCCGGGATAAAAAGTAGCTTATGTGTTATTCCAGACTGTAATCTATCTCTGTGCCAAACTTCCAGATCCGTTCACATTTATAATATTAATACGGAAATGAGTCGAATCTGTACATTAAATATTTATTTAAAAATCGTATTGAAATAGTCATTATTATCGATACAGAGGCTGAATCTATAGTTTTTAGTATGATTATCTATGTGTCTCTGAGAACGCATCACGAGAAAACCACTGGACAGATTTTGATGAAATTTGGTATAATGATTTTGATTGTTAACATATAGGATACTTTTTACTGCGGAAAAGTATCTTATCTCTGAGAAATCTATACTAAACGTCAAAACGTAACCAAGGACGAACCCGAGGGGAGCAAGGGTGAGTCGCTAGTGCTCTATAATATCTCCTGCGTAGTTGGCTAGTCTCAGTGAGATTGGCCGCCATTGTCGAAATCTTTCAGGAGAGCATCATAAAGCCATTTCCACACATAACTTACTTTTCTATTAATAATGTGTGTAATTATTTTCTAAAATTTCATCATTTTATCCAAAACACGCTGGTGGAATATTACAGATGTGTTTTTTTTATTTATAGCCTACATCAATAAAAGAAGAGCTTCTCAAATCGTTCGAATGTTTTTGTTTGTATAATACACGATATTATTTGACCTTTAAAATCGTTTTTTTGTATGAATACCTATAAAGGTTTTTCTATGATAATGTCTTGGAATTTGTTTATCTCTAAGGGAACGTACTTTTAGAATCGTTTTAAAGTTGATGTTAGCTTATATTCAGCTATTTTTAACGTCCCACTGCTGAGTATCCCTTCTATGCGAGGGGAATCAAACCATAGACCACCACGCTGGACAAGTACGGGTTGGCGGACTTCACATGTCTTTCGAAAACGTACTAGGATCTCTAAGACATGCAGGTTTTCTCACGATGTTTTCTTTTATCGTAAGAAAAGTGGTAATCTTGTTGCAAGCGATTCACACATGAAAATATCAGAGGTGTGTGACCCGGGATTTGAACCCGCTTCATTCGAATTCCCAAGCGAGCGCATTACCACTCTGCTACCACTGCCTTCTCCTCTGCTCTCCTTCTCTTGATGTTAGCTTAGAAAGTAACTATTCTATTTGATAATAATATCAAATTCGCGAACCAATTGCGTTATTCTTAACAATTTCTAATTTCACCATCTACGTTAACTTAGAACATTCAATCTGCATAATATATTACTATTTTAAAAATGGCAAGATTTACGTCCAGTGATTCATACTTTAATTAAAAAAAAAAAAATTAAAATAACTGTAAAAGAGAGAAAACAATGCTTCTATCTCGTTTTACATACTGTATACATTAGACACATAAAAATATTTATTCTAAGAATCAAATTTACGACCTCTAACATAAACTGTAGTTCCAAGGAATATTACTATATATGAAGCCTTTAATTACAGCATATTTAATCTATGTATACGCATACATACATATACAAAAATGAAATACTAAATAATCACGAAATCCATAATTCATACATATAATAAAATTGTAACTAAGCCGAATCTGTACATTAAATATTTTTTTGGAAAATCTTTTTGAAATAAATATTATTATAGATACAGCGGCCGAATCTATAGTTTTTAGAATTTTGTCTGTCTGTCTGTTACCGCATCACAGAAAAACCACTGGAGGGATTTTAATGAAATTTGGTATGGTGGTAGCCGGTTATCTGGGTCAACATATAGGATACTTTTTACCGCGGGAAAATGTATCATTTTTGAGAAAAAATACAAAAACCGCAATTTTAGAGTAAACTAATACGTAAAACCTAAGAATTTGGTCTTCTGAACGCGGGCGGAGCCGCGAGCGATGCTAGTAGTAAATATAATAGAAACTTGGCAGGTAAATTCATCATAGGGAGAAGGTTCACTAAGAAATAGCACCTCAACCCCTGAAAGGTAAGGGGTTGAATTCCCAAAAAATCCTACAATTTTGTTTTCAAGTGGTTTGAATGAGTATCTTTTATTTTTAAACAACACAGGCAGAACCGCGGTCAAATGTTAGTTATACTTAAATTTAAGCGTTTATTATAATACATTTTAAGAATTTAACAATTTAATAATATAACGAGGTTACACTACAAGTAGCAACCGGTATATATTTAGAATGTATGAAACATTTACATTATATCCACATGTGCATAATAGTTATATTTATGTAAAAAACTTAACAAAATTTTAACCGCTTTTTAATTGAACAACTGGTCAAGTTTGAGATGAACTCGTACACCGATGGTTGTGTACCACCACATATATGAAAAATTATTTACAAATTAGTAACCAATAATGATTGCTATAAATCATTCGAGACGTCGGGAATCAAAAATCCAAATAAATCCGCGAAATAACTCGAAAAGATAGTATTATTTAAAATGTCAAATATTCGCGTAAATATAAGAAAGTATTACATCTAAATCTATTTCGCTATCACTTCAATAAAACAAAACGGTAAAACACTCGTTGGCAGTAAAAGTTTCGAGTTTAAAGTGGCTATCACAGAGAAATGAAAAAATCTGATGCAATAATACGGTTTTACTTTATCATTCACTATCTACATGTGCCCGTTACGCTTTCATTGATCAGTGTCTTACCAAATTCCGTAGTATTAAAATACTGTAGTGAGTTTCGTTAAGTACATCCCTTTTTTTTCTTCTTATTTTTCACCGATTTCCAAAAAGGAGGAGGTTCTATGTTCGTCTGTTTCTATGTTTTTATAAAATATGTATTCATGTTTTGGAAATCAGTGCCACCTTTTGGTAAATGTGTCATCTAGGTCATCACTAATATTATAAAGAGGTAAAGTTTGTGAGTTTGTTACGATGTACTGCACCGATTTAGATTAAATTTGGTGAGAAGATAGTTTGAGGCGCTGGGAACGACATAGGATATTTTTTATCCTGGGCATCATCCCTTAAATGGATGAAAATGGGGATGAAAATTTTTATGCGGAATCAACGTGTGCCTATTAAATTTCATCCAAATTCGTTCAGCCGTTTTATGGTGAAGGAGCAATATACATACACGCATATACAGACATGTTAATAGTAGTAGTGTGATATTTTTAGAAGTAGGTATTATTTTATGAAAAATTTCATTGTATCGTTGTCTTTGTTCGATCAAATTTTGAATCAAAAAATCTAGGAGTAGGTATTCTTCTAAAATTATTAGTACCTACATACTTATATACATACGATATTTGTATGTACATATCTTATAATATTAAATAAGCTATTCATGTATACCTACATTTCGTGTATCTCGGAAACAGCGCTAACAATTTGGATTAAATTGCGTATTTAGATAAGGCTTTGCTTTAAAAGTTTATCTATATAGGTGTATTTTCCGAAAAAACACAATTATTGTATCTTTTCCGAAAAAACAGGATTATACAAAAAAAAACCGACGAGCTTAGATAGTTACTAGGAACAGATAAAACAGAAGGCACCCAATGTTAAAACCATGATGCAATATAGATAAATAACTTTAAAGTTGGTAGATGCACTTACCTTTTTAGTAAGAAATTATATTTACAATAAAGAAAATTACAAATATATTTAATTATATGCACAAAACAAATGTACACATAGTTATTACTAGTACAAATAATTTTTAGTTAAAAAGTAATTATATCATGCCTTTGAGACGCCTAAAACCGTAGTCTCTCCCGTGACCATGATTGCTGTAAAGCATTCGAAACGTCGAGAACCAAAAGTTAAAATAAATCTGCGAAAAAAAAACCGAAAAGATAGTTTTATTTAAAGGGTCAAATATTCACGTAAATTTGAGAAAGTATTAAAAAGTAACTATTACTCTGCAACATTTTACCTTTATTTACTATCGACTTTAACCTTAAATAATATGTCAGTTTGAGGTCAACTTATAGGGTTGGTGGAGTGTTGTTTCTAATAAAATAATAAAAAACGTAATATTTTATAGAATATTTGATATTTTCTTTTGTATTTAATTTTTTTATAAAGCAAACCGTTTGAGTTTTTTTATTATTTTAGAAGGAGTTAAGTTAAGTTCTAAATTAAAAAAAAACAGACTTCCAGGCACTAAAATGTAAAAAATAACTAAGTGGAGGTTTTCATTTAGACTAGATACCTAATCAGATATTTTCGAAGTCGGTGCCGTTCGAAGTTCGAAGAGCCACTATTAATTAACACATCAAATATGCTTGCAAAAGTATATTTTTTTTAAATTTATTAAAAAAAATTTGATTTCATTTGATTTGACTACCAGAAAGAGGCGATTTTTGAACGCTCTGTCCAAAATACTTTAAGAAGTATGTAAAAGCCTAATAATATAAAAAAATGCGAAAATTTGTTTATTTATCCTTATTTTATACGAACCGATTTTATATATGTACATGTTATTTTCATTTTTGTATGTGATTCTTATCCCACTAGATGATGTTTCTTTACATGGTATATTAGTGTTCACCAAAGAGCTACTCAAGGATAACATTAAAAAGAGTTAACTGTACAATGTTAAGATTTTATCGTGATTCTTCAAATGACTGTAACAAATGAATGGTGTCAATAACATTTACCATGTTAATTTCTTATTTAAATGAAACGATTCTGCCTGATACGTGCTAATTATTCAATATGTACTGAGATATCTTAAATATACAACAATCAAGTATTAAAGCAAGGGTTTCCGGAACATGAACTAAATACGAAGATAATTCATGTGCGGTGGCAGAATTATTTCCAGGTGGGATGCACCTGCTTCTTCACATTAAACTACTAACTAATCTTTAAATGATTTACTTTATCATTTTTTTTCATATCTCATTTATCATCTTTTTCGCAGATATCTATATTAAAAGTAAAACAGGGAGTTTACTATACAATTATATTTCTATAACTATTTCAATATATTATCCTACATGGCAGGGGAGTACAAGTGCCCCTCCTTGCACTTCCCTCCCAGCGCCAATGGAAGATATACAAAGATTGAATATAAAAGAAATACTGCCGTGTCTGATAATCAGAAATGAATATATAATGAATTAAAAATTAACTTCAATTAGATTTTTATAAGCAATTTTGAATTATTGTTAATTTAATTTAAAGCGAGTCAATGTAGCTAATAGCCACCTGTGAGGAAGCTACCACTAGCACGGCAAGCAGCTCTGCTGAGAAGAGCCCAAGAGAAACTCAACAGGTGCTCTTCCAAATGCCAAGTTACAGTGTTATTATTTCAGCATTATATTAAATCGCATATGAGTCAATATATCTTAATTCCAC
The DNA here is from genome assembly GCA_951806755.1 of Brenthis hecate. Taxonomy (NCBI): domain Eukaryota; kingdom Metazoa; phylum Arthropoda; class Insecta; order Lepidoptera; family Nymphalidae; genus Brenthis; species Brenthis hecate. Next base: position 1,016,209 of record OX638257.1, read on the forward strand.
ACAATTCCATCAATAAGAAACTCTTGAACAGAGTAATATGGCTTTCTCAGTAATATATTTTTAATTTTACTTTTAAACTGTTGAAATTAAAAGGTAAAAAGATTTTTTTTGAGTTCTATTATAATCTGTACTAATATAATAAAATGAAAAAAATATTTTGTTTGCTTGTATCAAATAGGCTCCAAAACTACTGAACCGATTTAGATAAAATTTAGTTATGACATAGTTTGATGCCCTGAAAAGGGCATGGGATAGTTTTTTTCCCGGAAATCATCCTTTAAGGGGGTGAAAGTGGGGATAAAAGTTGGTAAGGGAAGCAACCTAAGGACGGACCCGAGCGAAGTGAGGGTGAGTCGCTAGTATATATATATATATATATATATATATATATATATATATATATATATATACATATATGCATATATTAGTGGCTTACCCTCCCTCGGAAGCATTCAGCGTCACTAGGGATGAATAATTTAGGAAGGCATCTCTATGCGAGGACAAGCATACAAAAACAAATATTTTATATGGTGATGATTTTACCTTCAACTTAGACAGAACAACTCATAAAAGTTTCAACACAATCGGATGAGCGGTTTAGAAACGCATAGAGAACATACATACAAACATTCATTTTATTAGATAAAAAAGAAAGATTTTTTTTTATTTATCACTGAAGGTTTTCACAGCCCTATATTAAAAATGAAAGGTCATCGTCCGTTTGACGTCCATAATCAGTTCAAGGTCGCCACTTAAACCATTACTTCTTTACAGAAAGGATCTATAGTTCGATATAAATTGTGCCAGAAACTAGATCTTTGTCTCTGGTTTTTTTTCCATATTTAATATCTTTGTCGTTAAGTATATAAAATAAATAAATTGCTTTATTAGATTCGCCTACAAAAAAAATCTTAAAATTAACTAACTATAAGATTATAACAATTATTTAGAACTAGATTATAAACTTTCTTAGTTACTACAGAATCTTTATTTTACAATGGCTCGTCTTTCTTTAGCGAGAGAATAAAACGTCGAACAAACTGACAGAAATACGGAATTATTAATATACTAAAGATTTACCTACGTTTCGCTCGGGGGCGTCCCTAGGTATGTTTTTGAGCGGCACCCTAACTCTTTTTCAACCGACTTCAAAAAGAAGGAAGTTCTCAATTCGACTGTATTTTTTCTAAAAGAAAAGTAGCCTAAGTCACTCCTTATAACATCAGCTATCTGCCATTGAAAGTCTAACAGCATATGACAAAAATTTTAAAAATTGTTTTTTTCTTATACATAAGTACCTACCGTATATAATTTCATATAGAATTAGTAAAAAGCTGTTATTTCGATATTACAAACATACACTTCAATTTTATTCATATATATATATATATATATATATATATATATATATATATATATATATATATATATATATATATATACAAATATATTGCAAATTAAGACCTAACCTACACCAAATATGTAAATAATTTGTATTTATTGCTTATTATAGATAATTTTATAGTACGCTTACTAGAAATTATGAGAAATCTAAAACGCTTTTGTTTAAAACAAACATTTACAATGAAGCGAAACAAACATTTCTAGATATGAATGAAATGTGTAGCGAATCAGGTATTTATTTGATTCATTTCTTGCTAGTTTCTTCTCACGTCTTGCCTTATAACATCTATATGTATGTATATTAATATTATCCATAGAAATAAATATCAAAATACGCTACACCGCATCCCCATTTTCACCCCCTTAGGAGATGATTTCCGGGATAAAAAGTATCTTATGTCCTTCCCAGGGTTTCAAACTATCTTCTTACCAAATTTCATTTAAATCGGTTCAGTATATCCAGAGATCCCTACAACGTCAGAAACTCACCAACTCACAATCTCACAAACTTTACCTCTTTATAATATTAAGTTTAAATTACACAATGGTACTTAAACGTTTGAATTTGTTAGTGGCTGTATACTTTATTCCCGACGTTTCAAGTGGGTTGCACCTGCCGTGGTCATTACGAGGTCACTCTCTAATATTAAACAATATGTGTAACGAATGGGTTTAGTCATATCTTGCAAATTTTTACCTGCAATACACATAGAAATTTTCAATACGATTTAAAATCAAAAATTGACAATCTTTTATGTATGTATGTATGTATGTATGTATGTATGTATGTATGTATGTATGTATGTATTCTTGAGCCCTTTCTAACGTCCTACAGCTAGGAACGGGCGTCCCTTCAGTATGAATGGGTGGGTATAGGTCATATTCCACCACGCTTGTCAAGTGCGAGTTGACTTGACATGTCTTTCGAAAACTTGCTAGGTTCTCTCAGACATGCAGGTTTCCTCACGTTTTCTTTCACCATAAGACAAGTGGTAATGATGATGGAAATGAATTGTGCATAAAAATATCGGAGGTTCGAGACCCGGGACGTCAACCCGCTTCACTCATTTTTCAAGCGAGCGCATTATCACTGGACTACCACAGCTTACTGGCCCTTAGGTATGGCCTAAGAGATTGTTTGATCTGCTTTACCCAATTTTTTATATTTCAAATTATGTTACGAACAAACAAAAAAACATGTACATGACATTTTTATTATAGTTACGCTTACGAGTATGTTACTAATAATCACTTATGTAGGGCACGTTGGATTCCTAGAATTCTTTTTACGCTCTAAGCAATTTAATCATGTGATTTTAACACTAGTGTTGATTTGCGGAGGCTTTCATCATTCGAACTTAATATTTGAAACATCATATATAATATGAAATAGTGATTACGTCAAATTTAAATTAGTATAGGAAAATAAAAACAATTTATTATATAACTTAAGTACAAATATTAATAAATTAAAAAAGAAACTGAATAAAATATAATAATAATAAAATTTTATTATTAATAATTAATTAATTTAATTAATTAATAAATTAAAAATATTACTAAGCTAAACAAAGTGTCTGCTCATCCGATAATAGGTAGAATGAAATTATATTATTACTAGCGATTCACCCCCGCTTCCCTCGGATTCGTTCCTGGGACAGTTAGTATGGAATATATACACATATTACATACACATACATATATTATATGATATATAGCCTTCCTCAATAAATGGGCTATCTAATTCAAAAATATTTTTTTTAAAGCGGTCTCGTAGTTTCTGGGCGCGTTCAAACAAACAAACTTTGCCTCTTTATGATTTTAGTATCTATAGATTCGTCCAACTTTTGGCGGTTTTTAATAAATAACTACAACTTTTTTGTGTTTCTACTATAAAAAAAACTCAATTATAACCTCACCAAACAAAATCTAACCGTAAATTCATTCCCTACGTACCTTTTAACGGTTAGTATAGATTTCTCAGAGATGAGATATTTACCGGCATTAAAAATTACCTATCCTATATGTTGACCCGGATAACCAGCTACCTTCATATCAAATTTCATTAAAATCCCTCCAGTGGTTTTTCCGTAATGCGGTCACAGAGACAGACAAACAGACAAAGATTCTAAAAACTATAGATTCGGCCTCTGTATCAATATTAATGACTATTTCAATAAGATTTTGCAAAAAATGTTTAATGTACAGATTTGACTTAGGTACAATTTTATTATAATAATATAAAATTGTAACTAAAATTGTATTATAATATAATAAAATTGTAACTGAGTCAATTCTGTGTGTGTCACCTATTATGTGTAGAAAAAATGAACACAAAAAACTTTATACTTTTTACTCCGTAGGCTGTGATCTTGGAAAAAAATCTATTTTTAGCTCGTTAATATATAGGTTATTTTCTATTTTATTTGCACATATAAATTCCTGCATAAGCAAATCAATTATTTTATTTTATTGAAATAAAAAAAGTAGCAATTCATGACAAACCGACAATAGTCCACCGTCAAATATTATCGAATATAGGGCGGTAGCTAGCTACTAATTTTCACGGGCGTTTCTTGAATTTAGTTGAGAATCAAACATACTAGCGTTTCCGCGCGGTTCTGCTCGCGTAGTTTATTTATACATCACTAGCGGCTCACCCTGGATTCGCTCGAATTCACCTCTAGGAAAACAAATATAAACCTATCCCACGGGAACCGTAAATTTAATGTAATGTAAACCCAGGATAAAAAGTAGCCTATGTGTTATTCCAGATTATAATCTATCTCTCTGCCAAATTTCATCTAGATCCGTTTAACCGTTTTGGCGTGAAAGAGTAACAAACATCCATACATCCATATTTGCAATTTTCCATATTTATAATATTAAAAAGTATAGATTGCTCCACTTCTAAATTTCACATTATTTTTATTATTATATTTTTCCCAGAGGATGTACCTACTGTCTAAAACTTTGAATTGAAATAGCCGTCATTTTTGATCAGAAAGATTATTTCTAATTTTAGTAAGTAGTAACTGTACTCGTATAAAAGTCTCAGTGGCGCAATGGCTAGCGCGTTCGGCTGTTAACCGAAAGGTTGGTCGTTCGACCCCACCCCGGGCGTTTCATTATGAATACTAAATTTTATATTTTTATAATTATAAAATTGATACTCTTATAGTACAAGAACACTTACTTACTCTCACTCATTACTAAAAATATTAAGAAATTAAAATTTTCTATTATATACTTCTATCATGTTTCACATGGGCCCGACTCGCACTTGACCAGTTTTTAAAATCTCAATACCAAAAATCATATCTTTCGATATTTTTAATTATTCTAACAAACTTATACTTGACAGCGTTAGCCAGTGGGTTTAAATAACACCCAGTAACATTGGACATTAGAATGGGGTCGGCTGTTAGAAATCATTTCTAGTGCGATCTAGATTTACATTAACCATTTGAATTGTTAATGAAATCCTAACAGAACTACAATCATATCACTACGTATTAAAAAACAAAGTCATCCGCCGCGTCTATCTGTCTATCTGTCTGTCTGTTGCAATAAACTCAAAAACGACTGCACTGATTTTCATGCTGTTTTCGCCATTAGATAGAGTGGTTCTCGAAGAAAGTATTATTATAGGTATAATTTGTTAAGTTTTTGTATACATTGGCTATAATATAACGATATTTGTTGGAGGTGTCGGAAATAAATAAGCCGTCTGGGCGCTTTCAACGAAAACGCTGCCTAAACCGTTTGAGATATAACAAAATAATGTATGGTGGAATTGTGTATCTTATATAGGTCTACAGAAAAGTCCGCGATGGCATATATCTATCTTTTAACGATAACATACTATATCCATTTTAATTTAAACCGTACCTAGGGACGATCCCGAGTGAAGCAAGGATAAGTCACGACTGTCTCTATATAAATAGGCAAATACAAAACTGTTCAGTACATTTTTCTCCTCTGTTTGACATCGATGTGTGTATGTATGTTCCCTATGGACTCCAAAACGGCTGGAGTGATGTTAATGAAATTTTCAGACAATCTTTAGAGTGCCCAGCGGGTAATTCTGTGAAGTTGGGTAGCAATCAAAAGTTTGAACGCAACTGTTGCTTGTAAGATATATACATATATGTACTTCAAAATATTTTTTGGAAAATCTAATTGAAATAGACATTATTATCGATACAGAGTCCGAATCTATAGTTTTTAGAATTTTTGTCTGTCTGTCTGTCTGTCTGTCTGTCTGTCTGTCTGTCTGTCTGTCTGTTACCGCATCACGAGAAAACCACTGGACAGATTTTGATGAAATTTGGTATGATGATAGCTGGTTATCCGGGTCAACATACTACTTTACATAGGCTACTTTTTATCGCGGGAAAATAAAAAAATACAAAAACACAAAAACTGCATTGTAAGAGTATTGATATATGTAAAACCTAAGAATTAGATTTTTGGTCATCTGAACGCGGACGGAGCCGCGAGCAATGCTAGTAAGATTATGTGTAAAAATATATTTTTACACATATTTTTTTTTAATTCGCAGTATTGTATTCTAAATTTATATAGAGTTTTTTTTTTTTATATGTTATATTACTTGATCTATGGGATTAGATATTAGGTATATACGTTTTATTATAAGTTCTAAGTACTCCAGCCTTGAGTCATTTATTATCAATCTATAATAATTTAAAATGTCTACAAGCGACTAGACTGTTGAAAGTATCATTCACATTACTCTACTTCCCCGTCCGGTTAAACTAACCTTGTATCCAATAAAGGTATAGAAGATAACTGTTGTTAGTCAAGTTATAATAATTATTAGATAACACAGTTTAATATGTTCTTACATAAATTAGCTCTTTCAGACTTGTTTGGGAAACCAAGAGAAGCGGGTTCAAGTCCCGGGTCTCGCATCTCGAAACAATGATCTAAAACTATATTAATACCTAGTTATCTATTATAATAATTACTTTTGGATTTACAAAGTATTTTTTTTGTTCAGCCCTTTTTTTTAACGTCCCATTGCTGGGCACGGGCCTCCCTTTAATATGAGGGGGATCAGGCCATAGTCCACCACGCTGGCCAAGTGCGGGTTGGCGGACTTCACATGACTTTCGAAAACTTGCAAGATTCTCTCAGACACGCAGCTTTCCTCACGATGTTTTCCTTCACCGCAAGGTAAGTGGTAATCATGTTAGAAATGATTCGCACATGAAAATATCAGAAGTTCGAGACCCGGGATTTGAACCCGCTTCACTCGGTTTCCCAAGCGAGCGTGTTACCACTAGGCTATGCCGGCTTAGAAATAAATTAAAACATTATTAATCCACCCATTTAGGGGGAAATTTTTAAAAATATAGAAAAATTATTAAATTTGTTTAGCATTCTTCTCTTCTTCTTCGTCAATATGAGTCACAAAGTTAGTTCTATCATTTCATATCATATTAGAAAGATTCATAAATACTAGTTTCAGTGCTTAGTTCGGTCTAGATTATAAGTCTAGAAATTCGTATTAATATTATAAATGTGAAAGTTTGTTAGTATGTATGGGTGTTTGTTACTCTTTCACACCAGAACGGCTAAACAGATCTGGATGAAATTTGGCACAGAGATAGATTATAATCTGGAATAACATATAGGCTACTTTTTATCTCAGAAAAATGTACGGTTCCCGTGAGATAGGTTTGTTTTTGTTTTCCTAGAAGTGAACCCTAGCGAAGTGAGGGTGAGCCTATTCTTTATTAAATGACTATTTCAATAAAATTTTCCAAAAAATATTTAATCTACAGATTCGACTCAGAATTTTATTATATGTATAGATGGTTAATTAAGATTTTGCAAATAATGAAAATTCAAGTGCATGAAAATAGTTGCATATATATCATATATATACAAATTTATGCTGATGTACTCCTGACCAATTTCGGCCACGGTGGCCAATCTCACTGAGACTAGCCAGGCTAGATGGACTAGATAAGCACAGGAGATATTACGTAATTATAGTGCAGTGTGTACGCAAGCATTAATTTGCACACTTTATTCATTTTACTTTATAGCAGTGGTAGCTCAGTAGTAACGCGCTCGCTTGGGAAACCGAGTGAAGCTTCAAATCCCGGTTTTCGCACCTCTGATATTTTCATGTGCGAATCATTTCTAACATGATTACCACTTGCCTTACGGTGAAGGAAAACATCGTGAGGAAACCTGCGTGTTTGAGAGAACCTAGCAAGTTTTCGAAAGACATGTGAAGTCCGCCCGCACTTGGCCAGCGTGGTGGACTATGGCCTGATCCCCCTTGTATTGAAGGGAGGCCCGTGGCCAACAGCTGAAACACCGTTAATATTCCAACTTCAGGCTGCTACTGAGAATTTGTTAACAGGAAAACTCAATAAATAAACTTGACCCGGACAGGGAATCGAACCTAAGACTTTAGGATCTGCAGCCGCACTTGCTAGCCACTACACCGCCGAGGCTGTTATATTATGTATTTAAGAAGGAAAATGACACTAATGTGCTATTAAGGTGTCATCTTAAATCGACAATCATGTTAAAACTAAATCATATTAAGACCCTAATTTATTCCGGATTTACGAGTATCTCCAATTGAATTGGCTACGAGCTAGATATATTTAGAATTTGTAAGATTTTATTGCTCACATTAAAGCGTGTACTAAATTACGTCTTCGTAGTAACATATCTATGTATATACATAAAACAAAGTTGGGTTAGTTACACCATTTATAAGAATGGCTAAACCGATTTTATGATCTTAGATTAGTCAGATTTGTCTCCTGGAATAGAGGAATAACTACTAAAACATCGAAAAAACTGACGAAAAAAATACATGGTTAATTCTATATTATAACTACTAGCATTGCCCGCGGCTTCGCTCGCGTTGATGACCAAAAACCAAATTCTTAGGTTTTATATATTAGTATACTCTTACATTGTAAGAGAAAGAAGTATCCTATATGTTGACCCGGATAAACAGCTATCACCATACCAAATTTTATCAAAATCCCTCCAGTGGTTTTTCCGTGATGCGGTAACGGACAGACAGACAGACGGACGGACAGACAGACAAAAATTCTACAAACTATTTATTCTCTAACTATATATTCGATAATAATGTCTTCAATAAGATTTTCCAAAAAATATTTAATGTACAGATTCGACTTAGTTACAATTTTATTATATGTATAGATTTATATCTATTCAAAACGTAGCTAAGGACGCATGTGAACGAAGCGAGAAGTCGCTAGCTTAACTAAAATCAAATAGAGATTTCATAACATTTTCATCTAAATATCCTACATTATATAGATTGAGATAAGATATATATATATATATATATATATATATATATATATATATATATATAATATATATATATATATGTACTCCCAGCCATAATAGACGGGGGACCTTATTAGCGTCTGACATGGTCATAGTATAGACCCTTTTTTGCCTAGTAAGGCCAGAAAAACCCAACAGAACTCCCCCATTTAAATGGGGTGACGCAGGATCGCTTACGCACTCAGCCGAAACGCCCTAACAGCTGGCTTGTTGATGCAGACCACAACGACCATGGGGGTGCCCCCGCGGTCTACTCTACTGTCAGAGAAGTACCAGGAGCAACCCCCATGGTACACCATGTTTCTGTTGGCTTCACGACTGGATTGCTGGACGCTAATGAGAGGCTCATTAGCCCCACCATGACAAGATAAACACAAATCGAGCTTGGGGCATAATAGAGACCCAAGCCAACCGTTCAAGTACGGAACCCTTAAAGAGATAACTGTTTTAAATACAGTTAATAATGAAGTATGAACGTGACTAGGCACTTCTTTCACGATTTCTATTCAATATCTACTTATCAATGCCATTGACCCTCTTATCACACGTACTGTAAATATGTTGGGGCATTAACACACAACACCATCTAGTTCTATGGTAGATACGAAGAGAGAGAGTTTTTTTTTCAGAACAATTTTCTTTTAAGTTTTCAAGTTTCACCGCGCTTCGACGTTGTCCTAATAAATCGTCTTTTCCACGTGCAAGCATTTTTCGATAAATTTTATCAAAGGCGTTCTACGATGACGCGATTCTTATCCTCGACATACATGCGCATTAAAAGATCGTTATATGTAGAAATATATGTCCGCAAGCGTCAGATGCTCCAGAAATCTTTAAAAAAAGTCAATAATTATACTTTTTATTTTATATTATAATCAAATCTATTATTTACGTTTGTATACAGAGAAATGTCAAAAGTAGTACATGTATCTAATAAATAATCTATACATAGTACTTACCAATAATAAAATTGTAACTCATCGAGTCGAATCTGTACATTAAATATTTTTTGGAAAATTTTATTGAAATAATCATTATTATCGATACAGAGTCCGAATCTATAGTTTTTAGAATTTTTGTCTGTCTGTCTTCTGCCTATCTGTCTATGATCACATCACGAGAAAACCACTGGACAGATTTAAATGAAAGTTGGTATGATGATAGCTGATTATCCGGGTCAACATATAGGGTACTTTTTACTGCGGGAAAATATCCCATCTTTGAAATAAGTCTATACTAAACGTTAAAATGTAATTATGGATGAACCCGAGCGGAGCAAAGGTGAGTCGCTAGTTTAAACTAAAAGTATGTACATTTAAAGGAAAAGTTAATCACATATATTGCATTCTTACGCCCTAAAGGTAGCTAAAATCTTATTGGGATAAAAAATTACCTAGTAGTACTATGCATTTTAGCAGTGTGAATAAAATAACTAATTAACATCGCAGAATTTAAGCTTAATTTGACTACACGATGTCGAACTAAGAAAATTTTAGGCCATAACACAAAAAATAATACAATCGTCTCAAAATATGTAATACTTTCTTAGATTCGTTTGTTATTTTGTGGTTAACAACTATATAGTGCCTTTGAGACATCTAAAACCTTAGTGTCTCTCGAGACCATGGTTGCTGTAAACCATTCAATCGAAATCTCGGGAACCAAGAATCAAAATAAATCCGCGATAAACTCCGAAAAACTAGTTTTAGTTAAAATGTCAATATACTCATATGTACCTAGAAATTTCACGAATTTTAATAAGCTTTCAAGCCTCCAATTTTATTGGTTTAAGGCATTTAATCCTGAATCTCAATAATACCTACTCGTACATTCTTATGTTTACGCGAATTTTGACATTTAAAAAAAAACTCTTAAACATCTTAAATATCGGAAACCAAAAAGCAAAATAAAAACGGGAAATAACCTGAATCTTCTTTTTCATGTAATCGGTAAAATTTTCAGTAGACACCTCTTGCTCAATCAGTCTAACGGTAAATGAATGAGATTGGATTCAAGGATAGAATGTATTTACCCCGGCTAAATGTATACGGTATTATTTATACCAAACCAATATCATAAAGTTTATTTAAAGTGCTTTGAAATAATAAACAAAATAAATGTTATCGTGCCTTCGGACAAGATGATTGATCGATGATATACTAAAGTAATTATTTTAGATAAAAAATATACATACAGATGAATATAGAACCTTCTCCTTTTTGAAAGTTCAGTTTCAGATTTTTCACGGATTTATTTTGATATGTGGTTCCTGGCGTTTCTAATGCTTTACAGCGATCATGAACACGGAATAGGTACGTCGGGAAACAAAAATCTGAATAAATCCGCAAAAAAAATCAAAAACTTAGTTTTATTTTATTTAAAATATCAAATATTCGCGTAAATCTAAGAAAGTGTTATAGAAATATTTATTTAAAAAGGTTATTTTTTTCGGAGATAAGAGGTGGGAAAAAAATGAGTAAAAAGCGTATTACTCGATTTTTGTACACTTTTTTTGCTATTGGAAAATATGCCACTTATAAAAGTATAAGTCTCGTATCAGCCAATTAAATTATTTAATATATTTATAATTATAATAGATAAAGATCAATACTAGTGATTTAACCTCGTTACAAAACATCGACTTTACATTACTTTCTAAAAATCCCATTAGGTAATCTATACTAATATTATAAATGTGAAAGTTTGTGAGTATGGATGTTTGTTACTCTTTCACGCCAGAACGGCTGAACAGATCTCGTGAGAAAGATTTGTTTGTATTTTTCACTTCAGTATAATATACATGCATTATACATACAAACTTTCCGGAAGAAATTCTTTAAATTATAATATGTATAGTGAAAACTTAATCAAAGAGAACTAAGCCCATCCAGTGATAGATAAAAATAGCGACTTAGTAGATATGCCACTTATTCATCAATAAAAAAAAATATTGCAAAATTTGGAGCTGCTATCAAACTTTGACACTTCTTTTTAAAATACTAGTAAGTAAGAAATGCTTCTTCTATACATATAATAAAATTGTAACAAAGCCGAATCTGTACATTAAATATTTTTTGGATAATCTTATTGAAATAAACATTATTATCGATCGAATCTATAGTTTTTTATAATTTTTGTCTGTCTATCTGTCTGTTACCGCATCACAGAAAAACCACTGGAGGGATTTTGATGAAATTTGGTATGATGATAGTTGGTTATCCGGGTCAACATATGGGATACTTTTTACCGCAGGAAAATGTCTCATTTCTGAGAAAAAATACAAAAACTGCAATGTAAGAGTATACTAATATGTAAAACCTAAGAATTTGGTTTTTGGTCATCAGAACGCGGGCGGAGCCGCGGGCAATGCTACTCTTGATTTAAAAATATGAACTAAGTGTTACGAGTATTTTTTCATACACCTTTAATTGTAATCTTAAAAAAATAAACGAAGCGAGGTTAAGAAGCTAGTATTTGATGGATAACGTGACCTGCACCCTTAACAAATGTGTGAGTTGACTTTCAATAAGTGGCAATAGAAGTAATTTACTATCAATGAGACCACCGCGTTTGAGATGCACTTGTTGCCACTCGGCTGTGCACAGAGTACTTAAGCAAGAAAAAGAATAAAAAAAATAACTAAACATATAGAATTACAGTAAATATTAAGAAAAAAAGATAATATACAAACAATCTTTACTCATATAAAAGGAAGTCGATGGCCGTCTTTGCGTATGTGTTAGGAAAATATCTATAGGTATAATTAAAAAAAAAATATATCTATATATTTTAAATATCTATACGACAAAATGGTTCAGTATTTTTTTCTCCTCTGTTTATCAACATATTTTCTTTTTTTTTTGTTTAGCAGCTAATGACGAGCTTTAATTGTAATCAATAAAAAAACAAAAAAATATTTAGTTTAGTTTCAGTTTGATTTGATTGTAGTCGAATTTAGTCTTCGGGGCGAACACTAGTAATGATTAATACAAAATAAAAAACATTAAAAATCCGTTGCTCCATTGAAATAAAGACAAACAAACTGCATTTACGATATTAATTATGGGATTTGCTCATATCTTACTTGACCCAAAAGGATATTGGAGGAAATCCCCGCGGAGAAATCCGCCCAATCACAACTTACAGCGTAAATAGATATCTTATAGCTCTATATATAACAAATAGCTTATATAGATAGCAAGTTTTTGTCCGCGACTTTGCCCACCAATATAAGATACTGATTGAAAATGAGATAAACCTTGTAAAACAGTTTTTTTATGAATGCGATATGAAATAGTGTAGTACAGCATTAAGAACATCAGCATCTCAGAAGCTATCTGCACCTTTTAAGCTAGCACAAAATTATAGTAATAGTTTTTCTTTTATTCTTCCAAAATCTGGAACTATACTAGAAAGCTTAAAAAGCAATCGTAGCCAGTGCCGGATTTAACCTTAGCGCCGCCCCTGGGTACCGTAAAAAATGAGGCCCTATTATCGAAATTTTGCATAAAACGGAAGTTTGATAAAGTTATTTTTTTTAATTATGAATTTATTGAAAAATGCAAAAAAAAAATTATAAATGATTTCAATTTTTCGAAAAATACAGTGGTATTTTTTTTAATTAATCTTTTTTGGAAAATAAAAAAAGCATTTGGGGCACTAGCCCCGAGTGCCCCTAGTGTAAATCCAGCTCTGGTCGTAGCCCAATGGTAACGCGCTCAAACGAAAAACTAATTGAAGTGAGTTCTAGCCCCAAAATCTCACACATCTGATATTTTCAATATGCGAATCTTTATAATCTTCTTATATCCGAATTATATTAAACATGTTTACCACTTGCCTTACAATTAAGGAAAACATCATAAAGTAACATGAAATTGCAAGTCTGAGAGAACCTAACTAGGTTTCGAAGGACATGTAAAGTCTGCCTGTACTTGGCCGGCGTGGTGGTCTATCCCCATCGTATTGAGAGCCCAACTCCAGCAGTGAGATGATACGAAATTCGCAAATATTAAATACTTGCGACTTTCCCTCGCTACTTAGATTTACGCGAATATTTGACATCCATACTAATATTATAAATGTGAAAGTGTGTTTGTTTGGTTGTTTGTTTGTTTGTCCTTCTTTCACGTCGAAACAGAGTAACGGATTGCCGTGATTTTTTTTGTGAAGATAGTTGGAGGGCTGGGGAGTACTTTTTACCGCTTGAGATTATTTTTCCCACCATCCCAAAAAATTTTTGTGATCAGAATTACTTGAAACTTGGTATTAATACTCTTCAGTACAGATTAATAAATACGTGTTTTAGCATTTTTAAAATTCATCTTATACAATAGAGGAAAAAAGTTTGTATGAAATATTTTTCAGTTTTTGCGCGAGCGAAACCGCGGGTTCTGATAGTTTTAAATAAAACTATAACTAGAAATCTTTTCGGATTCATTTAGATTTTTAGTTCGAATGATTTACATCAATCATGATCACGGGAGAGACTAGTAAAAAAAAAGTAAATTCGCTAGTATTTATTAAATAAATGTATATTTATAATCAATAAATATATGTATAGTTTATGTCCTCTCACGTTACTTACTCTATACTCGCACAGTCAATTGGCTTCAAGAGACTGCATGGCGACACGAGATTGGAGTGCTTGCAATCATTTGATGGACTTTGGAACGTTGCATCACAAATATGACTGGTTTAAATCTTTATGAATTATCCATACTCGTGGATTTTGTATTTATTCTAGCTTGCGCTGTAGCTTTGCACGCATGTATACTTCTATTAACAAGCGATAAATTAAAAAAAAAACCCTACCATCTTGGACCGATTTTCTTCTAACATAGATAAGAACATCCCCGACTACGAGTAATTCACCTTTCAAACAAAAAAAAGACAAAATCAAAATCGGTCCATTCGTTCGGCAGCTACGATTCCACAGACAGACACACACTCACACAAACACGTCAAACTTATAACACCCCGTCGTTTTTGCGTCGGGGCTTAAAACGATTTAGTTAGCTCTAACAATGTAAATCATCTTGTAAGTCGATTTTAATTTCTAGTAAGTACTCTCTCCATACCAAACTTCATTAAAATTGGTTCAGCAGTTTAGGCGTGAAAACCTAACAGACAGACAGAGTTACTTTCACGTTTATAATATTAGTATTGTGGTATCCATTTGAAGTTTTATATATAAATTATGCTAATAATTTGGTACCATGTAGGTAATGATGCAATTAGAATCACTCTCATTGACACTTTACTAATACCAAGTACGTTCATGAATTATATCTATACATATAATAAAATTCTAACGGAGTCAAATCTGTACGTTAAATATTTTTTTGGAAAATCTTATTGAAATAGTCATTATTATCGATACAGAGGCCAAATCTATACATTGAATCGATATATCGAGAAAACCCGTGGACAGATTTTAATGAAATTTGGTATGATAATAGCTGGTTATCTCAAGATACTTTTTATTATGGGAAAATAACTCATTTCTGAGAAATCTCTACTAAACGTTAAAACGTAAACTAGGGAAGAACTTGAGCGGAGCGAGGGTGAGTCGCTAGTTAGTATATAAAATATAGGTATGCATAATTCCTTCCTATTAAAGTTGCTTAAAAGGTGATAAGAAAAAACCAGATAGAGACCGTGAACGAAGAAATTAAATAAAAGATAAACTATATATAAAAGGGTAAACAAACCAGTTCAGTACTTATGTATGTCCCGTCTCAATTTTGGGAACAATTCGTTTTTTATGTATAGATAAATTCCATTCATACTCGTATATGTTTTCTTCAAATTTTCAATAATTATTGTGGTCGATTTCTTCCACTTTTTAACTAATAAGTTACAAGCTTTAAAACACTTCAAAAGTATTTTTTTATGATATATGTATATATGTGCCTAATTATTAAAAGTAAAAAAATGTGTGTACGTACTTATGTACGCAAGTAAGAAGTTATACTTCTTTGGCGTAACAGAACAAAAATAGCTAAAGATTTCATCCCGTATGTCACAACTCTCTGTTTGTATAAGGAATGCAGCTAACTTCATCATGTCACTTTCAGCTAACTTCATCATGTCGCCTTTTGGCTGTCGGCGTGCGCGCGCATAGAAAAAAATTTACTCTCATAATTTTTTCCAAACATACCAAAAGAAGTATAACGTCAAAAAATATGTTCCACCATAAAAGACATCGCGTAAAATTCTCATAAAGCATATTATGTTCAGCCAAATTAAGATCATTTCCTAATTTTTTGGAGTTGGTTAAAAATGTGTCTAAGCTTTAGTCAAAAGATCAACAGAAATTTATTTTATTATTATTTTCTTACTTACTATTGCAAATATAAGTCCTTGAAATCCTAAACAAATCTTGAACTTATTTTATACAGACAGTACTAGGTACATTTTATTATTCTGTAAGATTCCGTATATAATAATATTACACTTATATTTACGTTCTTTATAAGAAGAAAAAATACACAAATCTATCTAAAAGGAAATCGATGATTTTTGAATCTGTCTTGAGCACTGAGGGTTTCTTGCCGCCATAGTATATGTTTACTAATCATTCTGCTACCATAAATGTTAAGCTAATTGTTGCTCCTTCACAGCTTGACGGATTTAGATGAAATTTCATTCATAGATATAACTGGAGTAACACATAGGCTACTGTTAGGCAACTAGGTACGTAACTTTTTTTAACGTTTGGAAATGCAATCTGCAAACATACAGGTGGTTATTTGGGACTCACCGACCAGTAAAGTCAGTAAAACTCAACGGTACTTAACCTGTCTTAATGGAGCATCGCAAGATCATTTGCGTACTCAAATACGACCCTGACGGCAAATCTACTGAAGCAGACCACAACAACCAAGAGGTTGCTCCTGTTGTCCACTCTGCTGTCAGAGAAGTACCAGGAGCAACCAGCATGGTACACCGCCGACTGAGCTAGGCCGTACCTCAGTGCGTCTCTTAGCTTTGCACCCGGCTGGATTGCCAGACAATGAGCCCTTCCACCACGACAAGGACCACACTTCGGGAGGGATCAAGGAACATACCTGAGAAAAGCGAGTGTAAGTCTATTGTACTTAATACATTTTTTTTAAAAAAGGTACCAAGAAAAAATAAATGTATTTATTTATATTTGGAAAACAAACAGTATTTAAAACATTTACATAAAAGGTAGTTCACAGACCAATAAAATTTCCACTAATATACATATCATGTTAATGAGCAGTCAAAAAAGAGGAAAAAAACCAGCAAAAAAACTTAGTGGTAAAATTTAATGGTAATTATTTCTGATGGTGAAGGGTACTAAATTTTTGTAAGATGACCTTTAAGTATAAACTATAACATTATAAAAATCAATATCACCGATCATCATATTTTATAGCAATTATACAATCTCAATCGCAAATCCGACTCATACTTAACCACTTTTTATTTGCTATTATAGGGTTCATAATATAATCAAACTTACGCTTGATAATTGCATAAGGGTTCTTTGCTGGTTTTGAGGTTCCAGACCCATAGAACCCTATGACAAATTCGTAATAACTTCAAACGGCAATATTTTTGAACGTATTAAAATCGGCTGATTTCACAGAATAGATGTTATTTTGTCGATAGAAACACTAAAGGTTATTAGATAGTACATTTTTTCTCAACAAATTGTGTCAAATTAGAAGGAAAGATAGTAGTTAATTTTAAGTACAGGTTTAGGCTTTCAAATTACCCTGTAGTTAGGTAAAGTTATATTACATTATGTTACTGGACACGGAACATAATTACTGATGCTAACATTACGCGTTTTCAGTTATAAATTAAAAAAAAAAGATAAATATTATTATTATGTCAATTTCTATACCGTGTTAATATCGAACGAATCGTACTTTTACTATAAATATGAATGTTTGTACTATGGATGTACGTTTGTTGCTCCTTTTCCGTTTTAGGGCTGCAATGATTTAGATGAAAAGTAGGCAAATAGACTCTTACTGAAAATTTTAATGTGTATGTATGTATGTATTTAGCCCTTTTTTAACGTTCCACTGCACGGCGATGGCCTCCTTTCAATATGAGAGGGAGTCAGGCTATAGTTAACCACGCTGGCTAAGGGCAGGTTGGCGGACTTCACATGTCTTTCGAAAACTTGCTAGATTCTCTCAGACATGCAGATTTTCTCGTGATGTTTTCCTTCACCGTAAGATAAGTGGTAATCATGTTAGAAATAATTCGCATATCAACATATCACAGGTGTGAGACCCGGGATATGAACCCGCTTCTCTCGGTTTCCTAAGCGAGAGTGATACCACTGGGCTACCACTAACTGTTATTTATAATATATGTACGCTTATGTTAATAATAAAATTTTCCAAAATATGGCGTTGTCTGTAAAATTATTAATACAAAAGACACCTAGAGATTCACCCGAGTGAAGTTAGAGTAAGTAGCTATAAGTATTATAAGTATACTTTTGTAGCGATAAAAAAATTGTAAAAATTAAAAAGAGATAGAGTCTCCTATCCTATAAGTTTTACAATTAAAATAGTGTAGGATTTACCTTAATTCCAAAGAATTCGTTTATAGAACTGAGATGGAATTTTGGTGCCATTTTCGTGTTTTTTGAAATCATTTAATAGTTTTGTGTATAGGTACTGTTTATACTCTATAACAACTATATTATAA
Organism: Brenthis hecate; assembly: GCA_951806755.1. NCBI lineage: Eukaryota > Metazoa > Arthropoda > Insecta > Lepidoptera > Nymphalidae > Brenthis > Brenthis hecate. The sequence continues at coordinate 1,034,692 of OX638257.1, forward strand.
TGACTTTAGAAACGTGTAAAGCATTCGAAACTTCGGGACATCAAAAATCAAAATAAATCAGCGCTAACTTCCGAAAAGATTGAGATATTTAAAATAACTCCAAAAACTTATGTATTTTATTACTTTTTACCGTTCATTTGACTTTTTTTTCATTTTCCGATATTCAGGATGAATTTCCTGAAGAAGAATATATATTTATTCATACTTTACGTCCAAATACACTTTTACTTTTCTAGTTAATTCAGAAAAAATAATCTATGTAAGATAGACATAATTTTATCATCAGATGTAAATAATCCTATAAAAAGAGCAAAATTACAGAAAATTCTAAGAACGTATATATAATTTATTTCCATCATATAATTTCCAATCAACTACTAAATTATATTAACTTAGTATCTTTATGAGCCACATATATGAATCCGTTGACGTACATGCAAAACACTTTCCAGTTTCTACGATGCATTTGACCTATATAGAGTTGTCAGGTTCTACATGCGTCACATATCTTACTATCAAACTAGGTTTACTTTTCATTGTATATCTCAGAGTTTTTTGCTTATCACTAAGAGAATTGCCTAGTTATGAATTTATGGGATTGTTATAGAGCTCCGAACCATAACCAAACAATCGGATATCCGAAATTTCGTATCTGTAACCGAATTTGAAGTAAAAAATTCGAATAATTTCGCATTATTTTAAGACGATAGGACCAAATGATAACTGAAAAAATAAATGTTGAATATAGGTCCCGTCACGTAAAAAGAACGCTGAGCGACAGTGGAGGGAATGTGTCTGCGCACGGGTGCAGTCGCATCCTAAAGTAATAGGCTATATCTACAAATAAATCAAATCAAATCAACTACTGGACCGATTTAGATGATATTTGGTAAGAAGATAGTTTGAGACCCTGGAAAGGACATAGGATATTTTTTATTCCGGAAATCATCACTTAAGGGTGTGAAAATGGGGATGAAAGTTTGTATGGGGAATCAACCTAGTTGTTTTATAATATGAGTGTAATTGTTTTATTGTAGGATCATAATAGGTACTCCTCCATCGCGCCCTCTTCATACCACCAATTTTGTAGATAAATCGCTCAGTACGCAGGTAAACAGCCATCGTCCCTTACATGACGGAACTATACGTAATAACATTTTATATTTATTTTACGATTCTCGAAAAATCACATAATCAAAAGGATGCGAAACTATAAATATTATTACTATATCCGTATCCATATCCGAAATTTTATATCCTAAATATTACTTATACATTCGAATTCAAGGTTAAGTTAAAAGAACGATTGCATAATTTAGAAATATTAAACAGCTCTACGAAGGTCTTATTAATTCAGTTCCATTTTCTTCTTAATAGCGTCAAAACGTGTCAGTAGAGCACAGATTACTTCGCCAATGGAGAAGATATCACAAGAATAAAAAAAAATAAAAGAATGGACAAAACTCTCTTGATATCTCTGGTCATATCAAATTGTTCTCGCTGATAACGAGAAAAAATTAATAATATAAAAAGTGTTTTTAAAAGTCTATTTTCAATAAAGTATTTTGATTTGATTTGAAAAGAAATATAAAATACACCAGCTGTTGTTCCCATACTTGTGCACTCTGTCACTACTGATCAATGGCATGGCAACTAAATCATTTGCAGATGTTACTCCAACAGATGACCAGTTGCGATGCCACCGTCCTTAGAATTCGCCAAGAAGGTGCTAAAGAATTATTTACTACTAGCATTACCCGCGGTTCCGCCCGCGTTCAGATGACCAAAAACCAAATTCTTAGATTTTACATATAAGTATACTCTTACAATGCAGTTTTTGTATTTTTCTCAGATATCAGACTTTTTCCCGCGATAAAAAGTATCCTATATGTTGACCAGGATAACCAGCTATCACCATACCAAATTTCATCAAAATCCCTCCAGTGGGCTTTCCATGATGTGGTAACAGGCAGACAGACAAAAAATCTAAAAACTATAGATTCGGCCTCTATATCAATAATAATGTTTATTTCAATTAGATTTTGCATAAAATATTTAATGTACAGATTCCGGTTATTAACAATTTTATTATATGTATAGATAGATATATTCTAGAAAATCTTGCGTTAATCCATACTAAATAATATTTGTCTGTTGCCTTTTTACACTTAAGCCGCTGAACAGATTTCGATAAAATTTGTTAAGGATATAGATTGCATTTTTGGATTGGATATAGCTATCCTAAATCCAGAGGGGCATCCTCTAGCCATAAGTGAAGCCGCAAAAACTATAAAATAATAAAAACAAAAGGCATCTAGGGAAGCACCCGAACGAAGCGAGGGTACGTCACTAGCAAAAAAAGAAATTTGCACAGACAAACGTTTAAAATTGCAAATAATATTAGACATTACGACATAATCGTTACGCAATGGCATACTTTTTGCTGGTTTTTTTGTCCAGAGCTTCAAGTTACTACAAAAAGTAAAACAGGCCAATATCAAGGTAACTGACTATAGAAATATACTATGGTTTTACTTGCAATTTTTTTTTTTAAAGAACTGATCCGTAACATAAAAGCAATAATTATAATTAATAAAGCTATGGAAATCAACGCGAAAGCTACCCGTATATTAGAATATAGAGATGTTGCTGAGTGGGTGTTTCTCACTTCTTCCGCTGATAAGATTCAATCGATTTGAGTAAGATTCAAAATTTAAGTTTTTTGTAATTTAATTCCGAAATTGTTACTTATTATGAACAACTAGGTACATTTTAACGGTTGCTATGGAGTAGATAGATCATATATAGGTTTAAAAAAGTAGGTATTTTAAAAATGAAAAAAATATATATCCCTTACTTGAGAAATTGATTCCCCATACAAAATTCCACCCCATTTTTCAACCCCTTAAGGGATGATTTTCGGTATAAAAATTCTATGTCCTTCACGAGGTCTCAAAGTATCTCCATACCCCCTCTAAATCGATTCAGCGGATTAAGCGTGATAAGGTAACAGACAGATAGACAGAAAGACAGATAGATAGGCATAGTTACTTTTGCATTTATAATATTAGTATGAAAATTATAAACAAAAATACATACAATTTTTCCATTACATATAAGTAGAAGGTCATACCCCAACCAGTTTGAAGCTTACGTCATATTACATTACATTTTTTTGTGAGAAATGAATTAGCACTCGAAAGAAATGCTTTTGCCATGCCTTTTTTACCATCCAATGTAGGTATTACATATATTTAAGGAAAATAACTTATATCATATGGGCACAGAGTTGAATTTCGTTAACATTTGAAAATAATAAAATTACGTGTACCAATATGTTTAAGAAATTAAATTGTAATAAGCTATGTAATATATATGGTTCCGCAGAAACTATTAAAAAGACACAGTGACTGTAGAAAATAGACTTAGATTTTACTCTAACTCAAACCCACTACTTTATTAGATTTACGCCAATATTTCACTGTTTATGAGGATGTGTATGAGGATGTATGTATGTCTGGATGTATAGTTGTATGGATGTTAGTTACTCTTTCACGCAAAATCTACTGAATGGATTTTAATGAAACTTTACAATAATATAGCTAATACATCAAAATAACAGATAGGCTACTTTTTATTCCGGAAAAATGTACGGTTCCTGTGGGGTAGATTTGTTTTTGTTTTTCTAGAGACAAACCCGAGCAAAGCAGGTGTGAGCTGTTATGAATGAATACCTTCATTCTAGAATAAGCAAATGCAGAGGATCTTTTAGTACACAATTGCGTGTGAGGTCACAAGTGCACTGCATTCTCTATTTCTTTAACTCTCTATATAAAATATTGATGTATGAATATAAATTCACACGTTTGGTCAAAGGCCAACCTTCCAACTTTGGGCTGGCGCTGAGAATTTCTTGATAGATAAACCCAGTAACTTAGGTAACTTAAACACTTGTTTCGACTTGTCACTGGACTAAAGAACCAGTTCTATGCAAATAGACAAACTGTGGGCTGAAAACTGATATTCTTATCTTATTTTTTTACTCTGATTAATAAAGTAGTTCTAATAGATAAATAGACTATTTTAAAAGAGCCTGTGGGCTTAGTCAACATAATCATTTACCTCATATGGGACTCAAACTCAGTTACCACTAGGACAAACCATTCTCTTCAACAACAGCTATATTATTGTTCGATAATAAATAAATAATAAAAAGGATCCCTAATACTTTTTAAATCCGCAAAACGACTTTCATCGGCACTCGTCCTTCAAAACACACCTGCCAACTTTTTTGCCGCATTTTTTTACCCATCCTTCTTTGGACTGACTCATGGTAACTAACGCTTTCTTGTTGTAAAAAAACTAACAGTGTGTCATTTTTTAATATCTTACTTTTTTATTTGATACTTAACCGCTGGTGTTTTAAATTTTTTGTGGCCATTTTTTAGTAAAATTTACAAGTCACTTTATAAAATCTCAGAACCGCTCATTTTTTCATTTGGAATGACGTAATGCTTGAAGTTCAATAATGTAAATGAACATTTCATTCAAAGATTTATGATATTTTGGCACCTGCCAGGAAGAACGTGATAACTGTATTGTAGCATTTAAAAAGATTTATTAAAATTACAATAAATATTATAAAAAAATACTGATTCAGAGTTGCTATAATATACAGTTATAATATTGTTCGTTTAATTGTATTTGTAAACTAGCGACTCACACTCGCTTCGCTTTGGGTTCGTCCCTAGCCAAAGACAAATCTGTCCCATGGGGACCGTTCATTATTCCGGGATAAGCCGAGATGTAGCCTATAGCCTTCTTCAGTTAATGGGCTATCTAATGCAAAACGATTTTTTCAAATCGGATTATTAGTTCCTGACAGCTTTGTAATATTAGTATAGATAACATCCTACTTTTTAACACCACTATTCAGTCTATAAACATTTTTTAACTAATTAATAACTACCAAAAATATTATATTTAACCAATAATATGTATTTTTTTGTTTAATTGGTTAAAACCGTTTAAAATTTTGTTCTATTTTTTTTTTAATATTAAGCTGTTTAGCTTTCTGTTATGGGTTTTTGTTAGAAAAACGCTGTTTCTCCGTCTGATCTTTAAGATGCTGTGATGTTTCTAAGCATCTAAGAATAATAATAACACTTTCTATGATAATAAATGATATTATGTTTGGATTCGGACGTCCTAGTTTCGAGACTTAGTAAATGCACTTCTGCACTATTATACCTATATTTTGCGATAGGTACTAATATCTATGATTGTATTCTAACGTTAACAAAATTATATATATATATATATATATATATATTATATATATATATATATATATATATATATATATATATATATATATAAAATATATTATATATATATATATATATATATACATATATGTATGTATATATAATATATAGTGTTGAGTTCCTTGCCGGCTCGTTTCAACAGTTTTGCACTTTGATTTGATATAAGTAAATGTAAAATTTGGCGTATTTTTAAAAGTCCAACACTAATAAAACCTTTAATATTTTCCTTAATTCAAAATTCACTAACCGATAACGTTACAATATTATTTATATATACATGCATTATGAATATATGTAGTTTTAATTTATGTATTATTTCTTCCAGGTAACTTCTAAGAAAACATACAATGTGGTCATGCGATTGCTAATAATCTCGTCTAATTGAAATGCGATGAAAAACTATATATGTATGTATTTTTATTTATAAGTCTATTATTTATCTACATAATTTTATTTTGATTTCTATGTTAGATAATATTATAATTGCAAAATTGCCTAGTTATAGGTTGTTTGAACGATCGATAATAATGCTTGCTATTAAAAAATATTATTTAATACTTTCTCAGATTTACGTCATTATTTGACAACCATACTATCCATACTAATATTATAAATATGTGTCTGTTTGTTCTTCTTTCACGTCGAAATGGAGTGACGGATTGGCGTGATTTTTTTGGCTGGAGAGTGACATATTTTTTACCCGGGAGATTATCTCTTTCCCACGGGAAAACACGTTATAATACAACCCAAAAAAATATTTAAGATCAGCATTACTTGAAACCTCGTATTAATGCTCTTCAATATAATTAAATAAACACGTGTTTTAGCATTTTTCGAAATTCATTCCATGAGGCGGTAAAATAGGGGATGAAAGTTTGTAGGAAACCTATCTTTTTAGTTCTTTTTGTAGTTTTAGCGCGAGGAAGCCGCGCGTTCTGCTAGTTTTATATAACTATCTTTTCGAATTATTTCGCGGATTTATTTTGATTTTTGGTTCCCGACATTTCGACTATTTAATAATAATAATAAATTTATCTACATTAAATCCTAATGCAAGTTGATATGATATATGATATGAATACTACCACTAGTTTAAAATGTTACCGGTAAGAACTTCTTATAATAAATGATAACAGACTCATTAATTAATTTTGTTTGCTATTTTAATATTTTCTTAGATTTACGCGAATATTTGACATTTTAAATAAAACTACCTTTTCGGATTTTTAGTATTTAAAAAAAACTATATTTAAATCTATTTACTGTTATTTTAATTTTAAAATATCCTATGTCCTTTCTTCAGCATTGAAAGCAAACTCAAATCTACTTTCATCATAGTCGGTTAAACCACGACTTTAATGGCTTCAGGAACTCATGGATTCAGGAATATAATAGAAAGTGTCATAAAACTAAGCATGAAGCCAACTTATCTAATATATTTAAACGAGCAATTCTTGTATATTTATTTATTTATACCGACGATCTCGAAAACGACTCTAACGATTTCGCTGAAATATGGTGCGTGGGGGTGTTTGGGGGCGAGAAATCGATCTAGATTAGTCTTATGTCAGGGAAAACGCGTGTTTTCGAGTTTTTTCCTCTGCATTATTCTACACAAAATATGGTCGCTAATTTCGCACGCTCTGGCACAAGCATCGTGGTCGAGCCAAGCCGTAAGATTGACAATCGTCCGGGTTTGAATCCAGGTCAGATACAAAGTTTTTACTTTTGTCTTTTTTTTGTATGTATTCGTCAAAAACTGCAAGCAAAGTTTTGTCGCCCATATATTATTTAAAAATATAAAAAAATCCTAGTATTATTTTAATTATTCATGTTTATTCTAAAAAAAAAATACCTATATGTATTACTTTAATTACAAACTTACATTATATATAGAATTTCTTTTTCTCTTTAAAGAAATTAAACGATCTATATGACAAAATCAAGGATATCTATACTATAATAAAACAGTAGAGGTCGAATGTCTGTACATAGCAAAAAAAAATGCTAAAAACCGAGTCAGGGGGATGTAAGAAGACAAATAGAACAAATCCAGATTTTTTCAAATTTTTTGTTTCTCTGTCTGTTTGTCTGTTTGTACGGGCTAATCTCCGAATCTATTACACCGATTTAAATGAAATTTTGCATGGTAGTACCTTATATCCCCGGGCAACATCTTAGATACTTTTTATCCCGGAAAATTAAATAGTTCCCGTGGGATAGTTAAAAAACTGTAATAACTTATACAGCTTAGTACACAAAAACTACTGATTGGATTTTAATAAAACTTTACAATAATGTAGTTCATACATGACAATAACAAATTGGCTACTTTTCAATGCGGAAAATTAAAGGGTTCCCGTGGAACAGTCAAAAAACTATAGTAATTTATACAGCTTAGTACACAAAAACTACTGATTGGATTTTGATGAAACTTTACAATAATATAGGTCATACATCATAATAACAAATAGGTTACTTTTTATCCCGGAAAAATGTACGGTTCCGTGGGATAGATGTTTTCGTTTATTTGTAACGTATTATGTACACAACATAGACCCCAAAACAATAGTTATTAAAAAAATTGTCTGTTTGCCTGTATGTCTGTTTGTCTGTTTTTGTATGCGCGTTTCACATGAAAAGTAATGAACCGATTTCAACGAAATTGGGTGAAGTGATAACTTATTACTCGATTCAACGTTTAGGATACCTTTTACTTCAAGAAAATCTTTCTTTCTCACGGGAAGATACAATAACTGGATTTATCGAGTCCTCCCTAGAAACCTTCCGCTGGCTAAACCTTAAGACATACATACATAAAAACAATATACTAAAAAATTGTAGGTCTTGAAAAGTTCTACAGGAAAGTTCTGAATAGTATATGTATATCTTCTAAGCAATATCTATTCTTATCTATACCTATAATAAAACTAACTTAGTCAAATCGATGTGCGCGTTTTACGCAAAAAGTACTGAACCGATTTTAACTAAATTTTGTATAGTGATAACTTAGTACTCCGGTCAACATTTAGGACACCTTTTACGACAGGCAAATTATTCATTCCCACGGGAAAACACAATAATTGGTTCTATCGAATTGTCCTTAGAAATTTATATGGCTAAGGCTGGCTCAACCTTAAGGTATAGATCAAAACATTGTACAAGAAAATTGTAAGTCTTAAAAAGGTTAATAGAAATGATTGCTGTAAAGCATTCGAAACGTCGGGAACCAAAAATCAAAATAAATCCGCGAAATAATCTGAAAAGAAAGATTTATTTAAAATAATAGAAAAGTTCTCAATAGTATATGTCTATCTCCTAAGGTACACTCGCTATAACTATTTTCATTATTTTATATTACTGTTTTACTATACATTATTTATTCTATCTATAAATATAATAAAACTGTGGAGGTCGAATGTCTGTACATAGAAAAAAAGAATGCTAAAAACCGAGTCAGTTATCTTCTTACATCCCGTTAGAAGAAAAATAGTACAAATCCAGATTTCTTTCAATTTTTTTGTTTCTCTGTCTGTTTTTCTGTTTGTACGGGCCAATCTCCTAAACTATTGGACCGATTTAAATGAAATTTTGGATAGTGGTGCCTTATATCCTCAGTCAACATGTAAGATACTTTTCATTCCGGAAAATTAAAGGGATAGTTAAAGAACTATAGTAACTTATACAGCTTAGTACACACCAACTTATGCACCTAATTTAGTAAAATTTGGCATGCTGATACCTTATGTTGCCGGTCAAATAACAGGTTACTTTTCATCCCGAAAAAATGAACGGTTTCCGTGGGATAGATCTGTTTTGTTTGTTTGTAACGTATTATGTACACAATATAGACCCCAAAACAATAGTTATTAAAAAATTTGTCTGCTTGCCTGTATGTCAGTTTGTCTGTTTGTATGTTTGTACGCGCTAATGTCCGAAACTGTTAGTTATCTTATACAGCTTAGTACACAACAACTTATGCGCCTAATTTAGTAAAATTTAACATTTTGATAGCTTATATTGCCGGTCAAATAACAGGTTAGTTTTCATCCCGGAAAAATGAATGGTTCCCGTGGGAACTAATAGATCTCTATTAGTATTTTTCTAGAAGTGAACCCGAGCGAAGCGAGGATGAGCCGCTAGTTAGCATATAAAGCAAACGCTACTATTTTTGACATTGACATTTATTTTAGTGTACTCCGTCTAAGTTCTAACCATGAATGAATTAATTAATAATTATTGATAACTTGAGGAAAACATATGATTACAATTCACCTATCTATATAAAAAAAATGTTGTATTTTTTTTATTGATAACAATAAAAAGCTTATCAATGGCCACTAAACAAAAAAAATCGACAACCAAACAGAGGAGAAAAACATAATTTGTCTTTAACTATACATACTTTGTTTATATATAGATAATATCGATATTTCTTAATTATTTACATTAACACAGCACCATCTAGTTCCATGGTAAGCTACGAGGCCTGTATTATGGATACCAGATAGTTGATACACTACACATGTATCACTTTAAATACATACATATTATAAATATAAACACCCATGACTAAAGTAGAAACATTCGTGCTCATCACACAAATGAATGCTCCCAGCGGGTCTCGAACCCGCAACCGCTGGCACAGCAAGTAGGATCACCACAAACCTAGCCAAACGTGTCGTCAAATGAAATATTAACAGAAAATAAAATATAATTTCAAACCGTCGCTAAGATTCCAAGTAAAATGGTTGTAGTCTTTAAGAAATCCAGAACTTACAAATAGAGGCACGAGGAAATTAATATAATTGCATAGCAACAGCTCGTAGTGATGTACACTAAGTAATATTGTAGGTCAAAATAAAGATTTAACCTCAGAATGAAACTCAAACTAATTTTAAAAGATTCAATCTAGGTCAATCTATCTAGTTTCTTTTTCATTTATTATCTTTTAAAGTTTTTTTTTTAATAAATATAAGATAAAAATAACTGAGATTTATGTAATGCTACTTTATTCGGGACTAAATATTACATATAAGAGTATTACATAATATGTATTGCTATTTAAATAGAGAAAAAAAATGACTTTATGTTGAAGAAGTAAAGTCTGGAATATAACCACTTTATATGGGCGAAAACCTGATAGTGTACTCCTTAAATATATTGTCCAATCTGATTAACCAACGAAAATGTACTATGCTTCTTAAAACTTGTATCTCTATCTAAAAGTCTCATTAAAACATGTTCAGCAGTTTTTTCAAGACCCACATTTGAACAAACAGACAGAATGATTATTTTTACAATTGTATCATCTATGACTCATATCATAAACATAGCGAAAACACAATGTTTTCGATCAATATATTTAATGATTCTAATATTACATTTCACTCTTATCCTAATAACAAAATATTATGATTATGTATACAAAACATACCTATCAAAATAACTGTTAAAAAAATTGAAGCTTATCATGTTTTAGAGGCAGTTATGCATTAAATTGGTTTTTCAACATTTTTTAGTTATTACCAAGGTAATCGAACATTCGGCCAAAATAAATGTAAAAAAAACGTATTTTTTTTATTATGAATCATTCAATCGATTGTATAGTAACAAAAATAAAAAAAAAATATCTTTTTTTGAAACATTATAATGAAGTGATTCTTTACATCACTAACATATAATTTTAGTACCCACATAATTACTAGGTTTGTTTCGTTTTCAACCATACTAGATCCCATTACTCAAATTAAAGCAACAATGTTGTAAATTAAAATGTAATTTTGAACCTTAATTCAAAGATGCTAAGATTAACATTTATCTGATGGCAACACTCATAAATTTCCTTAGTGATGTGTTGATTTTTTTATTTAATGACTCTCCTCATTTTTTTCTTTTTTAAAACATAAAAAAAATATTTGATCGTGTAATTCGATACACTAATTATTGGTATATGCTTCCCAAACTTTATTCATTTCCTATCTTCGCCAATAGGTAAATCTTTTCCTGTCCTTAAATCACGTTATGTAGCGTCGGCAGAACATGTGTCCTACTTCCACTTTCCTCTATCAACTATTATCTAAGCACACAATCACCTTTCTTACATAAATCCTCTTTTACACAGACCATAATAATATATCTTCCTCGATCTACTGCTACTTTTCGTCTTTATCATATATTATATATAGGTATATTGCACATTAAAGTCTTCCATCGCACTAATTTTGTGTTTCTTCGGGCTAATCTCTGAGACTTATTGCGAATTTCAAGAATTTTAAGAAAAATTATATAGGGAGGTTGTAAGCCATAATTTTTACACATGTTACAAAATAAGCTATCAGTATGATGAAACTCCCGTAATATTATATGTAAACGTAAAGGGCATCTTAGGACGGTGGGTGGGTTAAATATAAAAAAAACAATCACAAATTTAAATTATCTTAATATTGTCATAATATTTACTTACAAGTTATTAATAATCAATATCAGTTATTTTAATGTGTGATGTGACGATTAGAGTGTACACCAAGTATCTACACGCACACGAGCACTGTAAGGGTTTTTTTATTACTTTTAATAAATATTTCACACTACGCATTTAATGTGAACTCTTTACTGATGCGTAATTAACAGACTAACGACTCAGCCTCGCGCTTCGCACGGAGTCGTCCCTAGTAAAAAACAAATCTATCCCGCGGGTACCGTACATTTTTTCGCGATAAAAATAGAATAATCTATCTCTGTGCCAAATATTATCCAAATCCGTTCAGCCGTTCTGGTGTATGTCACAAATATATTAACAAACATCCATCCATTCAAACTTTCACATTTACAATATCAATGGGATGGGATGGGATTTTTTATTTTATGCTTACATTATCATTTGGACAATAGGTAAAAGTCAAAACCCAAAAAAACCATTTAAATTATTTTTAAAACTCCGGTCTGTTGATATCCGGGAATCTCTAAAATAGCTAAACCAAACCACTAGAACCAATATATGTATATATACAGACAAAGTAAATTAAATGGAAACAGAAATGGTAGCGGAATACCTTACAATTTTAAGACATTTTTGTATATATAAAAAGAGTTTTATTTAAAATGTCAAATTTTAAGAAAATGTAAGATAATATTATATAGTTCGATTATGTAATAATTATTTACTTGAGAAAATTTTACTAATTTACTTTAGAAATCAAAACAAAAATGGCATAATTAAAAAAAAAATATTGACGAAAAAAATGTTTAACTCATCTGTATTTAGTGTTGAGAGCTGCTGCCTTGTCCATATAAAAGAATAATATCGATTTATACAAGCTTAGTATACTGTATTTGTTCGCGAGCAGCTACTTATGGTTTTCGAAGAGTAAAAATAAATACTTCGAGTTGGTTTTTAGTGATATTGTAAAAAATCGAAAGGTAGGTCCTTCATAACTTATTTATTTTCCAAATACCGGCCTAACAATACTTATAAATGTTTAATTATGAAATAAGCAAGGATAAGAATTTTACATAATAGTTTCTTAGATTTACGCGAATATTTGACATTTTAAATAAAACTATCTTTTCGGATTTTTTCGCAGTTTTTTTTTGGTTTTTGATTCCAGACGTTTCTAATGCTTTACAGCAATCGTGGACACAGGTCTCTTATATGTATCAAAAAAAATCCGCGAAAAAATAAAAAAAGATAATCTTATTTAAAATAAATATTACAATTAATATATTAGATAAATATTATAACCGAAAGTGTATATTATATATATTTTCAAATTAAGTAAATAATTAATAATTGAAAGAGTACCTATATTTTTATATTTTTATAACTTTAAAAGAGTCAGTAAATCTACTTTAAATAAAAATAAAAAAAATATATATATACTTGTAGAGTGGGAGGTAGGTACCTATAAAAAATGATGATCTGATGGAATGCTCTTAGTAAAAAGTTTTTTAGTATTACGGCATTTTATAGTATAATATAGCTGTAAAATAAATATCAAAAATATTACCATATTCATACCAACATCTTCGTGTTTCGTTTGCTTTCTTATAACCTAATATTTCATTATCACGTCTATATCCCTACACTTACCGCTAATATCGGAATCAATTTACAGTTTAGAAATTGGCAAAGAAATCTTAATTTTTTTATAAATTAAAAAAAGACAAAAAGCCATAATATATATATGAAACAATTTTTTTAACTCAATTAGTACTAGGCCAAATTAGTACGTCCAGTGGCTGTAATTCAAATATAATTTTTGAAGTTATACTTCTTTTGGCACGTTTTGAAAAAAACATGAGCGTAAAATTTTTACGATGCGCGCGCACACCGCCAGCCAAAAAGCGACATAATGAAGTTAGCTGAAAACGACATGATAAAGTTAGCTGATAACTGTCTCTCCGGTTCCCGTGAAAACTCATAACTATATTCTAAGTAGATTTTCAAATATTCATAAATGTATAACACGTGTTTTATATCAGTGGAGATAAAAAAATTATAATATTTATTTTTATTAATTTATCATTTCTTTGACAAACAGAGAGTTATAACATACGGGATGAAATCTTTAGCTATTTTTGTTCTGTTACGCCAAAAAAGTATAATTTCTTACGTGCATACATACACACGTTTGTGCACGTTGTGCATACATACACACACACACGTTTTATTTTTATTTTGAGGGAAACATAATGATGATGTTCTCCTAGCCGATTCCGGCTACGGCGGCCAATCTCATTGAGACTAGTCAACTACGCAGGAGATATTATAGTGCAGCGCGTGTGAGGGAGAGCGCAGACACAACGTGCACTCTCTATTCCTGTCACTCTCATACTCCGGTGGGATGCATATTATATGAATATGCGTCCCACCGCAACAGAGTCCATTCATATAATATGTTTCCCTCCCGGAAACATATTATATGAATGGAATTTACTCATCTATAAAAAAACTAACTTTTATCCAAATTTTTTATTGATCATCATCAATAACTATTAAATAAAAAAAGAATATCGGTTGACAGGCAGAGCAGAAAAATGTACTTTTAGTCTTATGCAGTTTGCGCATTCAACGTGCGCATACGCATTTTTATTGAAAATAGGCAGGTATATATATATATATATATATATATATATATATATATATATATATATATATATATATATATATATATATATATATATATATATATATATATATACATATTATACAATATACATACTTAAACATGTTTAAAAAAATTATTTATATAAATTCAAATATAAAGTTGAAATCTTAAAGTCAATCTATATTCAATAAATACGTTATCAAAAGTACAACAGGCCGCACGAGAGCAAACTATTTGTTTCAATATTTAGAGAATGATAACGTATGTAAGTAATTAGTTTAACTCAAGATTATGTCATAAATAATCATAAATAAAAATATGTATACATAAACAAATAATGTCCGTCTGCCGAAATAATCTCTCTTCAAGCATTGGAGCAAGAACTTAGCAGATTAGTGAGTATAATTAGACAGACAGACTTGTAAACACATTTTTTAACAGTGATATAGCCTTAGGTATCGTTGTAATGATATTAAATCTACATATATGTATTTGTATGTAAATAGGCAAAGACAAAAGAGTTCTGCACATGTTCCTCCTGTTTTTGCCAATCGATTTTTTTTTTCGTTTTTGCTTATTAGCCTCTTTCTTTAGTAGTACCTTCGCTTCGCTCGGGTTCGTCCCCAGCTTGATTCCCCATACAAACTTTCATCCCCATTTTCAGCCCCTTAAGGGATGATTTCCGGGATAAATGGTATGCTATGTCCTTCCCAGGCTCTCAAACTATTTTTTTTACCAAATTTCAATCTAAATCGGTTTAGTAGATCCAGAGATTACCCCCTAAAACGTCACATTTTCACAAACTCCTTTACCTCTCTATAATATTAAGTATAAATTATTGACCTTTAGTGCTGTCAATAAAAAAAATATTATAATGGTCGAATTTATATCAATAGTTGTTATAAAATTTATACATATATAATAAAATTCTGAGTCGACTCTGTATATTAAATATTTTTTGGAAAATCAAATTGATGTAGTCATTATTATCGATACAGAGGCCGAATCTACATATAGTTTTTTAGAATTTTTGTCTGTTTGTCTATCTGTTTGTCTGGGAACACATCACGAGAAAATCACTGGACCGAGTTTGATGAAATTTAGTATGATGATAGCTGGTTATTGGGGTCAACATATAGGGTACTTTTTACTGCGGGAAAATATCTCATCTCTGAGAAATCTATACTAAATGTTAATACTATGATAATAAAAACATAATAAGGGGCGAACCGGAGTGAAGCGAGGGTGAGTCGCTAGTGTCGATATAAAATTATCTAACTTCTACAAGGAGAATACCACGCAAAGAGGAGAGAATGATATTTTATTTCTTTCTATTTAGCTGGATTCTTACATCTATGGCATATTATAATACACTAAAGGATGAACCCGAGCGAAGCAAGAGTAAACCGCTAGTTATAAATATTTTTCATATTTGTAAAACAAAATAGTAAAATTTAAAAATAGTACCTACCTAATCTTTGAAGATCGCAATGAAAATAATATCATATATTATATTATCATTTTCCATACACTAACAACGGTTACTATGGCAACCATGACGGTTTTTCGTGAGGCGACCTTGAAATTTTACTCTTATGTGCGCAAAGAACTCTCACTTCAAAAATATTTATGAAATCTCAATTAAGTATTTATTTAATCAAAATACCTACTACATTCTAAACTATAATAATGCAAAAGTTTGTGTGTATGTTTCTTACTACCCCAAAAAGACTGGACGGATTTGGATGAAATTGAACACAGATAGACTATAACCTGGAGATACATAATATAGGCCACTGTTATTAATAAAGTTAGCCAAAACGGGCCTGTTATATATACTACAATTGACAAAAAAATCCAAAAACATAGTTTTATTTAATATTTCCAATATTCGCGTAAATCTAAGACAGTATTAATAAAAGAAAATAAAATGTTATAAAAATAAAAAAACTGACTAAAAAGATGAAAACAAATTGACGAAGGAATACATACATATTCATTTTTGCTGCGAGATGTACATTATGAAGATAATTGCCTCCGACTGCATAATAAATACTATATCCCTTCGCCAACTTTTGTTCATCTTTTTAGTTAGCTTTTATGCAGTCGGGTTTTTATTTTTATAATATATTTTTTATTTATAGCTTTTTAGTTTTTGCTAATTAGACATTTGAAGTTATTTTTAGCATTTTTTTATCTTAAATTACTTTTAATTAAAAATTAAAAGTAATTTAGGATAAAAAAACATTTAAATAATATATATTTGTGATTGCCACTTAAAAACCTTTATTTTGATATCCCTATTAATTGGTTTGGAAGTTTTTTTTAAAGACACAAATTGGTATCTGAAATCCGTCATTTTAATTTTAATATTCTTTATATTATGGTCTATTTATTTATTACACTCGCGTTCTCAAAACGAATCTAACGACGTATGAATCATCAAAAGAAACACATAGGAACAAACAAACAAACAAACAAACAAACAAACAAACAAACAAACATACATACATACATACATACATACATACATACATACATACATACATACATACATACATACATACATAGACTGATAAATACATTACCCTCCTCTGCGTCGTGTAGTCGGGTAAAAAGGGAAAGCGGAGTATTAGTATAAGTTAATAGTATATATTAGCTAGTAGACTAGTAAGATATTAATCACTATTACAAAGACATGATAAAAATACATCTTGATAAGAGGCCATAAATAGTTTTACATTTTAAGAAAGAAACACTTGTTTAGATATCAGAAAAAGACAAAGTAAAGTTAGATAGCGCTCAGATGTCATGAAAAAGGCAAATATGAAGAACTATTGAAGCAATATCATTAAATTATCTACTTTCAAACAGTTTGAATTTACCTACAGACATACAAATTCACGATAAAATCGTCTTGTAGATATTAAATATAATAAAAACTATCAAACGATATATCAATCAGGTTACTTCAATAAATGTCGCATTGAAGAAAAATTCCAAAGTCTACGTGACTTTGAGCATGAGTCGCCTATTTTGTAAAAGGTTAATAACTCATACCGTTATTTTGCTAATAAAATGATACAAGTGCTAAGCTGATTTAAAAGGAATTTTTTCAATTAATTTCTATACCATATTATATATGTATATTTTACTCGAATCCATATCCATATCCAAACTTATCTATGCATATTATAAATGTGAAAGTGTGTTTGTTATGTAATGTATCGGTTTGGCGTGATTTTTTGTGTAGAAATAGTTGGAGGGCTGGAGAGTGACATAGGCTTCTTTTTACTACCTCATTTCCACGCAAAAACACGCTATAATTCAACCCACAACAACTCATCTTACGTATGCATATTGTACAATGTACATATAGATAGACTTATCTATTCCATACTAACCATTAAAACGTAGGTACCTAGGCAGTGAGTTGCTAGAATGCTTATTCATCTAAAAAAACAAAAAAAAAAGAAAATAATTTGTCAATGACAAGAAAACATACAACTCAACTATACACTCGTTTACTTTTATTAATTTTTATTTCTTCCCAAGTTTCTGCACCACAAAGAGACGACTTCTTTAAAATTAGTATCCCTTCTTAGAACTGCAAAATTCATGTTACGTCATACAAATTTTATCAAAATTTATTAAGCCTTTTGGCCTTGAATACCAAGCTGACATATTAATTTCGCATCTATAATATCAGTATGGGCTATATTTCTAATTATACGTCTAGACAACGATTCATTTAAAAAACGTGGAACCCTTCGAGGCAGGAAGGATGCCTGTAAATACTATCTCATCACATAGTGACATTTACTTCTGGGAAGTGAACGCATTCCGACGGTCAATCTATGAATGACTCGGGGTGTCCATGATTTCGTATGGAAAATTAAAAAAAAAATTTAAAGCTGAATTTTGACAATATATAACTTTTTTTTAATAATGTACATTCATTCCTTATATGTGTTTACTGACGACTTACATAGGTTCTATTCAAAGGTGTCCCTTTTGTCAAGTTTTATTACTAGCAGTGGTCAATATATAAATCCAGTTCATTTCAAATAAATTCTGTCTAACCGTTTTAGCATTAAAAAAAACGTGTGTGTGTACTTATGTACGCACGTAAGAAATTATACTTCTTTGGCGTAACAGAACAAAAATAGCTAAAGATTTCATCCCGTATATCACTCTCTGTTTGTAAAAGGAATGCAACTAACTTCATCATGTCGCTTTTTGACTGTCGGTGTGCGCGCGCGTCACAATAACTATTATAAACTTTCTTTCTTTATAATATATTATAAATTTTCTTTTAACAAACCTATGTACTAGATTACAAAACATCATATACTATTTACACCAGTAGTAGAAACATGTTACTATACATGTCTAATTGGTACCTGGGCGACTTTCGGTACAGATATAAAAATTGGCTTTTTAAATAAACTTATAACGCGAAACCTTATCTAAATACAAAATCGTTAGAGCCATCTCCAAGATACAAAAAATAAATTTATATACATATTATCTATACTTCTACACTACTATTATAAAGAGGAAAGAATTTTTTTATATATATTTGTAACGAATAAACTTAAAAACTACTTGACCGATTTTGATAAAATTTGGTAAGAATTTGTTTGAAAATCATCTCTTAAGGGGGTGAAAATTGGGATGAAAGTTTATATGGGGAATCAACCCAGGGACCAACTCGAGCGAAGCGAGTGTGAGTCGCTAGTTATTACATAAATATACGAGAATTGCACATTTATATTATAAAATTACGTGTGTTGCTTATCTTTAATAATAAAATCGCAAATTAATCTTTGATTAGAGTCATTTGATTGATTATGATAAAGTTTTGTGTTAAACAAAGCCATACTAAGATTATAAATCTTTATGTTAATAAAATATCAGAAAATAATGGTCATGGCGGCCTATCTTAATGAGATTAGCCATGTGTGCAGATTTTGATATTTTTTTATCACCTGAACTTAAGTTGAATGATATTTAGCTGTAGTTGGGCGCGATAGGTCAGTCTATTTACGAAAACTAGATTTTTTGAAATTTTGTATCAAACCAAGTCTGTGATAGGACAATTTAAGTCAAAAAAGTAGAAGATTAATTAAAGTCGGTCCCTAATTATCAAAAATATTATAACACACAAAAAAACCGCATTCATTTTTCGATGTTATTGAAAAAGATATTTTTAGATGGGTAGATAATTAAAAAAAAACAAACAAGGAAGTAATATTTTTACTTATTTTTAGATATACACAGTATTGATGTGCGATAAAAAATATCTAGCTGTAAAAATCTTATCAGCTCTTGTATTATTCGATACGGTTGTTGACTTTATATTTGAAGTGATTAAAACTATATTAACGACGCTTAAAGATATTTTATATCAAGGTGTTTTTTCCTTACTGTGGATCATAAGGTACTTTGAAAGGATTAACTTTCCTATCCATTATACTAAAGCATCTAGGCACAATAACTTCTAAACATCCAAAACATTTAAAAATTAACTTCATTTTGATATCCTTCTCTATAACTAATATAGTCTAATAAAAAAGTACTAAGCAAAAACTAAAGACATTTTATGAGAACTGAAAACTAATTAAAAGTGACCAACGATCCGTCAAATTTCAATGTCTTGTGTTTTTACCTATTTTACATTTTACATTGCCTTTTTTACACTGATGAGTCAATTTGTTAGATCCTTACTGCATCCAGCATATCTCTCAACTAATAAGACTCAGTCCCGAATTCGATGTTCATTTTGGGCAAGCTTTTACTAAAAGTAGCCTTTAAACTCATATAGATAAAATACGCTAGAAAATAGTATATCTGTGTACTTTTGTTACTTCTTCACACTGAAACAGCCGAACGAATTTGGGGGAACTAATAAGGCAGATAAATTATGATCTGTATTGACACATAAGGTATTGTTAGTAATAAAGTTTGCTAAAAAGGTAGCTCAGCCAGTACCTATCATCATCACCAGTATCATATTAAATCATAAATAAGAGACCTAAGCATTTCAATAATGACGATCTAGCTTACAAATTTTCATTTCCTATTTAAACCCTTTAGATGGGATAATTTAAAAAAATCTCACCTAAATTCTCACCTTCGTTATGTAAAGAATTCTGGAACAAACGTGCTTTATTTTAATACTTTCTTAGATATACGTGAATATTTAACATTTTAAATAAAACTATCTTTTCGATTTTTATGGCGGATTTATTTTGATTTTTGGTTCCCGACATTTCGAATGCTTTACAGCAATCATGGTCACGGGAGAGACCGTCTCTGTCGGTCAAAACGATATTTTTATTTAAAATGCTTTATTTTTCTAAGAAGGTATTCTTCGGTTAATGAATATAAGATATTTATTACGCAGGGTACTTACATACAAACTTATTGTAATAATAATAAAACTGAAACAGAAACTCTTTATAGCACACACAAAAAGAAAACAAAAACAATACAATAACAGGAAAGTGTACAAGAGGCGGGAGAGATTGTACTGTAATATTATAAACAAATATTTTCTTCATTCGATTTAATAGGTATAGGTATATATAAATTGATTATGGATATATGTTCATCATCAGAGTCTATAATGTCATCAATAATAGTTTTTTTTATCAGTAATAAGTCTATTCATAGACATGAGTACTTTTCCGTAACAAATATTTTGTACGTTTTATTTAAGTAATGATAAAATGTTAGTTATCCAATTAACAATACTATATTGCAAAATGTACTAAATCACTTTCTTAGCGCGTGCTTCTATACAAATCGGAAATGATAATAAAACGACACTATTGATTTTGTTTTCATCAAATAGTTCTAAGCAAATGTTATTGGGAAGCTTCATTGTTATTCCAAGTGCAAAAACTTTTAGTTGTGACGAAATATTTGTAAATATTGTGATGAAATTTATGCTTAAACTGACTAAATCTGAAGTTATATTTGTTGTAAAGTTCGTGCACACATGTCTTAGATATATCCATATATCTACGACATGTGTGCACGATATATCCATGTGAAATGTTATTGTTTAACCATACAATATACTATATAGTATATTATAACACTGCCTCGGAAGTCTAGTGGCTATTATGTACAGTCCAAATCCAGAGGTCCTGGGTTCGAGTCCCACGTCGGGACGAAAGAAGAAGCCGACGTCGTACTCGAGCGATATCAGATTGAAACAAAGACATACTTCCGCAATCATTTGTAATAATTTCTTAGAAAAATTACTATACAAATTATTTTATAATATCTAGTAATAATAATAAATATATTACTAAAGTGAAACATATTTTTCCTTATCTATATAGGTTATATGCTGATTTTCGACGAGTGTGACGTCTTGCTTTATCACTTGTCATTGATTTTTTATCTCACATTGCATAATGGCAATCTACTACGCTCTACTTCAATGTGAGCCGTACCATAATTTACATTTTATATTTAGTCTTTACGTTTTATTTAATTTTATACGTTTAATTTCAATTTTACTGGTACAAGATACTACACAGGACATAAATTAACGCACCGTGTCTAATTGAGATATTGAACATAAATAAATATTTTTAATGTTATTTAAGGGTACATAACTTTGACACTACTAATAATTTATAAATAATTTAATATAAATAATTTATAAAATAACGAACAGAGGGAAGCCAGTTGCCAAGCTGGTCTAAGTTGCGCACCCGTTCAGATGAAACTTAAGATGCAAATCATTAGGTTTATAACAAATGAATGTTGAAAATAATACATGAAGAGTCCGTAACAGAGCATACATTCTTACAACTGTACATGTTATAACAAAAGAAAGATCTAGACTAAATGAAGCCCTAATTATAAGCAACATTATATTCTAATAAGACAATAACATAATAATTAAATAATAATTAATAGTTTACATTAGTAGGCAAAAATAAAATTAAAATTAAGTACTAAAACAAAAGATAAAAATGTGTTGTTTTTTTTAAATTATTCAATGATCAATTAATTATTGATAGTTGATTGAAGAAACTTAAATGTTATGGTTTTTTTAATATATAAACAAAATCAGAATAAACGTCAATATCATGGCTTGAGTATAATGTGTTACTTAAGTAAGTAACACATTATGCTAGTAAGTATTTTTTAAGTATATTGTTTTTTAGAGAAGTTGCGTCTTACAATTATGTATATTATATCATTTCATGATTACTTTTATTGTTTTTCTATAATTAGGCATTTCTAGTACTTAAAAAATCTAATTAGATTTATATCTGTATCCTAAATCTATCCATCCAACCATTTCAGAGAGAATGTGGAACAAACATACACACACAGGCATACAAACCTGCATTAATAATAGTTGATATACCACCGATATGACATTAAAAAGTTATTTTTAATATATAAAAAAAACCCTAGTTAGGACAGTCCCAAATCTTTAGAAATCGTACGCACCCTACGAGTTACAGGAAACACGTGGATATCGTACGATCTTACGTATGACGCAATAGAGGAACCAATCGACTCCCGAGCAAGCATCGCCGATAAGATTTTAGGGCGCGTCCCATTTGCAATAAAATTACTTATCTTTTTAAGAAAGTCACTGTTATTTGTGCTCGGACTTTTGGAATGCGTCACTCGACATTTGTCAGTCATTTTTTATATTTAAATTTATAAGTAATTAGTTCTGTACTACTCGTATAGAAATACTTACTTAATAATCCAAGTAATTATTGAATATTCTGTGCTAATAACACTTCTATCTGTATATAAATATTATAAATGTGAAAGTTTGTAAGTATGGATGTTTGTCACTCTTTCATGCTAAAACGACTGGACATATTTAGATGAAATTTAGCACACAGATAGACTATAATCTGGAGTTACACATAGGCTACTGTTAGAAATGAACTATGCCAAAAGATGGCGCTGCCAGTAAATAATATCCATATTCCATACTAATATTATAAATGTGAAAGTGTGTTTGTTTGTTTGTCCTTCTTTAACATCGAAACAAAGTGACGGATTAGCGCGGACTGCGGGAGATTATCTCATTCCCATGGGGATACACGTTATAATACAACCCAAAAAATATTTATGATCAACATTACTTGAAACTTGATATTAATGTTCTTCAATAAAATTAAATACATATATATTTTATATATATTTTAGAATAATTCGAAATTCATTCCATGAGGCGGTAAAATAGGGAATTAAAGTTTGTATGAAACCTACCTTTTAGGAGTTTTTTTTTATAGTTTTAGCGCGAAAAAGATGAAAAAACGTTCACGATGGATTATAGTATTATGCGGTCGGAGACATACACGTTTCATCCTTGCCGCAAGATGTACATACTCGTATGTATGTCTTATAATATAAATAATAATAGTAAATTTCCAAATCGGTTCACGCGCCTTCGAGTAATTGGTGAATATACATTAAAAGATGTATTCCAACGAATTGAGAACGTCCTCCTTTTTGGAAGTCGGTTAACAAATAGTAGGTCACTCATGCCTACAAATTAAATCATGGAAAAATTTACGGCTATTTATTGTACATTTACTGTCACAAATTGACAATTAGAGTACCTACAATTTCATTTTAAGTATAACATATGTATGTATATATATAATTAGAATTAAAAGTTAGGTTGCAAAGCGGATCTGATATTTTAGAATGACAATTAAACCTATCACAGGATATAAACGCCTAACGATTATTCCTAATATTTAGTAAGAGCCTCCGTGGCGCAATGGTTAGCGCGTTCGGCTGTTAACCGAAAGGTTGGTGGTTCGACCCCACCCGGGGGCGGTGTATCAAAACCTATAACATTTTTTATATTTTGTTACCAATATTAAATAAATTTAAATAAAGCTTACTTAAATATATTATATAATAAATAGCTTCGATTTTCATATTTCAGATATTTTAAAAATATCACCTGCCGTCTTCATACATGCAGTTGTAATACCTACCATAATTAAAGGAAACTA
The DNA here is from genome assembly GCA_951806755.1 of Brenthis hecate. NCBI lineage: Eukaryota > Metazoa > Arthropoda > Insecta > Lepidoptera > Nymphalidae > Brenthis > Brenthis hecate. The sequence continues at coordinate 1,059,154 of OX638257.1, forward strand.
CCAATATCAGAATTTGCGCCAATATCACCATAGGATCACTTCTACCATATACTTTAGGATTTATAGAATAACTAGCGGCTCACCCTCGTTTCGCTCGGGTTCGTCCCTAGGTTATACGTTTTAACGATTTGTTTGGAATAGATAGACTATCCTCTCTCTCTCTCTCTCTCTCTATATATATATATATATATATATATATATATATATATATATATATATATATATATATATATATATATATATATATATATATATATATATATATATCCCGTGGGAATGAGATAAATAGTAGAGAATAAAAAGTAGCCTATGATACTTTTTAGCCCTCCATTATCTCCAAACAAAAAATCACGCCAATCTGTTTCGACTTTTGACGCGAAAGAAGGACAAACAAAGTTCGAGAAAAAAGAAAAATATACAGAGCATGAATAGAATGGAACAAATCTTCCTAGATATTTTAAATAACCGAATTTGTTAAAGAAATTCAGTAAGTCAATGGTCCAATAATTTCAAGAAGTTAAGACCAGAGTTTCCAATAAAAACTTGTGTGTGTACTTTAATGTACACACACAAGTACGCACATAAGAAGTTGAACTTCTTTGACGTAACAGAACAAAAATAGCTAAAGATTTCATCCCGTATGTCACAACTCTCTGTTTGTCAAAGGAATGATAAATTAATAAAAATAAATATAATGTTTTTATCTCCACTAATATAAAACACGTGTTATAGATTTATGAATATTTGAGAAAATACCTTGTATATTATTATGTATTTTCACGGGATCCGGAGACACAGTCTTATTCTTATTATATTATATATCAGCTAACTTCATCATGTCGCTTTTTGGCTGTCGCCTGCACGCACATCGTAAAAATTTTACTCTCATAATTTTTTTCAAACGTGCCAAAAGTATTATAACTTCTACAAACTTCAGTAAAACTCACAATCTCTAAACAATCATATAGAAAGTTAAATAATATTGATTTTAAACGAAAACATTACACAGACTTTGTCATTTTCAATTACGAGTATTCTACCGCGATAATAAAACTTCTTGAAATTTATATGTGGCCATCCTTGAAGTTAAACCTACTTATTAAAAAGGTATTATGAAAACCGGTTTAATTTTTTTTTACCGGTTTACCGGTTTTAGCGGTTTAAATTTAATTAAATAATTTAAGACAAAAATTATGAGTGTCCTTTTTGCACTACAAAAACTACATAAAATTCTTATAGCGTGCACATAATATTATTACCTCAATCCGTAAATGAATCTTATACCCTAAGGTGTATCTTCATTAACCACTGCACCCATTACAAAAGGAAACCAACAAAAATTTTAACTTCTTAATGAATACAGAATTACCGCCCTTTTAAACACGGGGAAAAATCCAATGCAAGCCAATTATTTGTATCAAACTAAATTATACTTTATGCTGCTGAATATAAGGTATTAAATCAGGTTACAGCATGAACATGTTAATTGATCTGTCGTCCGGCCGTCTGTCCGTGCAGTATGTCACGTAACCAAAAAAAAGTAAAAGTTTCCATTGCTTTATAAAAAAAGATTTTGCATTATTTCTAGCTTTAAAGATTAGAAATTATTGAATTAGTATTCGTTTAGAAATCATTATAGGAAGTACTAGCGGCTCACTCTCGCTTTGCTCGGGTTCAAACAAAATCAAATCTATCCCACGAGAACCGTTCATTTTTCTATATGTATGAGCTATATTATTGTAAAATTTCATTAAAATCTATTCAGTAGTTTTTGCTTGAAAGAGTAACAAACATCCATACATCTATACATCCAGACATCTGTATATCCTCACACACTGGCTGATTTTATTTTGAGATCAATCGAGGTTGTTTCTTATACGCAGGCGGATAGAAAATCTAATATTATTTTCTTATTTAGTGGATTTTTAACCTACTCAAACGAATAACTCTCGCTTTGCTCGTTTAGGTAGCCTATATGGTATGCTCTACTAAGTCGTAGTCTATCTGTATACTGAATTTCATCCAAATCTGTCCAGCCGTGAATAACAAACATACAAACATTCATTATAATGGCATGATAAAAAATATGTTATCCTATACAATTTTTGTAATAATAATAAATATATTTAATATTGTTGCTAAGTGAAATGGGCACATGCTTGATATTTGGGGCGACCATTTTTTTCCTTGTATTATCCCAGTTTTTGTTCAAACAGGTAAAAAAAGTAATCCTTATCAGTATCAAGTTTACGATTTCCTAGAGAATGAGTCTTTGGCCATAGACAATAGTTTTCTAAGGTTTAGTTTGGAAATAATATACATATCGTATTATACATACATACATACATACATACATACATACATACATACATATATATATATATATATATATATATATATATATATATATATATATTATATATATATATATATATATATATATATTTCGTATGTTTGACTGGATTTTTATACAATTAAAGGCTACGTCTTTGATTACCGTATGCGACGAAAGTGTCGCCATCTCGAAGTGGAAAGGCATGCTTAAAACCTAACTATACTTGTACTTTATGTTATCTAAAGGTTATAGATTCGTCAGAACATACGGAGAAATGATAATAAAAATTGTTATAATACTTTCTTAAATTTAAGTGAATATTTGACATTTTAAATAAACTCTCAGGGATAGATGTACCTATATATTTAATAGTGTCGATTTTGATCGACTTAATAAAGTGAGGTTCTAAATTCACCTAGATTTTTTGTGGGTATGTTACGTGATGTCTTCTTGTTTCGATGTTAATTGTGAATAGAGTTTCATAATTAAATTATTATGAATATTTTAAATAAAACTATCATTTCCATATTTTTTACCGATTTATTTTGATTTCCGACATTTCGAATGCTTCACGGCAATCTTGATTACTGATGATTGAAGAGATAGATGTTAGATACCTCTAGTTCCATCTAAATATCCAAAAAAAAAATAACGTTCTTTTAAAATACGGTGTATTTTTTGTAAATTTATTTTCCGCAATATTGTTTAAAAATAAAGAATTACGAAATATTCATATTGTTTAAAACTAACGACTTTGCCAAGCCACAATAGTATGCAAAATGTTACTTTTATAGTAATAATAAAATAAAAAATAAAAATAGTATTATATTTATAGTATGTATATATATATATATATATATATATATATATATATATATATATATATTATATATATATATATATATATATATATATATATATATATGTGTATGTGTAGTGTATCAACTATCTGGTCTCCATAACACGAGCCTCGTAGCTTACCATGGAACTAGATGGTGCTGTGTGTTAATGTCCCAACATATTTATTTATTATTACATTATTTAGTAATAAACTTCTATGTATATTGATTGTATTGATATATAAAAACATATATACACATTTTATAAGAAATATCTCTTCAAAAATAACATGACAAAAATAACAAAGAATAAAATTCATTAATTAAAATTGCTAACTGTCTAAACACAAATTCCAACTTACATATAAAGTACTTTTTTAAACGAAACAACGTGCTTTAATTTTGTCACCCGAAAAGCAATAGATAGATTAGATTTGAAAAAATCGCAATTCAGTTTCGAATGTTGTATTTTTTTTGAGGTCACTTTTGAGCGTTTTCTCTTTGAAAGAAAGAGAAAACGCTTCTTTACGACAACAATGTAAAAGATCAGGGTATTCCGGCAACTGGTCAACGTTGAGTTGTTAGCAATTGGTACGAGTGACCTTGAAAATCACAATGTATGTAGTCAAAGTATTGCCCAATTCCTAAAAATCACTGACCATTTTTGACCATTTTCTACCAATTTAGACCACTTCTTAAGAAACCAAATTTCATCATTTGGGCCGCTAAATAGATGGAACCCACTTTTGCTACCAGACGCTAATTGTGTATCATGAGTTTTTGTATACATAATATCTTGGATATAATTTTATACAATAATTATGTAATCAACTTATTTATTTCAATAATTTTCCTAGGAATCTTACTTTTCTTTTCATAATATCATATTTTTCCTATAAAAGCCCGTTAAGCTGCTTTTCTTTATACCTAAATATAGAATCATTGGAACTCTACCGGCTTAAGTTCTTTTTTTTTTAAATCAATATATTATTTAGTAGCGATTTTCTATTTTTATCTTGTTAATAGGAATATTTACAATGCTTCGATGTCTTTTATTGGGTTTCCGGTATTTCAGCTTTACTAAAAGCCGTAATCGAAAGAATACTGTCGGTGACTGTGGAAGCTTTAGGCTCTTTTCTATTTTCACATACATTTCCTTTGAGGTAGACTCCTTATCAACTCTTCCCTTTAATATCATGCTTTCTATCCATATCATCACACTGTGTTAATAGGCTAAAAATAAAAAAAAATATGCATATCTCTTTGCGGGAACAAAACCCGGGACTTCTGACGTTCTGGACAATGATATTCAAACATTATTGCCACTCGTTCGGTGTCAACGGTAAATTACAAATACGAAGGTAATCTGTCGATCTGTCAGTCAATTAATTTATTGCTAGATTTTCCTTATCGTATTGCCAGAAAAAACCCGTCGGGCGTGGGCGTTGATTATAGATCTACATAGTAACAAAGAATCTCGTGGAGTATTCCCATAAAACAGGAATTTTCCTTTATAATCCCTTCCATTATCCTGTAAAATTATATCTTTAGAGTATATTCAGTGGATAACAAAGTATAAGTACATGACAATGCTCATCATAATGGTTTTCATATGTAATCTATACTCTATACTAATTTCTATGGATTTTAGATATAAACAAATAAATAAATATGCTTTGATATAACACACAGTACTATCTAGTTCCATGGTAAGCTACGAGGCTTTTGTTATAGATACCAGATAGTTGATACGCTACACATTTGTAACATTAAATTCATACGTATTATAAATATTAACATCCATGACTGGAGTACAAACATTCGTGCTCATCACACAAATGAATGCCCCCGGCGGGACTCGAACCCTATTCGCTGACACAGCAAGTAAGACACAAACTGAATCAAACGTGTCGTCAAATATATGACACAGTAAATGTAATTAATGACTAGCAAAACCAGCGGCTTCGCTCGCGCTAAAACTAAAAAAACTCTAAAAAGGTATTTTCATACAAACTTTCGTCCCCTATTTTACTGCCTTATAGGATGAAGTTTGAAAAATGCTATAACACGTATTTATTTAATCTTATTGAAGAGCATTAATACCAAGTTTCAAGTAAATCTGATCATAAATATTTTTTGGATTGTATTATAATTTATAACGTATTTTCCCGTGGGCATTAGATAATCTACCGTAATAAAAATTAGCCTATGTCACTCTCCAGCCCTCCAACTATCTCTACACAAAATATCACACCAACCTATTACTCCGCTTCGACATGAAAGAAGGACAAACAAACACACTTTCACATTTATAATATGAGTATGGATTTTCTGGTCTAACTACAAAGAGTTACTAATGAAGAACCAGACACGCTAAAATCACACCCTAGTGCAAGTACTAGGAGAGCGAAAGCTGTCTCACTTACTCACTGACTAAGCATGAAATCTCCAAAACTACTCTATCTGTGAAGAATGTTGGAAAAAGTGTTAAAGACTAGCGACTCACCCTCGCTTTGCTCGGGTTCGACCCTAGTGAAAAACAAAAACATATCTATCCCACGGGAACCGTACAATCCGGGATAAAAATAACCTATGTGCTATTCCAGACTATAATATATCTCTGAGCCGTGATTGACAAACATCCATCCAAACTTTCGCATTTGTAATATTTATAACATATATTATATGGAATAGATTTTACTGTTAAAGAAATAAATATGAGTTTCTGGTTACATAATGATACTTTAATTCGAATAAAATTTGGTCTTAGCTATGGACAAATAAAGTTCTTACGCGGAGCCGCGGTCAAAGCTAATATAAGTCTATAATCTATACTAATATTATAAAGAGGCAGAGTTTGCTTGTTTGTTTGAAAAATTATTTTTGTTTGAGATAGTCTGTTTATTTAGGAAGGCCATAGGCTATATATCATCATTACTACCCAAAGGAACAGTAATCATTTTCAAGAATTCGGGCAAACTTCCATACATTATTGTAAAACTGATGTTAATAATCAAACAAATTTAACGCGGGTGAAACTACGGGGCGCAGCTAGTATATAAGTGAAGATATCGATGTTTCATCTTGTAATTATTCCAACGTACTCAAGTTGGAGCTTTGATGTGCAGATTAGTTGAAACAAATTGTTATTTAATGAACTGCATTCACTTACAAGATCACAAATTATAGAAATTATTAAGTCATTACTTGCATATATTTTGCTCCCATTAAAGTGTCATAAAATAGACTTAGCAGTAAGTATAACTGCTAAAGTTTTTTTATTTATGTTCCATAGAAAATAGTTATACGTAATTTGCTTTAAGGCGGCTACAGACGCAATATGCTTCATAAATTTTTGGTTTGGGGTTTCAATGCGTTTCAGTTTCGTGTGTAGCTGCCTTAAAAGGTAGGCTACCATCCATTATTTATTGAACTTTGAATGACTTTTAATAGGAATGTAATTGATGCTTATTAAGTAAGATCTAGCCAATCCTTTAACTGTCAATGTCAATATTCTTTAAACTGGGCGACTGAGCTTCTCTCGACGTTTTGTGAAATCTTGTTTTTTTCGGAAAACATGTAACAATTTCGTTTTTTTTTTTTAGAAAAGACATTTAAAAAGTAAAAAGCAAAGCTTTATCTACATACAAAATTTGATCCAAATCGTTACAGCCGTTTCCGAGATACACTAAATAAATTAATATATATTTAAAAATTGTTCATTTAATATTATAACATAGTATAGAACAAAGTTTGCCACTAAATAGTAAAAAAGCTATCGAGCTTTCTATTTTTGAACAACAAATTTTAATATTCTATCTTCAGGGTATTGTAGGCGGTAGAGCTTTTCTCATAAATTAGATTAACTATTTTCATCGTGATTGAGCTTACACAATTGCTATTTAACATAAAAAATAGGGCAAAATTTTATTTGTGACTAACAAACAATATTGTTTTATTTACAAGAGACTCACCCTCTCTTCGCTCAGGTGCTTTCAATGCCCTACAGTTGGCTGTTACTTCAGGTCATAGCCTATTTGTGTACTAAATTTCGTCAAAATCCGTTCAGCATTTTCAACGTGAAGGTATAACAAATATACATACACATATACAATCTTTCACATGTATATATAATAGTACTAGACCCAAGTCTGTACGCCTTACAAATGAGAAAGTTTGGATGGTACGTTTCAACGGTTAGTACGGAATGATACACTATATAATATATATACAAAAAGTCACACCAATTCGTCACACTGTTTCAACGTGAAAGAAGGACAAACAAACACACTTTCATATTTATAATATTAAAGTATAGATAAACTGCCTAAACAACTTCCCAAGCGCCTCCACATTGTACTAAATTTTTATCGCAATAACTTATCAGGTTAGTTGTATAAGAATGCATATATGTGCAAACTGATACATACATTAATTTTTACATATATGTAATATATATTAATAAGAAAAGAGAGAAAAAAAATTTTTTTTCTCTCTTTCGATTCTTCTCGAAAAATTATCTACACAAGGCGAAATAAAATCCTTGAACATATTCAGTTCGGCCTTAAAGCGTTTACATATACATGAAGTTTTTGGAATATACTGTAACACAAGCATGTATGAATAATAATAATGTTCACTAATACGTATAGGTACGAGTATACATAAATAAGGAGGTAAACTTTTAAGCAATTCTCTTTGTCAAAGTCCTTAAGAAAAAAAATGAGTGCTTGTCACCTTTACGCGCGGTTGAAGTAAAACCTCTTTGGCAAATATCGCATTTAAATTAAAACAGATCTATTTTTAACCGACTTCCAAGAAGGAGGAAGTTCTCAATTCGGTGAATCTTTTTTTTATATATGTTCACCGATTATTCGAAGACGCCTGAACCTATTTGGAATTGAAATGTTTTTTTTTCGAAGGGTATACCTACTACCCAGATATTTAAATTTTATCGAAATCGGTCGAGCGGTTTTTTAAAAAATCAACAATAAATATATTTTTTAAATAAATTGTTTAATCGAATATGTTATTAAAAAATTTTCTTCTTACACATTACCTGCTTATTACGTCTACACTAAAAATGGAAAAATAAAAACCGAGTTCCAGCAAATGATGCAAAGCAAATCTAATATATTTCGATACGTAAAATACATCACAAATTGATGTATAATATTTTAACTATAATTAGAGTACATATTTTAAAATATTGTCGGCTGGCGCTGACTTCGAAAATATCTGATTAGGTATCTATTCTACATGAAAACCTCCGCTTAGTTATTTTTTTACATTTTAGTGCCTTGAAGTCGGTTTAATTTATTTTTTTTAAGTTTTAAAGTTGCATTTCCGTTTCATCGAGTTTCAAATCACAACGATTCTAGAAGTTTCTTCTATAAGGAAGTTTAACTTCAGAAAACAGAAAATATCTGTCTCTCACTTTTTTTTCTATATAATATGTAGATAAACCAGTAGCTTTGAAACTTCTTAAAAATACACTGCATATATACATATATAATCCCTCTACGACCGCGTACACGCCGGCGTGTCAGATAAAAATAGAGTTCTTAGAATTTTAATTAATTTCTTAGAAATTTATCTGGAGGTGATAACAAAATAGATGCTGTGCATCACATGAAAAGGTTAAATCGAATGGTTTTTTCTAATATGTCCGTATAAGGTTTTTAGGAAAATTTATAAAATCGGGGAAAACTGAAAGTGCTTTTCTTGTGATGATTTTTGTATGAACAATTACAAACAAAATTGAAAGTCTGTCTGGTCAACTAGCTAAAATATAATAAAAATATATTGTTAAAGGAAATATTCCACATAATGTAAGGGGAATGTTAGAGCAGTAGTAATGCGCTCGCTATGGAAACCGAGTGAAGCGGGTCCTAACCCCGGGTCTCGCACCTCTAATGTTTTCATGTACGATTCATTTTAAACATAATTACTACTTGTCTTACTTACGGTGAAGAAAAAAACCATCGGGAGTCTGCATGCCTGTCTGAGAGAATATAACAAGTTTTCGAAAGACATGTGAAGTCCGCCAACGCGTACTTAGCCATCGTGGTGGTCTATGGCCTGATTCCCGTCGCATTAAAGGGAAGCCCGTGCCCAGCAGGGGGACGTTAAAAAGGGCTTAATACGAACGTAAGCTTAACAGTAGGATATAACTTTAATTACCATTAATGTACATATGAATCATTATCAAATACTTCGACAATAAGCTATTAAATTCTCACCGGTAGTGAGTCAAATCACGCCATTATTGTTCTTTGTTTAGAAAACATCACATTCCAACACTTTCTATTTCAGAATTTCATCTTAAAGCATTAAATACCTACTGCAACTGAGAAGTTACTAATTATACACTCATTTGAATTCCAATTCAAATGTTTGTACTTAAATATATTTTGTCCTAAGATAAAACTATTATTAAAAAAATTAACTTCAAAGCTGGTAATAATAGCAACACAAGTAATATTTTCTAATTGTATCACTAAAGTAACCCCAATTTTTTTTTAATATTTTAGGATTTGTGGGTAGACACCGTCTGTAATAACAATGATTTTTCAGACATCAACGACCTCAGTCTCTCTTGTGACCATTTTTTACTATAAATCATTCAATAATTGAGAACAAAAAAACCATAATAAAATAAAACCGTTACAAATAATTTTAATTAAAATGTCATATAATTTATCCGTACCAAGTAAACTGTTTGTTTGTTTGTCCTTCACAACAATTTCCGAAGTTATCACCTAACATACTGAAATATGCTTTTCAATTGAGTACCTCTTTTTTACTAACTTGTGCTAATACTTTTTAAAACATTACCTATTCAAAAGACTATACATGAGATATTTTTAACTTATAAGTTACTAGCAGACCCGCGGCTTCGCTCGCGCTAAAACTACAAAAAAGGTACTTTCATACAAGCTTTTATCCCCTATTTTACCCCCACACAGGATGAATTTCAAAAATTCTTAAACATGTATTTATTTAATTTTGTTGAAGAGCATAAATACCAAGTTTCAAGTAATTCTGATAATAAATATTTTTTTGGATTATATAATAACGTGTTTTCTCGTGGGAATAAGATAATCTCCCGCGGTAAAAAAATTGCCTATGTCACTCTCCAACTATCTCCACAGAAAAAATCACGTCAATCCTTCACTCCATTCGACGTGAAAGAAGGACAAACAAATAAACAAACAAACAAACACACTTTCACATTTACAATATTAGTATGGATAGAATAACAAAAAACATTCCTTGAATTGTAATTTTACCTATTATCTACAATCGCTCAATTATGAAAAAATACAATAGATCGAATTTGATGATCGATTGATGATTGAAATAAATTCATAGAGAGTCAAATCACACCCAAAAAAATTTATGATATATCTTTATCATCATAGACAAGTTCAGTACCTTTTCCTCCTCTGCTTATCAACAGTTTTGAATTTTTTTGTTTACTACCTATTGAAAAGCTTTTGTGATAAAAAAAATTGGACACACTTAATTTTTTTACCTAGATCAGTTAAGTCTATTCATATATATTTCCCTCAAATTTTCCATAATGTTTATGGTCGAATTTCGTCCACTGGACGTAGTTATAATCAAGTGAGCTATTTTCTTCGACAGGTCGATAGAAAACAAATAAAAGCTCGACACAATATGATATTAAAATTAGAACGAAAGACACTTAATAAAGCTTTCGCCCTATTTTATTCAAATATTAAATATCTTCAATTATATATTACTAGCAACTTACCCTCAGTTCGCTCAGATTCGCCTCTAGAAAACACAAACAAATTATCCCACGGGAACCGTACATTTTTCCGGAATAAAAAGTAGCCTATGTGGTATTCCAGACTATAATCTATCTCTGTGCCAAATTTCAACCAGGTCCATTCAGCCATTCTGGCGTAATCGCGTAACAAACATCCATCCAAACATCTAAGTTTTCACATTTATAACATTAGTAAGATTAGTTAGAGCTACATCTCTTGGGGCTTAAGGAAAAGCTCACCTATCTTGTTAATTGCGTTACGATTAACTTTTTAATAAATGTACAAATTAAACAAAATATTAACGATGTCCATTTTAATTAAATCCAAAAAGTTCTGTAACAAAAATAATTTAATTTTTCTTATTAGTTTTGGCAAAAACGTGTTTAATGAAAAACAAATTCTATCTTACTTAACCTATTTACATGAAATAAAATTTAGATGTATGTTGTAAAGCAACTTTTAAAATATTTTCTTTCCGTCTGTCTGTTTGTTTAATTGTAATCGCTATTTTTAATAAAAAATATGTACCTACACGTAGCAAGACTCGCAGCTAGTATAAAACATGTGTCTCCGACTGTATAATACTATGTTCCTTCGACGTCAACTTGTTCTCTGATTTTTAGTTTTTCTTTACGCATATCTGTATTTTATTTTTTGTAAACAATTTTACAAATGGCGAAATAAAAGTAAGATTCAAAAATATGGGAGCAATATTTATTTTTGGTAAGGTACAAGTTTCTTATCATTATTCCTTTGGCAAACAATTAATTTTAATTAAAAGTTGTATTATTTGAAATCAGTCTTCGAATCAATATTGATAGCCCAAATGTCTGGTTAAATGACTTTATGCTATTGGTTTTTTTTTATTTTTAATCTTTAAAGATGATTTTCACTGGGAAAGTTGATTAGACGAAAATGACTAAGGCATTCCGGAAAAGACATGGTTTACCTATAACTTACTGTCAGTCAGAGGACGGCGTCAAATATGAGTGTCATAGAGTATAACTAGCGTTTTCCCGCAATGCCGCTCGCTTTATTTATTTATGAAATGCCTCGCTCCTAAGTATCACATCATACAATATTTTAAGTTTATTTAAAGAATTTTAAAATTTTATTTTTAATCGAAATAAAAATGTATTAATTTGTAATTCTGCTTACTGTATCTTCAAAAATAACGGATTTTTTTGAACTTCCAACTTTTTTTACCTTTTTAAGGTTTGAATTGACAAAAATCTGTCTTTGAGGAATCTACAAATACATAGCTGTCCGATTCTGTATTTATACATTCTAAGATTTCGTGATTAATCAATGAGATCAATATTTTATTTTTATAAATATATATTTTATTTCCAACGTGATTACCACTTCTCTTACTGTACTTACTCATGGTGAAGGAAAACATCGTGAGGAAGCATGTGAGAGAGAACCTACCAAAAGTTTTTGAAAGACATGTGACTCCGATGTAATCTACCTGCACTATGCCTAGGCCGTGGTAGACTGACTATGGCCAGATACACCCCCCCCCCCCCCTGTAGTATGTCCGGAGCAGGAGTAGTAGTAGGAGGAGGAGTAAGGAGGCCCATGCCAAGCAGTGGGATTTGTTAAAAAATGGCTGAATAAATACATACATACATATATATATATATATATATATATATATATATATATATATATATATATATATATATATATATATATATATAGATTTGTTATCATTACATGTAAGTAAAACGGCGTATAAAAGCTAATGCAAAGCAAGTATAAACATGACCAAAATTTCAAGAAACATTGCTAAATATTTTTAATTTTGAGTTCAATCTCCATCATCCATCAAGTCAGCTGAAACTTGCGGATATATAACAGAGACTTCCACGCTATCAGACTATTTAGCTTTTTTAAATATTTACATTTGTTTATATTTCGTACGGATAATAAGCATGTGGCGTTGAGAGATCTTGTAGTAACAAATTGATTATTTGCTATTACAAAACTTGATTGAAAATGTTACTATATCTTCTGAAGTGAGAGTACCTACGGATTTTGTACATTTTTCTTGGTATATTTTATTCCTGGTTTTTGCTTGCGATTCAATTTGAGAGGTTTGTTTATTTAAAACTAGTGACTTATACTCGCTTCACTCGAGTACATAGGTGGTGGACGAGTCGATAAAAATATCGACTTTTCTTTATATACGAGTATGTACTAGCGAGTTATCTTCGCTCGAGTGCGTCCCTAGTTACGTTTTAAATAGATATAAATATATAGTTATATATCCCAACATATTTACATATTTATTTTATTAGTACAAATAAGATAGGTATTAAGTAAAACTATCTTTTCGGATTATTTCGCGGTTTTATTTCGATTTTTGGTTCCCGACGTTTCGAATGCTTTACAGCAATCATGGTCACGGGAGATAGTAAAGTTATAGACGTCTCAAAGGCATTATACACTAGTTACAGACATTGCCTAGTGCCTACCCACTATTTTACAAAAATGATTCCAAAAATTCAAAAATGGCACCAAAGTACTTTAGAATATTTGTTGATTTTTATTTCTAAGCATTTAAAAAAATATTATTATTATAATTAAATATACAATATTATATATTTATTATAATTATATGTATATTCGCGTTAATCTAAGAAAGTATTAGAAGGTATTAAGGTTAGTTCCTTAATAAGATCTGTAACGCTTTACCCGTATTTTAACAAGATAACTTTCTTAATTTTAATTCTATTCTGAGAAATCTATACAACGTTACTAACGTAACAATAGAACAAGAAAACAAAAATGACATCGTACCATTATCATTACCAATATACCATTTCTCTTTTCAACCGACTTCAAAAGGAGGAGGTTCTCAATTCGACTGTATTTTTTTTTGCCCTTAAAATTTTAAAAATTTCACCCGCATCGCTTACAAAAATATTCTCATTAATCTAAATCTTAGAAATCATTATCTTTAGCTTCTAAAAGTTTTAAATAATTTTTTTCCTTGTCATATTAGCTTATTATAAAAAATAGCGAATGACGTGTGTGAAGTTAGGATAGATATAAGAAACACGTGTAAAATTAAAGAGTCTGTCTAAACGAATGTAAGTCGTACGTCTATGGAACACAAATCAACTTCGAATGTAAGCAAAACGTAAAGCTATCCAAAAAACTTGTTATATTGAAAAAAAACCTTCATCATGTAACTTTATTAATTTGCTAAACATTCATACACGTCATATTGAGAGCTTCCCGAATTATAATTTGCACGTTAAATAAATTACGCCTACGAAATCTATAGTAAAATATAATCTAGAAACCTAGCACGTACTGCAGATTCAGAGATACCAGGTTCGAGTTCCGAGTCAGACCAAGATAAGCTATTGAGTTTTCTATCAAGAAATTCTCAGTTATAGCCCGGAGTTGGGAAGTTGGCGCTGTTTCATTCCCGTGCAAAGAGAACGTATAGCAGTCGGTTTAATGCCTGATCTCACTAGTCGTAAAATAATTTCTACTTTCTTTATTTTAAATATTTCTTTATATTATCTCCTTAAATTCTACAACGTTTCTGGAATATGGACTTTTCAGGAGATCTAATTTAAATACATGTTAAAATACACGACATGCAAGATAATTCAATACTTATTTGAAATTCAATGGTTTTATATTCCCATAGTTATGTAACTTTGACCACGCCTACACATAATCGAATGTGAAACATAAAAAATCCCCATTTCTATTCATTCAGAAACTTTAAATTCGATTTCATAAAATTTTACTATACGTATCTCCTAATACGAATACTGAACAGTAATTTCGCTTAGTGGGTCATATTAATGATGATATTGATACGAGTATCTTCCTAACCTATTTTGGCCACAGTGGGAAATCTCATTGAGATTAGCTAACTGCATGAGATATTTATTATATTGTATAAGAGGCGTGCAGCACAAGTACACTCTCTGTCACTCTCATATTTCGTCGAGATGACATTTCGGCACGAGGTGAGAGATCATGTGCCGATGGCTTTACATGCTCTCCGGACCACGGGGGTGAAACACCCCCAACTCCACCAACTCCGGGCTGTTACTGAAACTTTCTTAACAGAAGGACTCTATGACTAAACTTTACCTGACCCGGGACTAGAGCCCAGGACCTCCGGATCTGTAACTGTACATGTTAGGCACTAGACCATTAAGCAGATAATTCAATTAATATTAATAAGTCACGTAATATACATCCAGAATACGTTTACATCCACAATAGGGTCCTGTAAAATACATAATACTAAACTAAAATAACTCATCATTTTCATAATATAAACTTTTGATAGTCTTCAAAAACCGATCTAAGCCAACGTCTACCTACCTACTCCTAAAGTACCTACCTGCCAAATTTCAGCTTTCTAAGGACTTATCTACACTATACTGCCAATCTCGGTTCGTTGTCGATCCGATATCGGTTTGGTAAAGTATTTTTATAAAAGAAACAATAATGTGCATTCAGGAAGAATTTATTAACAGTCAAGTTTTCGGTCAAATGTAAAGTGAAGAAATCTGAAGTGTGTTCAGTAATGTTTTTTATATAAAAATGCTTTAATAAACTGAAAACGGACTATAATGGGCACTACAGGTGATCGGCCCTAAGTCTAGTATTTTTCAAGATATAAATTTTCGTCAGTTAGTTATTGAGTGAACTTTCACTTTTATATGTATACATAGATTGTCCAGCTCAAAAAGTCTTCGAGACTTTTACAAACAGATGGACCACTTACGCATTTAAGATATTACTATTTACCAGCGATAAGTACGGCGTTACATTTTTACGGTTAGTATGGAATCGATAGTCCCTTGCTCTGTGAAAAACAAAAATAAACCTATCCCACGGGAACCGTACATTCTTACGGGATAAGAAATAACCTATATGCTATTCCACACTATAATGTATCTATTCCATTCAGCTATTCTGCCGTGATTGAGTACCAAACATCCATCATCAAGGATCAAGATGGAAAAATTCTTATCTTGTTTTTCTTTCTTTAAATTATTTTCCTTTCTTTAACTCTTTAAATATCGTTATAACTAACTATAAAGGTATTCTTACTAAAAAATTTAAGATCTCTTTTAAAATATTAACTCCACCCTTAGAAATTGAGTACTTTATTTTTATGTTGTTGTTAGTTCAACGTTCAAGTTTCCAGTAAGCCAATATACATATTTATATTATTACTAAGTAAAAACAAGGTATTTTAAGAAAAGTTATAAAAAAATTTTTTCGTTATTAAATAAAATATTACGAAAAATGTAGGTAATTAAATTGAAATCGCTTCTTGAAATCTAATAATTTTTATATTATTTCGTAATAGCGTTTACTCATAACTCTATAATTAAACAGATTACATATCTTCATTTCATTTTAGTAGTTTCCTTATTTTTTTTATTTCATTAATGAAGTGTAATTAGCTCGCTTTAAGCTTCGCTCGTGGGAGGACTTCGTTTCACGCTAGAATGGTTGATCTGGATACAATTTGGCACAGACATAGGTTATAGTCTGGAATACCATATACTATCCCGGAACACATTACTTTTTATCCCGGAAAAATATACGATTCCCGTGGGATAGATTTGTTCTTGTCTAGGGACGAACCCGAAGCAAAGCGAGTCTGTAGTACTTCATAACCCAAAAGAATTTTCTTGTAACAAAAGTATTTTCAAAAGTAATAATTTGTATCTAGATAAGGAAAAATATAAAAGAAACAAAGTCACAGGAAATGACTAAGCCATTGAAAACAAGAATTAAATAATTTTGAACTTACAATTAGTTACCATTATAATCTATACATATAATAAAATTTTAAGTCAAATCTGTACATTAAATTTTTTTTGAAAAAACTTATTGAAATAGTCATTATTATCGATACAGAAGCCGAATCTATAGTTTTTAGAGTTTTTATCTGTCTGTCTGTCTAAGAATGTACCACGAGAAAACCACTGGATAGATTGTGATGAAATTTGGTATGGTGATAGCTGGGTATCCGGATCAACATATAGGATATTTTTTACTGTCGGAAAATATTTCATCTCTGAGAAATCTATACTATATCATCAATATACAATGCATTGCAAACAGAACGATACAAAAAAGAGACATGATCAGAGTAACTTCCAAACAAGATATTTGTCACGTTGAAATTAGATATCATACCACATTGAATATTTCAAACGGATCGGTCAAGGATATGAAAAAAACATTTCTAGTAAAAAAAAGTCCCGATACCGGGCAGGTACCAAGTTCCTTTTGCTGTTTGCCCTTGGCTCACAAAAATTGACTCGAGTACTAGATTGTATGTATATAGTATCATAAATATTAAGCAACGTACATTGTACATGCTAAAGCTTCGAAGAAAGGCCAAAATAAAGAAAATCACACGATTTATTTAAAACATATATAGAATAATAATAATAGATAAGAAACAAAACTTTACTTTTTCTTAAAATCATCTTCTTCCAGCCAGCCTCAAAAAAGGATATTGTTATGCGAGGATGGTGTGTAGTTAATTAATATATAATAAGATGGTGTGTAGTAATTGGTCTGTTTAAATCACATCTTATCACATCACACTTCAAGTTAAATATATTAACTTGAAGTGCAACTCAGGTTAACTACAAACTTCATATAATTGTATACTTACTATGGACTCGCCCTCAATATACATTTGTACCGAAAAAAAGTAACCCTCATGTGATCACTTCGTTGTCCGTCCGTGACCGTGGAGGCACCAAGTTGAAATCACTTAATATCAGATACCTATGCAAGAATGGCTCATTATGGCGAACGATAGGGAGCAGTGGAGAAAGAATAGGGTGGCCTTTGCCCTGCAGTGAGACACTACAGGCTTATAATATAACATATGCAATTCCTTGGAACAGTGAAAAATCAAACTTCTAAGTTAACGCAGTTAAAAGATACAGCCGTTTAAACCGCATTTTGTTTGACCTTCGACTAAACTTATAGGGTACTTTCCGTTGACCTAGAATCCTGAAATTTGGTTAAAAGCAATCATTGTCTTATAGCTCAAGTAAAGGGAAAAATTGTTTGTGATGAAATTTCCATATGGTTGCTCTATTCGCATATTATTAACAAGCGACTCACCTTCGCTTCGCTCGGGTTCGTCCCTAGGTACGTTTTCGGTTTTTGAGCGGAACCCTAATTCTTTTTCTAAAATAAAAGTAGCTTTTATTTTATTTAGCTACAAACAGATAGATGGCGAAATCTATGAGATAACATGGGATTTATTAGCACGAAAAAGTAAGATGTGCAGCCGGGATAGACTACTCGTTAATAAATAAATCATCTTTGTCGATTTCTTTCTCTTAACTGATTAAATGACCGCGTGATTCGAGATATCCATTTCGAAAGCTGATATATCCAGTGAATACTACAAAGCTTTAGTTTATACAGTATAGAAACCAGTAATAATGTAAGGAATAACGCCGAGGGCTTTAAGGATATAATTTGTTAAAAACGAATGCTTCGATGGTCGAATTTGTTTAAAGACTATATAATACGTACGGTATGCGTCCGCATGATGATGGTAGCGAGTTCAAATACCGGGTCAAGCAAATTTGAATTTATTGTGTAAATCTTATTTTCAACATGATTACTACTTGGTACTTGGTAATACGGTGAAGCAAAACAACGTGACGTAACCTGCGTGTGTAAAAAACTAATTGTTGAAACACTTGTGAAGTTATTTTGAATATTATGGTACAATATGACCTAATTCATGAATTGAGGAGGCTCGTGCCATAAAATGTACTTGGTTGTCCAAGGTAAGTACAGTAACAGACAAATTTAAATAAATAATATTCCATATTCAATTATAAAATATAATAAAATTGTAAAAAGGTTTAAAATTAAAATTAACAAATTTTGTAAGGTACTTTGATGCCATTTTTGAATTTTTTGAATTCATTTTGTTATTTATTGGGGAGGCTGTCTGTAACAACTACATAATCATCATCTATATCTATACATATAATAAAAGTGTAACTGATAGCTATCAGTACATTGAGAAAAAACATTTTGGGGGCCTTTATTAACGCAATAGAACCCAAAGCAATATTTTTTAAATTTTGTCTGTTTGTCTGAGCGTTTGTGCGCGCTAATCTCAGAAACGCCTAAGCCGATTTGGGTGCGGTTTTCACTAATGTATTGTGGTAAGCTTCAATTAATATTTAATGTTTGTTTTATTTCAATCGGTTTATAAATAAAAAAATTATGTCAATTTTAAGAATCACCTAGGGACGAACCCGAGCGAAGCGAGAGTCAGTCGCTAGTAAATAAATAATAATGATCATAAACATCCCAAACCAAATGCCATCGACATTGTCTAAAGTGGATACATGATTTATTTGTTCACGGAAGCGCGAATCTGGAACACTACGAACTTCCCAGTCCTGGGCTGCTGAGAATATCTTTAACAGAAAATCTAATTAACTGTTTTTAAAAATACTTTCTTAGATTTACGCGAATTTATTTCTTAGACATTTCATCATACATAATTACGGAGAGATATTCTCTTTCCCTCTGTTTGACTTAAACTCAGACTCGAAACCAGACCTCGTAAACTGCAATCGAATATTGAGTACTGAATAGTACCCAATTCAGTTAAAAGATCATCGGACTACTATTATAAATGCGAAAGTTTATTTATGTGTATGTTTGTTACTCCTTCACGCTGAAACGGCTGGACAGATTTGGATGAAATTTAGGAAACAGATAGGCTATGACCTGGAGTAACACATAGCCTGTAGTTCGTAGGAACTAAAATTAAGCACCATAGCAAAGCGAAGGTATTCACTAGACACGATTAATTCAATTAAAATCTAATTATATGTATTATAACATAGATACTATAGAAAACGTGAATTTGTTGACCGATTTCTAAAATTCAAATTGGCATTTCGCATACAACGGCCGTGTTGATCTCAGCTGAAGGGATTTTGCCGGAAACCGCATATCTTTCAATAATTGTCCAACGTTTTAAATTTTACTTAGAATAAAAAGTACGAGTGTAATGACCGCTTAATGGCCGTATAGATATTTTATTATCATTTTACTTGGATTATAAGACAGGCTTTTTGTTGTAACTTTAAAGGCATGTAGAGCCCAAACTTAATCTCGTCTTAGAGATGCGATATCTTCATGATAATGATTGATAATAATTGATTCATTTCGTGTGAGAATTATTTGAGTTTCTATAAAAAAAACAAGATTCCGACGAATTAAGAGCCTTCTCCTGTTTTGGAAATCGGTTAAAAATGATTTAATACTAATCACTCTTACTAAAAATCAAAATCAATATGGTTCATATATAGATGTATCTCAGATCTCCAATGTAGTAGAGCCGGCATATATATATATATATATATATATATATATATATATATATATATATATATATATATATATATATATATATATATATATATATTGTACCTAGTAAGTACGAGACATACGAGTACAATGAGCCAAAGACTTAACATGTAAAAAATTTCAAGGCTCAGTGATACACGAGGAAAAATCGCTTGGCCTGAATCTGTTAAAATTGAATTTCATATTAGTACAGGCGATGCGGTCCACTTTTTTTTAAATTTTCATGTTTAGTTATAATGAATGACATTAAAATATTATGTCAAATTAACATATACCCGAGATATTATAAAAAATAATTTTGACATAATATACATCCACACTTAATATTATAAATGAGAAAGTGTGTTTGTTTGTTTGTTTGTTTGTTTGTTTGTTTGTTTGTTTGTTTGTTTGTTTGTTTGTTTGTTTGTTTGTTGTTTGTTTGTTTGTTTGTTTGTTTGTTTGTTTGTTTGTTTGTTTGTTTGTTTGTTTGTTTGTTTGTTTGTTTGTTTGTTTGTTTGTCCTTCTTTCACGTCGAAACGGAGTGACGGATTGGGATAATTTTTTTGTGTGGAGATAGTTGGAGGGCTGGAGGGTGACATATGTTACTTATTATCACGGGAGATTGTCTCATTCCTACGGAAAAACACGTTATAAATATAATATAATCCAAAAAAAAAATTATTATCAGAATTACTTAAAACTTGATATTAATACTCTTGAATACAATTAAATAAATATGTGTTTCAGCATTTTTCGAAATTCAACCCGTATGGGGGTAAAATAGGAAATGAAAGTTTGTATGGAAATTACTTTTTAGAGTTTTTTTTGTAGTTTTAGCGCGTGAGAAGTCGCGGGTTCTGCTAGTATGTAATAAAATCATGAAAGATGTACATATGTATGTATAAGAAAATATATTTATAATTCAACTTAATTAAAGTCCAACCTTTCAATGCGAGGGCAGATCAGATCATAGCCCATGAAACTGGCCCAGTGCATATCAGCAGACGTCTCTTATCTGTCGAAAACTAGTTAACAAAGATTTCCTTACGATGTTTTTCTTCACCTTAAGACAAGTTGTTATCGTGTTGAAAATAATAAACACAAGAAAATATTAGAATGCGAAACCGGGATTTGAACCCGCTTCACTTTATTTTCCAACTAAGCGCTAGTATTTATTTATATTTTTATATTACATATATTTTCAATAAAACTATCTTTTCGGATTTTTTTTTGCGGATATATTTTGTTATTTTTTTTAATCATAGTTAAGGAAGAGATAGATTGCTGTAAAACATTCAAAACGTCGGAAACCAAAAATCAAAATAATGTCAAATTTTTGCGTAAATCTAAGAAAGTATTATTACGTATACATATATTCTATACGATATATAATTAGTGATTTAAATTTTTAACCAGAAAAAAGGAATTAAATTCGGTTGTAAGCTTTTCTTTGTGTGTATGTTACACTATATTATAATCATCATCATAAATCAATTACAAATGACATAGTTAGTTATAAGTTGTAATTTTCTACAACACTTTTAAGCTTAGAAAAGCTTTTTCAAAAAGAATTATAACTATGTATAAATGATCAATTTCAAAGAATCTTAAAAGTTCTGAGAACGGGAATGCAAAATTGCTCTACTTGCTTGTAAGAAAATATAACTATTATTTTAATTGTTCGATAAAAAAATGTAATGTACGATAAAAAAGTTTATTATGTTATATTAAAACATATTATTTAATGTTTCATACTACAGAGCCCTCGCTGTCCGAGTCAGACTCACACTTGACCAATTTTTATAGTTATATACAAACAGCACCATCTTTTGGTAAACTAAAAGAGAACTAGCCCTTTTGAATTTTATTAAATAAATATATTAATTAATATGAAAGATTTTCAGTTAGTTTAAATGGAAGATGTCACATTTACAACACGCGATCGCAGAAACTTTTAAGCACAAAGCGAAAATTTCAGTCCCATTATATAAGCTTGATGCTTAACAATTTACCTCTTATTTATTCTACAATAATATACTACGGTTCTACGAATTTAATGTATCTTCATTTCGAGGAGCTTTATTTAACCGACTTCAAAAAACAGGAGGTACTCAATTTGGGTTTGTTTTGTGTATATTAACATATTTTTGCTCATTGTGAACCGATTTTTATGACTCATTTATAAAAAGGTTAAAATAATTCTTTATTAAAAAGGGTGGTGCCATACAATTTTAAAGAAAAATGCCACTTGTAGGGGCGGAAAGATGAAATAATTAGGTCTAAAATAATTTAAAAGACAGTATATTTTAAACTTCTAGGTACCTTTTGTAGCTAGGACAAAAAATATATAAGATGTGTGTGTGATTCATAATTTGGCAAACGAACAGCCCTACCTCTAGTCAATTTTTATTACTAACATTAGTCTATAATAAGCCCTTTTTTAACGTCCCACTGCTGAGCACGGCCTCTCCTCAATACGAGAATCAGGCCATAGTCCACCACGCTTGCCAAGGGTGTATTGGCAGACTTCACATGTCTTTCGAAAACTTGCTAGGTTCTCTCAAACATGCAGGTTTCCTCACGATGTTTGCCTTTACTATAAAACAAGTGGTAATCATGTTGGAAATGATTCGCACATGAAAATATCAGAGGTGCGAGACCCGGGATTTGAACCCGCTTCACTCGGTTTCCCACATTAATCTATGTATTTAGGTACTCTAGAGTCCATCTCATAGTCTATCTGAATACTAAATTTCATCTAAATCCGTTCAGCCGAAGCAACAAACATACACACGCAGACATACAAGCTATCGCATTTAATATTAGTGATTACCTTTGAACTAACGTTATATATACATATTTAGAAAGTTTATTTACCTTTGAATATATTCATATACGAATTGCGCATCTTCAGTGACCCGAACTTAAGAATGTATTTATGATAATACGCCTATATAACGACTGTGTTAATTTTTTTTGCGTCTACACCATATTTTTATGCTACTTATTAGACTTGTTTGTGCAGGGCACTATTTAAATGATTTTTGGGATAATACTGTTCTGTTGAGGTAAGAAAGGAAGGGGATGAATGGGGAAGAACTACCCTCTCATGAAATATCGATGAAAAGTACCACTACCCCTTAGCTAACGATTTTAGAAAACGAAACATCCATATAAAGTAGTATTACCCCTTAGATATCGATTTAAGGGGGGATACTTTATGGGGTTAATAAATCAAATTATCGATTTTTTTTTCAACTTCAATAAAACTATTTTTCCTGTTTTTTTTTTATTTTGATGTACTGTTACCAAAAACTCGGATGCTTTAAAATAATTATAATTATATTCACGTAAGAGACTAAAAGTTTTAGACGCCTCAATATAGATAAAACAGTTCATTTTAGAATGTCAAAAATTTGCATGAATCTAAGAAAATAGGAGGTGCCCACTTAATTTAGGTGTATATTTTTTTGTCTATCAAGATTATTTTTTTTTATGAAAAACTTGTATTGACCAATTGTAATTTATGAGACTTCTGAGGAAAAAGATGATATGATGATAATGATGATAATGGGAAACCATTGTATAGTTCCACTATCCATCTCCTGGCTCCTTCATCAGACTATCTTGAAGATATCAAATTTCACATACAATATTTTGAATAGAGACGGTTAGAAGTAGGTTAAAATCGACTTCCTAGATTTCATTACATGTCTAGTTAGAAATGAAGCTAATAATGGCGTGCTAATAAAAATTACTAAAAGTCACGCGGTCTTTAGTTAGGCCAGAAAGAAGAGTAGGACGCTACTTTACACTTACGAGTGTATTCAACCCTTTAAAACGTCCCACTGATGGGCACAGATCTCTTTACCACAATGGAGACTGGGACATTTTAAATAAAACTATATTTTCGCATTTTTTCGCGGATTTATTTTGATTTTTGGTGTGCGACGTTCCGAATGTTTTACAACAATCATGATCATGGGAGATACTAAGGTTTTAGACGTCCCAAAATTATATAGGTATAGTTGTTACAGACAGCAAATCCAAATAAATCATCGAGTGTACAGTCACGAATGTCTTAATATTTCTCTACCTGCTCTCTACATTCTAATAGTAAACTAGCAACTTACCCTCGCTCCGCTCGAGTTCGTCCCGTAGTAGTTACGTTTTCATAGATTTCCGAGAGATGAAATATTTTCCCGCAGTAAAAAGTTTTATATTATGTTGACCTGGATAACCAGCTATCGTCATACCAAATTTCATCAAAATCTGTCTAGTGGTTTTCTCTTGATGCGTTCCCAGACAGACATGCAGACAGCCAGACAAAAATTCCAAAATCTATAGATTCAGCCTCTGTAACGATAATAATGACTACTTCAATAATATTTTCCAAAAAAATATTGAATGTACAGATTCAACACAGAATTTTATTACATGTATAGATAGATAGATTTAGATATAAGAGCTACGTGAGACACTACGCGTTCACACCCATTCACAAATTGCGTACCAATTTAATTGACTTTAAAATTATCCTTAAACATAATGCAACAGAAAGTTATGTATTTGATTATTTAATGATAGAAAATGAGGTTCTATAGGTCTTTATTTTTTATTTATCTATGATTTATTTATTTTTTTGTACATGTATCGAAAACAATTAATGAAGAAACTTTTTCAAACGTATATAACAAATATTATATAACAAATGCGAAAGTTTGTTTGTTTCTTACTGCTTCAAGTAACGGTATTAGAAATTTCACAAAACAATTAATTAGTATACTTAAAAACATCAAAAAATCTTTCGTAACATGACACTTTTTGCCTGCGACTCCGCTTGGTTAAAGCTGCCACAGTGTCACCTTATACGATAAAAGCTATCTCCATTCTAAATTTCACCAAAATCGGTTAAGAACTTGTAGCGTAAATAAGAAACAAACACAACTTAATCTATATACAGATAAATAAAATTGAAATGTCTGTTTGTAATGTCATAATAACAGCGTTTTACTAAATGCATATGAAATTATATACGGTACTCATAAGAAAAATACAATTTTTTAAATTTTTGTCTGTCTGTTTGTTCCGGATAATCTCTGAAACGGCTGGGCTGATTTTCACGGGACTTTCACTGGAAGATAGCTGATATCATAGGGAGTAACATAGGCTACTTTTATTTCAGAAAAAGAATTAGGGTTTCGCTCAAAAAAATGAAAACGTACCTAGGGACGAACCCGAGCGAAGCAAGGGTGAGTCGCTAGTTAAAATATAAAGTCGGCTAGTCCATGGATAAATGGTAGTAACGCGATTTGTCTTTATTTAAACGCATTCAAGGTTTCAAATAATAGATAGGTACTCGTACATTGCTTGTAATTTTACTTTGTAATGTGGTTTTTGTTACATAGCCACATGTCCTTACATGTCCTGTGGGACATATACATACATATGTATACGTATATGAATCATAAATAATATAGAATCTTCCTGTTTTCCAAATTTTTACATAGATGATGGTCAATTATGTCTATCCCACGGAAACCGTTCATTTTCCCGGGATAAAAATTAATAAATCTGTTATTTTGATGTATAATCTATATTATTGTAAAGTTTCATTAAAATCCATTCAATAGTTTCTACGTGAAAGAATAACAAATATCCATACATCTATACATCCATACTTCCTCACAAACCTTCGCATTTATAATATTATTAGGATTATTTAAGTGACATTGGTTTTTAGCTAAGGTTTTAGACGTCTCAAACGCATTATAGTACCTTACAATACCTTACAATATTTGTTGATTATATTTCTAAACATTTTAAAATTTAATAACCTCAGTCTCTCCCGTGACCATGGATGCTGTAAAGCATTCGAAACGTCGGGAACCAAAAATCAAAATAAATCCGCGAAATAATCCGAAAAGATAGTTTTATTTGTAATACTAGCGTTTTTTATTTATGTATAATAAAACTCTACCGTAATATTATAAATATAAAACTCCTCAAAAATTTATTCTTAAACGGACTGCTAAATACTTACAAAGATAAATCTTTTCAGACAAACAAAAAAACAATAGCTAGATTACAAGCAAAGAGTGAGACTAACCACTTTTTCTCCGTATATAAAAATTTGTACGACGTGTACCTGTTTGTGATTTCCAAACGTGAAACGACTGGACGGATTTAGATGTCGGACGGACGGACTTTAAGAACACAGGTAGACTATAACATATGGAACATAGGCTACTATTAAACACCTAGGGACTACGAAACCAATCGAGGCGAGTGTAAGTGGCTAAATTAGTATAAATACAAAAATATTTGTTTTTATAATTAATTAGCGACTCACCCTCACTCCACTTGGGTCCCTAGTTACGTTTTAACATTTCTCAGAGATAAGATATTCTCCTCCAGTAAAAGGTATCCTATATGTCGATTCGGATAACCAGCTATCATCATACCAAATTTCATCAAAATCTGTCGAGTGGTTTTCTCGTGACGTTTTCAGACAAAAATTCTAAAAACTATAGGTCATATCAATAATAATGACTATTTCAATAAAATTTTCTAAAATATACTATATTATATCTACAATTAAATATTAGATGAAAAAATATTTAATGTACAGATTCGACTCAGTTAGAATTTTATTATATGTATAGATTTCTTAAGTTAAGTATACTCATAAAGTTCAATCAAACTTAAACTTTGAAAAGTAATCGCTGTTAGTTGGTCGCATATTAAAAATGATAAAAGCAAATAATATTGTCGTTTAAGTTTAGCTTTAATGGGCATGATTGATTGCACTCAGTCGTACTTCGATCAATTGACCGTGTATCATGAAACAAGTGAGAGTAAAATCAGACATTTTTAGATATGTCTATTTCTAATACTTTATAGGACCAGTTATAAAACTCGAAAAAAATATGCGAAAGATTGAATAAGTGTGTGGATGTACGTATATGTCATGCTGATACGGCTACAATGATTTGGATGAAATTAATTCACAGATAAACATATAGTAAAAACGTATAACTATACGCTATATTTAAAAAAAAAATATAGAATTTTAAAATATAGATACATTTAAAAAAAAAAATATGAAGCTTCAAAATATTAATCTATAACAGAGCTGAAGTGGCAAAAAAATTATGCGTGATATATGACATGATATTCTTAATTTTTAGGGTTCCGTACCCATAGGGTAAAACGGGACCCTATTTAGAATAAATAATTCTTTATAATAGCCACTGGAAGCAATTTATTTTATTGAAGTTATTACTGTTCATAAGAATTATTTTAATTTATTAATATAACAAATATCCGTTTCCTCCATATAATAAATTATAAGCATTTTTTCTAAAAATATTCTTTTTAGCCACTTTTGTAGTGGCAGCCTAATCGACTTCACGATTTGGTACAAAGAACTTTATTTGCGTAGAACTTTTATGTGTATTTTCTAAGTATTTCAACAAATTTTCATTGGAGTTGTAAATTGTAAAATAGAGAGTGCTACATCGATTTTCAAAAAAAAATATGTACACCTAGTAACGGTAGAGAAAAATTAAGTACTAGAGAACAAAATTCTCTTTATAATTTTCACAATGAGTTAGATATTGATTGTTATAAAAAAAAAATGAAACAGACAGTTCAGTAAATGACAGATTTTGATATAGACTAGTAACATTGCCTTTTTATAAATTTACAGTTATTTGTCTGAAAATTATATTTTCTTGTAAAACAGTTTTAGGGATGAGCTGTCAGAGGATGGTCATGGTCAAAAAATCGATTTATTCACCATTGAATGAATAATATATGTAGTTGCTATAAATCTTATATGAAACAAATATATTCACATATTTATGATATCATTTTAGAATAACGTATATGACCTTTCTGATTCCTTTTGTTATTTGTCTACTACAACGTATGTCGTGGGTTCGATACCCACGCAAGACAAAATGTTAATATACAGTACAGATAATTGTTCTTATTGAATAAAGTATACTATTTAGTAACACTATCCAACATGTTTTAAAATTTGATTAAAAACAGAGGACAGAGAAGAAATCACTTTAAATTCTACGTCTCCCTTCAAAATGAAATAAAAAACTATACAAAACTTTAAGCTGGTTACTTTTTACTAAAAACTTAAAAGTACATTTTCCACCGGTAAGGGTGGAACTTTAGAGAATTTTTAATCTATTTATACAAAATAAATTATTGAAATCGATTATGATATCGTGTAACGTACAGACAAAATACCTACCTCACCCTCCTCCTCCCATTCATACCTTCTTTTTATAAACCTACTTTACTATGTTTTTTTAATATTATTATTTTTAATCTATATAATACCCACGTTCTCTCGGGTCACGGGTGCACCCCTAGGATGTCTAACAGTATTAATCAAGCTTATAATTTATATTTATAATATTTATTTAAAGTTATATATGTGTAGTGTATCAACTATCTGGTATCCATAACACAAGCCTCGTAGCTTACCATGGAATTAGAAGGTGCTGTGTGTTAATGTCCCAACGTATTTAATTTATTTATTATTATTATTGTCTCTCTGTAGTCTATATAGTCTCTAATATAATACAAAAACATATAAAATCTCCAAACCCATTACATTATATTATATTTTTTATCATTCATTAATTATACATTACTCTCATTTTTTATCTGTAGGTACACGTTATCATTATGATGTAAATATACTAACATTTTAATTTTAAATATAATATTCTATCTTAGGCAATATTTTTAATTGAAACTTTTAAAGCTTCATCAGAAAAGTTCTAATTGCTATAACCGTATGTATGTATGTATGTAGTCGCCTATATATACGCTTACGCACCAGATCCGGCGTTTAGTTAGTAACGGCCAATGCCTTATTGCGTACGCGCCTATTTTCAAAAAGTGTTCGATTTTTAATTTTAAATCGTCGAGAATCTTTTTTTTTGTTCGAAATATTTTCGTGTCAGTGAACAAAAAATTTGTGGTTAGGTTTTACTGGCCAGTGATCTTTTTTTAAAGGTATTTTTTTTTATTTTATTGTTTTTATGCGTTAGTATTTTTGTTTGGAACAATAAATATTTTTTGTTATCTATTTCATTTAAATATGAATTATTATTTTTGAATTTAAATAGCGATAAAGAATAAAAATTGTTCGTTTATAGACGTAAAAATTTGAGGGGGAAAAAATGACGCAACAAATACGTCGTATTTCTATTCTGCGTTTAGAATCTATTATCTATTGTGTAAGATAATGTAAAATGAGCCCGTAACAAAAGTGCGCACTTTCCAAAAATATATTCTTGTGTATAGATGTGGTAAAAAAGTATTATAAAAAGTTTTAGAAATTTCATAATAAGATACATTATATGGAATTTCTAAAATTTTATAATACATTTACAAAAATTTACTACAAAATATTTTATATTATTTATTATAAATTACAAAAATTCTATTTTTAAATTTTAGTATGTCAACAAATTGCTATTGGTAAGTTAAATGTAGAAGTAAATTATTTTACTAATTTTATTATTAAAAAACAAGGAAAACTGTAAAAAAAGTACCTTGTTAATCTTAAATTAGTATTAAAATATATATATATAGTTTTAAAAGTTTTAGGTTTACCATAATTAGATAAAGTTAGTGTTTATACTTTATAAATTCTTATATTGGAAATGTTAGTAACATAAATTCCCCAAAACTACGCCTCGTTCCTGATAAAATAAACGGTATTTTTTTTAATTTATAAAGGAAATGTAGTTTTACTCAACAGAGAAATCTATAGATTTATGCTACGGATATATATTTTTTTATTTATAACATTATTTATATCTCAAATTTTGACCGTTATTGTGTGTTTTAAAATATAATATCATTGTAAAAGTAAAAAAAGTAATTTCATTAAAATAATTAAAAGAATCAGAATTAAATTATACGGTTATTTTTGTTCTGTTCCTGACGTTTCTCAAATCAGGGGATTGTTTTACGCGATTTTTTTCTTAATTTCTGAATCTATTTTTATAATGATTCTATAATGAATAGGATATAGGTCTGTTATATTATATATGTATATATCTCAAGAATTGTCCCATATAAATTTCCATAAAATTTGGCCCCAAGGATGGAATTAACATCTCCTATAATATGTCCTTTTTAATTTTTTTTATTAAGTTATCAAAATGTTTATCAATTTATCTTTTTTTTTAATTAAATCTAATAAAATAAAAAAAAAAATTATTATCATATATCATCATGAAAGTTTGATCTAATTCAATTTTCTTTTTAAAAATGGCTTCTACACTTCGATCTAAGGACCACTAATATACACGCGGTAACTAAGTACGATCTGTAACGTTTAAATTTAAAAAAAGAATAATATAACAAGTAGGTAATATAACTCAACCATTCTAAAGTCTATTTTGCTGTACTAAAAACTGCATCTCTAAAAAAGATGGAGAGATAATCATCCTAGATCTTTATATGAGTTTTTATTTATTTAGAATTACCAACAAAGTGACAATAATAAATAACATATAAATTTTTTTCCATACCATCCATATTATGATTGCACTTTTAGAGGTAATTACAACATGCAATTAAATTAGTACAACATTAACATCTTAAAGAACAATAAAAATATATGCAATAATTTTGACAATCAAAAACTCAAACTGTTTATTTAAACATCAGATAAAGAAACAGAGCTGGTTTTTTTTTCTATTATATAAATCAATACAATAGAATATAATGAAATAAGCCATATTATATACCATACTTCTGTCAAAATTAAAAAAAAAGTCTGTAAAAAATAAATATTTGTGTAGGTAATATTACAAACTATTATTTAATAAGAGCAAAACTTTAAAAATAACCGCTTAAAAATATATGACTTTCATAATGTCGTAGTACAGAGATGAATAACTTCTTCGTTCCCAACAACTTCTTCTGGTTATGTCATTATTTATAAGTTCCTAGAAAACTAAACTAACGGCAATTGATATTTCAAATATGATCTATTTCCATTTAAAATGATCGACAATTTTTTTGCTTATACTTCTTTTTGGACGTTTGGAAAAAAATATGAGAGTAAAATTTTTACGATGCGCGCGCACACCGACAGCCAAAAAGCGACATGATTAAGTTAGCTGATAGCTGTTTGTTGATGGTAACCATTGCTATTCTCTGAATTTCGATCAACAGTAGTATTGTTTATCGAAGTCTCTGACAAATGATATTATATAGTATTATGTTTTTTCCTTAAATTATATTCTACAAATATGTGATTGTAATATGCCTAATATGTCTTATTTAATTATTTTTATTAATTTACCATTCATTTGTTTATAAAAACAGGAAGTTGTGACATACGGGATAAAATCTTTAGCTATTTTTGTTCTGTTACGCCAAAGAATTATAACTTCTTACGTTACGTTATGAGTGCACAAAAATGTATTTTTTCTCTCTCTCTCTTTTTAATGAGCGACGCGACGGGAATGATTTACATCCAATATTTATATTTTTTTAAGTGAAGCTTCTTTAGAATCGTTGTGATTTGAAACTCGATGAAACGGAAATGCAACACTAAAAGGAGACAAACACAAAAATATAGGATTAAGCCAGCGAGAGAATGAGATAGAATACATTGCCATGTTGCCATGGTAACTATTATTATCTGAGATGGAATACTTAACACAGGAAATGAAATATAAAAAAAAACACTGAATGTAATGTATATTTATGTCAAATATAATGTAAAATAACTTTTAAAGTTGGTAAAAATATTATAAAAAAAATAAACCTTATAATTATCATACTCCTGATACTCTATATCCGTCTCATTCTCTCGTAGGTTACTTTTCTAAAGTTTCACTTCTATCATATGTGAATTGCACACACGCACACTTTTATTTATATTAATTTTTCAATTATTTATTTGTACGTTGTAGGGACAACGTCACAAACTCACAATTCACAAACTTTACCTCTTTATTATATTAGTACAGATTTAACAAATACCAACATAAAGTAAACCGGAAGAAGTGTTTGCGAAAGCTAAATTCATAATGTTTGTTTCAGATAAAAGAATCTCCATAATAATGTATACTTTACTTATTTTAATCGCGTTGGCGGGAGTTCGAGCTGCCAACGTCAACAGGCATATGAAGCTTTTAGAACTCGAGAATCACATACAGAGTAATGGTAAGTTCACTATATTATACTCAATTCCGTCTTTGCCCTTATGCACATGGGGCACGCCCATACTCAGGGCCCCCAGCCTCACAGGGGCCCCGAAAACACAACATACACGTTTACGTAGAAAAGAAATTGTAATTTAATTTTTTATTACCATTCACGTTTTTTGTTTTCTAAAAGGGCCCTAAATTGTTGTGTGCCCAAGACCCTGGATGGTTTAAGATTGCCCTGTATATACTACTTAAACTACCGACTGACTGACTGACTATCTCCAGGTTATAGCCTATCCGTGTACTAAATTTCACCCAAATCTATCCAGCCGTTTTAAAAGGAAAAAGTGAAAAAATCAGTACAAGTACTATTAGTGGTTTTTTTTTTGGAAACGGCTCTTGAGTTATCTTACAGTGACGGAAAATATTGTGAGGAAATCTGCATATCTGAGCGAACCTACAAGTTTGCAAAAGACATGTGAAGTCCGTCAACCCGCATTTGGCCAGCGTGGTGGACAATGGTCTAAGCTAAAGCTGACTGTGCAGATGACATAACGAGTAATTGTAACTCAAAAATATCCAGAATGCTAGGATATGCCTTCGCAGCTTTACCTACATAGCTAAATCTAAGTCTGGTAATCATTCATACAGTTAAAGTAATGATAATTTTGTGCAGACTTCCTAGGCAGAGTATGGGCTTTATACCAACAACAGCTTATAGAAATTTTATCTCGATTTTTATTCAATATCATATTAAACATTAAAAAACCCCCGACCATCTTGGACCGATTTTCAACAAACATAGCTAAGAAGACTCCCGATTAATTCACCTTTCAAACAAAAAACATCAAAATCAAAATCGGTTCATTCGTTCGGGACCCCGTCGTTTTTGGGTCGGGGGTTAAAAATTGATTTAAGATTAAAGCAAAGATTATATAAATTTGTCCCACTGCTGGGCACGGGCCTTCCTTCATATTGAGGGGCAACAGGTTACAGTGCACCACGCTGGCCGACTGCAGGTTGTGAACTTGATATACATTTCAAAAACTAGTTAGCTTCTCCCAGACATGCAGGTTTCCTCACAATATTTTCCTTCGCTGTAAAACAAGTGATAATCATGTTGAAAATGATTCAAACTAGAGCATATCAGAGGTTCGAGTCCCTCGATTTCTTTAAATCTTATCAATCCCCACACTTCAAAGCGGATATCTTGATTATCTGGTTGTAGATTATAAGAAAAATCACAGAAACGTGAGGTAAACTGTTTTATATATAATTTAATATTATAATAAATTTAACAACCGGATGCTGTGACTCACCAAATCTCCCCACTTTTTATGGTCATCTATAAACAATATAAAAAGATAACATCTTATCATAATCAGGAAAATACCATAATTTTAGTTAAAATTAGCAAAGTAATTATAATTTTTGATGTACATGTAAAGTTTTTTGTCAAATATATATAAAATCCCCGTTAATTGCATGACGATGCAACCACAATTTTAGGTATAATCAGTTCTAACAAATTTTGTAAAATATGCTATTTTAATCTGATATTTTCTTCATACCACGAGAAATTTAATTGAAACATATAATTTAATGGCAACGATATATAAATTTGACTGGCAGTTCTTAAGCACACACAAAACTGATGACACGTTTGGCTCAGTTTGTAGTGCTGTGCCAGCTGTCGCGGGTTCGAGTCCCGCTGGAGGCATTCATTTGTGTGATGAGCACGAATGCTTGTACTCCAGTCATGGGTGTTTATATTTATAATATGTATGTATTTAAAGTTATATATGTGTAGTGTATGTCCCAAGATATTTATTTAAACACACAAAAGCAAACTCTTCAGCTCATTATTTATGATCGATAACTTAGCGAGATAAGCTATAATAGTTAGCAAAAAATAAAGATAGTTATAAAAATATCTTTCTTTTACAACATATAGATAGATTTAAATTATTTCTCTTTTACAGTACAGTCACAGTCAAAACGTTTTCTAACGTTAACTAGGCGGCCTTCAGACCGCAGCGCCCACACTCCCGGGACCACCCTCGAGCTGACTTGTGAAGCCATTGGTGCCCCCGCCCCCTCAGTGCATTGGTTCAAAAATGACGCGCCTGTATTTGAGGTAACTTACACTCGCAATTATAAATAGTAATTAATAGATATCCTAGAAAAGCTCAAAAACCTTCTACCTATTGCCAAAGTTCAAAAAAAATGTTAAAGTATATTTGTTTGCTAAAGGATATTAAATAAATGACTTTTTTATAGAAGATATTTTGGGAATGTGATCGCTTCCAGGCGATTTCAACTAGTATTGTTGTAAATTATAATTTATTTAAAAGAAACTTAGGTTTTTTCTGAACTGCTGATGTACTTGTGACGTTAAGTAAAAAAATTGTAATCATTTGATACTGAATATATATATATATATATATATATATATATATATATATATATATATATATATATATATATATATATATATATATATATATACTTTTTAATTTAAATTTTAACCGCCCTTATTCCGCCCAAATTTTCAGATCTGTAGTGCTATTCTATAAGATATTTCACGTAACTCTACAGCTGAATCCGCAAACATAATTCGAGTATGTTGTATAAGGTATGATAGCGGAAACAGCGGTCGTAGTACAGAAAAAGTTTTGTAGAATAGATCAAATACCTGTCTGTTTGTCGTTTGGGTGATTTTATATACTTGCTCCGTCTTCCTCGTTCTAAAAAACGTTGTCTGGTGTACACTATAAGTGATAGGTTGGAGCGAAAATTTTTTTTTTCTTAGCTTAGGGGTAGAATTTGTAGCTTATAAAAAAAAATTTTGAATTTTTACTCAACATTTTGAGGTGTCCCACTGATTTTTAAAATAATTAATTTAAGCTTTTCGTTTGAATGACTTTTTTTCATCTGATCATCTTTAAAAACATTCAAGAATTGACGAATATAGACATTTTCTAACCAACTTTCACTGTAATATTGTATTATTGCGATTTTAAAAAATGTTGAAAAAATAACATGTTACTTTTTTGTATTAGCTACCATATATATTTATAAGCTACAAATTCTACACCAAGGTAAGAAAAAAAAATTTTTTTTCGCTCCACCCTTATATAGGGTATTTATAATAATAGGATTGATGTTTTAAGCATAATAATTTGAATTCATTTCGGAAGAAAAACCGCGATCTTAAAAGTATTCGAATATAATTATATATAGCGGCAATAAGAAACCTGTTCAACCGTTAGTTTTCCAACATTCGACATCGTGTCAAACATTTTAACTACACAGTAACACTAACATCTTACAATTTTAATTTTGAATTTCCCACCGACGCGACGTTACGTTTTTTAGGGGATGAATTTTCAAAAATTATTCCGTATGTTTATAATTATTTAAGGAACTCCTACGCAATGTGCATCATTCATGTTTCTAAACCAAACGATTTATACTATACTAAATAATTCAGGCAGTGTTAGAATTGTATTATTAAACAGGCTTTTCTTTTTTCAGTACGATAGAGAATCGAATGAAGTGATAGACACAAATCCGTCGTCCCTCGCTCGTGTCACTTCGACATTGCTCATATCACGGGCAGAAAAACCAGCAATGTACACGTGCCTTGCTGTGGCCGGACTGAAAACTGCAAGAGCATCCACTTTTGTTTATACTACAGGTAAATAGTCCTTTGTAATCATAAATTACACAATATTATATTAATACGGACCCCATTCTATACAAAAAAGTTGGATAGCGCTAATTCGGGCTATTCTTTGGACTTTTTTGTCTCATAGATGGCGCTGATTCGCAAGCTGTCGAATTAATTTATTTTATAAATACGTATATAATGAAATATAGTGAAAACCTTTAACTTTTAATAAAACATTACAGTTACTTCAATAATTTTTAAACATGGTAAATAAATAACTCATGAATATATGTTTTCAAAGATGGCGTTGGTAGCGCCATCTATGAATACGCAGTAAAAACTCACTTACCTACAAGACAGATCATATAATACTATTCTTATAGCTAGTTTTTAAATCATTAGTAAAATTAACAAATTTAATATAACCATGCATTATTTATTTTTTACTAAGAGTACCTATATTTTCAAACGAGAATGCACCACTTTAGAGTCTATTGATTATTGTATTAATAATAACACAAACATAAAAAATCGTAAGAAAGTATAGAGCCATCTATTGGCATTTAATTGAAATAATTTTGCTGTTCCTGGCCAAAGTAGCGATTATTTCAAACATTTCCAATATGGTTTTTTAAAGCTAGGTTCAATAAACTACCTTACATTAAACTTTATCTATGAAAAATCGATATTCATAATGACCTATTTCGATAAGTTCCCTATATAAATAAAACAGGCGATAGGAATGTACCTTTTATATGATTACTTTCACGGTCCTTTTTAAAAAAAATCATATTTTCTTTCATGTCATTATATGATATATTGACACAAAAT
The DNA here is from genome assembly GCA_951806755.1 of Brenthis hecate. Taxonomy (NCBI): domain Eukaryota; kingdom Metazoa; phylum Arthropoda; class Insecta; order Lepidoptera; family Nymphalidae; genus Brenthis; species Brenthis hecate. The sequence goes on from OX638257.1 coordinate 1,096,251, forward strand.
ACAGCTGACATCTGTGTTATAAAGTAAATCTGTCTGTTCTGACTAACAGTGTGTGTTACTCCAGGTCATAACCTATCTGTATACCAAAATTCATCCAAATCCGTCCAGCCGTTTCAGCGTGAAGGTGTAACAAACGTACAAACCTACAAATTTTCGCATTTTTAGTAGTCTGATGAAGAGTCTTCCCTACAAATTCTTAAACTATGAATCACAAGCGTGAATAAATTATGCGGAAGTAGAAAAAATTGAAACGGCCAGCGCCAAATGTGATAACGCATTACAATCTAAACCGAAATTCCTACTACTTGATGTACACGTGTCCCTTTTTTTACTATGAAATAAGATAAAAATAAATCTTTGACGGGTTTTATGTGTCACTAATCGTTCGCGAGCTGGGTTTGTGACGAATTTTTTTACTTTAAATTATAAGTTTTTTTAACAACGACACACCTCCATTTTTATTTATTAATTTAGTTACGTTTTACCGTTTAATATAGATTTCTCAGAGATGAGATGTTTTCGCGCAGTAAAAAGTATCCTATATGTTGATCCGGATAACCAGCTATCATTATACCAAATTTCATCAAAATCTCTCCAATGGTTTTCTCGTGATGCGTTCCCAGACAGACAGACAGATAGACAGACAGACGGAAAGACAGACAGACAGATAGATTGACAAAGAATCTAAAAACTATAGATTCGGCCTCTGTATCGATAATAATGATTATTTCAATAAGATTTACCAAAAAATATTTAATGTACAGATTCGACTCGGCTAGAATTTAATTATATGGATTTCCTTTTAACACTTTCTTAGATTTAACCGAATATTAAGCATTATCAAACTAGGAGAAATATTTCTTTATGTACACTATACATGGGTATATATAGCATACCCTTCCTGAAATCCTACTAATTTTATAAATGTGAAAGTTTGTGAGAATGCATGGATGGGAGTTTGTTACTCAATCACGCCAGAACTGTTGGACGGATCTGGATTAAATTTGGCACTGAGATAGATTATTGTCTAGAGACGGACAGGAAGCGAAGCGAAGGTGAGTCGCTAGTTCCCTATGAAACTCTTCAGCTGATAATTAGTTTTAAACTACAAATGGTATTTAAAATTACATAAAATAAATATAAACTAACAGCACTTATATTTATAATAATTAACTATTTATTAATTAATTAAGTTACATTGTTGTCAATATCACTTTAATTCAACTTTAAGAGATATTTTTTACTCTAATTTACATGAGACTATACAAGGTATTTATCAAAAGAGATTAATTATATTCACATACAAACATAAATAAACTCGAATTACTCCCTTGTTTTTAAAGTCGGTTAAGTTAGAATTAAAAGTTACTATTCGAAGTTCATACGAAAAAGCCGGTAATAATAATAACGCCTTGCAAAAACGTGATAGCAATCACGCATAACAAGGACATAAAAATAAAATTAATGTGCCACCAAAAACTTTAACAAAGACTTTATGGAGTAGTAGAAATAGTTTTCATATCTTTCTATATAAGATTAGAGTCCAAAAAGTTAATTCATGTGTCTATTTTATTGATAATGTAAGAAGATATGGTTAATGTAATATAATCTTTGCGAAGGCATAAAATTGAAATAAAAATTAAGATATCTTAACTATATTTTCGATTTTATATTGTTCATTTTAGGTCAAATAAAAAAATTGTATAAAAACTGAATTAAATATTCAGATCTTTTTAACGTCCAACTGCTGGGGGTGGGCCTCTCTAGTATATGAGGGGGATCATACGTAGCCCGCCAAGTGTGGTATAGCGGAATTCACGTGTCATTCAAAAACTTGCTAGGTTCTCCCAGACATGCAGATTTATTATTATTGAATTAAATAAAAATAATCTGAAGTATAAAAATAAATATTCTTTGTCCCTCTTACAAACACAAACATCAAAGTGATAGATAAATATAACGTACATACATACATACATCAATTCAAATAAACTCGAATCGAGAGTAAATCGATTTTAACCATATTGTTTCTTCTTGTCAACAGATGGCAGCACAGACATCACAGAGCGGTCTAAATTAGTTCCTCTATCGCCGAGAATACTGGTTTCATACAAAGTATTCGTGGATACAATAGGCAGTAATGTAGTACTGCCGTGTCGAGTGAAGGGTCACCCGCGGCCGGTGGTCGTGTGGAGGGATAACAATGGCGCAGTCATTAAGAAAAATAGCAGGATGAAGGTTAGTTCAATATAAATTCTAACTATTAAGAACTCAGAATATATAGAATATTATGGTTTAATTGCAACTTGATTGTTTAATTTATGAAAATTTGAAGTTTGAAGTTAAGCTAACATTTTAGTTCGCCAACTTCGTAAATTACAAATACTTGAATTCCATCTTAATAGCTACCCCTTATAGTTACAGTATAAGAAATAAAATATGAAACAATTGAGTCTTAATACAATTATGTATATATAGCTAATTTCAATGTTACAAATTTGTCTATTTTATTGAATTAGAACGGGCTTTAAAAATTTTTAAACTCAAATAGTTCTTCTACCTGACACAAGATGGCGCTCATTAACGTAAAAGCTTCATAATTGATTTTTCCAATAGATGGCGCGAACTGTGTGTGCATTTTTGAAAATCTATACATTTTGTACATTTACTTTCAAAGATTACTTCTAATGTATATTGCTTTAAAATAACCATAAAAATGGTTAATAATATAAAAAAAGTAGAGATGTTCATTCTTATATGTGTATTCGGTAATGTTTGGCATTTTTTTAATATTTCGTTTATCGAACCCCGATACGGAACCTCACTAAAAAAAGTATAAGCAATTATAATTAAAAAAATTCTGTTTAAAAAAGATATATTGCATTATTTTAAATCTATATGAAAAAAAAACCATTTAAATGTATATATTTATTAAATTTAATATAATTATTACAGGTGCTTCGTTCAGGCGAGCTGGTGATCGCTACACTGCAGTGGAGCGACATGGGCGAGTTCATTTGCAAAGCCACGAATGTGTTCGGAAGCACGGAGATTAAAACTTTCGTGTATCCGGCGCGAGTAGGTAGCTTTATGGATTTTTTTTTAAATCTTTTAAAAAATATATCTTAAATTCTAAATATTTGTTCCACTCATAGATATATTTTTATGTTTGTGAGTAATCGATCTTTTTCTTTATTTATATATTATTCAATAATTATTTAAATAATTTAAATAAAAAAAAAATAAAGTATAAAGCACAATTTGAACCTCATAATTAACTAAAATTTAAAATCTTGAATTTTCGTATTTCATAATCATTTTTTTGTTTTATATTTACATTTTTAATTTTTGTTTCAGCCGAATGAATCCGACGGATAGGATAAGGAAAATATGAAGTAAACCAAGTTCCTGTTGCTAGTTAAGACGAGAGCGCTTCACACGCGCAAAGAGACGCTGCGATAAAAATAATCTGCATATTGAAAGTATCATATTTCCATCTTTAAATGTAAACATTAATATATCTATTATGTATGGAATAAGGCAGCAAAACGTCTCGTTTTGTACTTATTAAGTTAACTTGTAAATAAAATTTTAAAAAAGCTTCCGCTGGACCGGAAGTTGGTTGTATTAAAAACAAAACTAAATGTATTATTTTTAAATATTTATATAATTTTACTCACCTACTTTATATTTTATAGCAAATTTTTGTAAAGAAATTTTTCTAAAATAGTTTTTTTAATAACTGCGATGGACTCTATAGGTCCAATGTATTTTATTAAGATTCACTACTTATAACAATAGTGGCGGCGGGTTCGATGCCCGGGCGAACTAAGTATTGGGTTTACTAATCAATAATCATCTTAATTATATACATCATTACGAAAGAGAAAAAAAAACATTAAATTCTCTATCTCTTTCTCACTTTAAGTATAGCTAAAGCTATATTATACATAATAATATATAAATATAAACTAACATTTCACATCGTTTTAACGTAGTATTATCTATTTTGTATGACAAAATCATCGCAGCGTATAACATATGTATCGTGTGAACGCACAACTGAACCGAATCTGCCTATTTTTATTATAATTGTTGTAACTTATAAACAATAGCAACGGTAGGTATTAAACATTGTGATGTATAACGCCGTAGTAGACTGTGATTGATAAATATTGATATAAATAAAAAATCTTTAAAACGAATTGTCGTATTATACACTTCTTATCTCCCTGAAACTTAGTTTCTTCTGTCTTAGCGCTTCAAATTTGGTGACCATTTGAAAAAAAACTTGTTTGGAACATTTTTCATGGTATGTAATAAATGCTATGCCAGCAGTCTTATAAATCATCTAATTATTACCCAAGTATTATATATACAAATCAGCTTATATACTATAACGTAAGTAGAATTATAATTTCATGAAAAGAGTGTCTGGCAAGTGTTTGCCACGATGTTAAGTGTCTGGCATTGAATGACGTGTTTTTTAATAATATTCTGAAGGTAATACCAAAAAATCACACTTTATTATTTGACGCATTTAGATCGGTATTTTACGCACCTTTAGTACCGTGTACCTGCCAAAGCCACCATAGCTTGAACTTCATAATGGTCCATCGTTCTTATCTGTGTTGGGAGCATGCGCTGACAAACTTTCAGCTTTTATAAAATGACGAAGGTCTGGCGTTCACGGGCTCTTCCTCTATTAGGGTTGCTATTCAATAAAAAAATTAAAAAAAAACATCATTGCTACGTAATAATAAGACAAACAAACGCATTTATATTATTAATAAGTAATAAGACTTTTTTAGACGAGATATTTTCTCGCAGTGATAACAAAAAGTATCCTATATGTTGACCCCGATAATCAGCTACCATCAAAATTTGTCAAGTGGTATTCTCGTAATGCATTCCCAGACAGACAGACAAAAATTCTAAAAGCTATAGATTCGCCTCTGTATCGATAGTAATGACTATTTCAATAAGATTTTCCAAAAAAAAAAAATGTACAGATTCGACTCAGAATTTTATTATATGTAAGTATTATGTATAGATTTCCTTGTTCTTCAAAGTCAGTCAATAAATCGACTTCGGATTGGGCAACAACAAATAAGCGATTGCGATCACGATCCAGATGCGATCATTAATCATTGAGGCTGTTAACTACTTTAACCATTTTGATCTTTGATCTATATGAAAATTTGTTAATTATATACTATTAGCTGAACCCGCGGTTTCGCTCGCGCTAAAACTATAAAAAACAAACTCTAAATAGGAAGGTTTCATACAAACTTTCATCCCCTATTTTAACCCCTTATGAGATGAATTTCGAAAAATGCTGAGACACGCTTTTATTTAATTGTTTTGAAGAGCATTAATTCCAAATTTCATGTAATTCTGATCATAAATATTTCTTTGGATTGTATTATAACACGTTTACCCGTGGGAATTAGATAATCTTCGACGGTAAAAAGTAGCCTATGTCACTCTCTAGCCCTCCAACTATCTCCACACAAAAAATCACGCCAATTCGTCACTCTGTTTTCTCACTCACGTGAAAGAAGGAAAACAAATAAACAAACAAACAAACAAACAAACAAACAAACAAACAAACAAACAAACAAACAAACAAACAAACAAACAAACAAACAAACAAACAAACAAACAAACAAACAAACAAACAAACAAACAAACAAACAAACAAACAAACAAACAAACAAACAAACAAACAAACAAACAAACAATCACACTTTCACATGTCTAATATTAGTATGGATATGGATATTATTGATTAGTTTGATCGGCTCGGCTCATCGATTATTATAAACCATATTTAAATGGGTTTAGAAAGATGAATCGATTAAAACACCGCCCTTTTCATAGTCAAATTTTTTTATTGTGTTGATTTTTGTTAATTTTTTATTATTGATAAATTTTTTTAATTTATTTTAAACTACAGAATAATAACTTTAAGCGACAAAATACTACTTTATTTGAAGTAAAAGAGAGATTTAGCTTTTTTTTACTCATACATATTGTATTCAGCCCTTCTTAACGTCCCACTGCTGGGTGTGGGCCTCCCTTCAGTACGAGGGGAATCAGGCCATAGTCCACCACGCTGGCCAAGTGCGGGTTGGCGGACTTCACATGTCTTTTGAAAGTTTGCTAGGTTCTCTCAGACATGCAGGTTTCCTCACGATGTTTTCCTTCGCCGTTAAGACAAGTGGTAATAATGTTGGAAATGATTCGCACATGAAAATATCAGAGGTGTGAGACCCGGGATTTGATCTCACTTCACTCGATTTCTCAAGCGAGCGCGATACCACAGGGCTACCACTGCCTTATTTTTTTTGCCTGCCTTATTTATTGGGGTTATGTAATTCGATCTTCGCCTAGTACAAGTTTTTATTTTATTTTAAGTACATAGTATTACTATTACATAAGTATAAATAAATAAAATAAATAAAACTAAGTACTTATTAGCATAAGTTACATTTCTTTACAATAAGCGCAAAATAAGCTAATTACAAATTACATATATTCGTAAGTTGCTTACTTCGGTTTGTCACTGGCCACTGCCATCTGTACTAGGCCGAGCCTGTATTACAGACGACAGCTCCTTCCTCTATGACACAAAAGGATATAACATTATCACTAAAAGCGTATACTAGCTACTCACCCCCGCTCCACTTGGATTCGTCCCCAGTTACGTTTTAACGTTTAGTATAGATTTCTCAGAGATGAAATACATATTTTCCCGCAGTAAAAAGTATCCTATATCCAGTGGTTTTCCCGTGATGCGGTAACAGACAGACAGATAAAAATTATAAAAACTACAGATTCGGACTCTGTATCGATAATAAAGTCTATTTCAATAAGATTTTCCAAAAAATATCTAATGTACAGATTCGGCTTAGTTACAATTTTATTATATTTATGTATGAATTAACTAAGTAGCCACTAGCCACACAATAATACCAATGACATCAGAAAGCCAGTTTTATACTAAAGTTTTAAAAGTAATGTAAGTATGAAATAAGTTAAGTCGTTTTCACAATAGATGTTCATAAATATTTTAAACAAATGTAAAGCGAAACAATATAAATTAACATAAGGTAAATCTAAACTATTATTAAATGTAATAAATGTAAGCAATTCATACCAACAGATATGACCATTTTATTACCTATTAGTTACTTGTTATTACATCAAACATTGATCTATTTTGCAATTCAAGATCGGTTTTTCATGTAGTAGCCATTATTTATCTCGGTGGTCTAGTGGCTAGCATATACGGCATCCGGTGATCCTGGGTTCTAGTCCGGGTTGGGCCAAGTTTAATTATTGAGTCTTTTCTGGTAAGGAACCAGTAACAGCCCGGAGTTGGGAAGTTGGTGGTGTATCAACTCCATGCTGAGGCAGAGCATGTAGAGCCGTCGATCTTGAGCCTTAACTCCCACAGGTCGTGTCGAAGTATCGTCCAGTGCACGTTGTCTGCGCTTACAAATTATTGTGCACTACATATATCTCCTGCGCATCTTTCTAGTCCCATTGTCAGTGAGATTGACCGCCGTAGCCGAATTCGGTTGAGAGGATATTAATATTTAAAACTAACATTAACATTTTACTTACTACAGATCAGAAATATAATTATAATTGTATACTAGTGACTAAATCTTGGTACACTCGAGTGCGTCCCTTTCCCTAGATACCTTACAGTAAAAAAGTTGTGTCGTTTATAATTAGCCTTAAATTTGAATTCACTGTAAAATATAATTATTTCAATGTTATATAACATTTAGCTTAAGATAATCTATTACGTTGGTTTCTTGTTTAGATTGGTCTGCTATCGTATACAGCAGTATAGGTATGTACATCATACTCGTACATGCATGAAAAGATTGCATTGCATGAAAGTGTTTGTATGTGTGTGCGTATGTATGTTTGATACTCCTTCTCGCTAAAACGGCAGACTTGCGAAGCAGACCACACATCCATGGAGTTGCTCCCACAGTCCACTCTGCTATCAGAGAAGTACCAGGCGCAACCCGCATGGTACACCGCCCACCGAATTGGGCCACCTACCAGTATGTCTTTGGCTTCACGCCCGGCAGGATTACCGGACGCTAATGACTCCCGAGGATCATAATAGGGGGCTACAAGGTAAACACTCGTGAAGGAGAATCCCTTACACTAGACTAGAGTAGGTTTGGGTAAATTACTTGTTTTACGACTGCATTAATCATGATGGAATTAAGGAAGCCAATAATTTTTCATTGCAAAAAAAAATCACGTGAACTTTTAGCACATTCAAAATCGAACCCATCACATTCTAGTCCTCATTGTGCCAATCAAAGTTTAATTATATTATTTTAATTCCAAAATTCATAAAGAGACTGAAGCAAAGCCGTGAAGATAGTGAAATTAGCGCGATCTATGAGTCGTGCGTGTAGATATTGATACGACACGACGTGTGGGTTATTCTCATATGAAAAGATTTTTGACTACAGGTAGTGTACTAGTTAATTTAAAATTTTGTTTTAATTATTAACATAACATGACGACACGTTTGGCTCAGTTTGTAATGAGTCTACTTGCTGCGCCAGCGGTCGCGGGTTCGAGTACCGCTGGGGGCATTTATTTGTGTGATGAGCACGAACGTTTGTACTCCAGTCATGGATGTTTATATTTATAATATGTATGCATTTAAAGTTATATATGTATAATGTATCAACTATCTGGTATCCATAACACAAGCCTCGTAGCTTACCATGGAACTTGATGGTGCTGTGTGTTAATGTCCTGACATATTTATATTTATTTATATTTAATTTACCATTAAGGGATCTAAAGTAGCTTATAAAAAAAAAATAACAAATCGATTTCGCAATTATATTATTACGCTCGACTTACGAAATAAGGACTTTACTCTGGTGCTTAACAAGTTACCTATCTTAGCTAATTCATTTCATCCAAATCGGTCCAGCCGTTTCAGCGTGAAGAATAAAAAACATACAAACAATAGTTTCACACAATTATCTCCTAAAGTATAAAAGCAATTGACACAATTTAAAAGGCATTTTTTCTATATCGATGATGATGATGTTATTCCGTCATGGAATATATATTTGTAGTATAATTTTCTAAGCTCTTGTATCTTTAGCTACTGTTTGAACATGGTTTCATGAGATTCCCACCCTTCTAAGGTTTACCTCTATGGACCACATCGAGGTGATGTCGACCAAAGCTTCTTCGACCAACTGGCTTCCATTAGAACGTCATTTTGTCTCAAGTTGATGCATGCTTTATCTCTATTAAGTATTTATAGTTATGAAGTAATTTATTTCTATAAGGATTAATATTTGGTGTTTCAAATAAGCATGAAAATGTTACTCAAGCAAACCAACATCCAAATTTTTAAACGTAAAATCAACTGTATTTACTAAAATACTAAATCTATGTAGTTTTGTGAGCTTTTTGTAGAACCATACGTTGTTTTCACTTATGTACAACCACAGCGGACGCTGAAAAAGCTACCAAGTAGCATTTTTTCTGCCGACCCTATTCACTAATACCGTCAAAGCTAAAAGCTATAATAAATGCTAGAGACATTTTAAATACATCATATTTTTCCCAAAGAACTACAGCAAAAACCACATCCACTTTCTTCAAGCAAGACTGGTGATAAAAGCGCCGCATATATCAGACAGACAGAAGAGACTTGCTCGACGCCGCCATATAAAAGGTGTTAGGATTATTATTATTGATAAATATATATTATTAAAACTAAAATAACACTAGGTATTCCTTTTATTTACCAATCGATACACTACATCTAGGTAGCAATTCTTACTTATGCATAAAACAATGTAAATATTTATTTAAAGTTGATAAATACACATACGAGCAAGTGTGATATTACACGTATATATATTTTTTTTATTAATATAATTTAATTTATGCATTGATGAACTTTAAATATTATATTTTTACGAACTTGATAATGACTATTATTTAGCTAAAAAACTTCCGCCCGAACAGGGACTTGAACCCTGGACCCTTGGATTAAAAGTCCAATGCTCTACCGACTGAGCTATCCGGGCTGTATTCTACATGGCATATAAACTTTAGACTTTTTCTATTGTAATAGATTGTACATTTGAACAGTTGTTTTTTGTTCCAACTATTGCTTAGAATTTCACTTTTTTTATCTTGTTGTAATATGGCTGTCTTTTAGGTTGTATTTTTCGTTAGCATTTTAGGTACGCTAGGTCGTCTATTGAATTGATTTTAATCGATCTTTTTTTGAATAACTTCATACAGACAAGAGAGAAAAAACCTATATAAATAAGATGTAGTTAAGTAAATTTACACTACTACCTATAAATGTGAAAGTTAGTATGGAAACGGCTGGACCGATTTAGATGAAATTTACTAAGCAAATAGACTGTGACCTGGAGTAAAAATAAGCTACTACTAATGTTAGTAATAATTTCCCTAAAGGTGGTGCTGTATACATATCTATACTAATATTATAAAAATGTAAAGTTTGTGAGTTTGTGACGTTGTAGGGGGTAATCTCTGGATCTACTGGACCGATTTAGATGAAATTTGGTAAGAAGATAGTTTGAGACCCTGGGAAAGACATAGGATACTTTTTATTCCGGAAATCATGCCTTACAGGGGCAAAAATGGGGATGAAATTTTGTATTGGGAAGCAAGCTATGGGCGAACCCGAGCGAAGCGAGAGTGAGTCGTTTATAATATTACAAAAACAAAAGGTACCAGGAGTACATCAACGTAGATCAAAGCGAAGAAAGGGTAAGTCTCTAGTTAAAATTATACTTCTTTTGGCACGTTTGGAAAAAAATATGAGAGTAAAACTTTTACGATGCGCGCGCACACCGACAGCTAAAAAGAGACATGATGAAGTAAGCTGCATTCCTTTTAGAAACAGAGAGTTGTGACATAGGGGTGAAATCTTTATCTATTTTTGTTCTGTTACGCCAAAGAAGTGTAACTTCAAGTGCGTACATAAGTACACGCGCACGTTTTTTTATTATTTACTTGTATTAATAGTCTATTGCAAATTTTGTGTCGTGAAAGATTATTATAATATAATATTAAAATATACTAGAATATACCACCTTGCGTAAAGTCAATCTCAAACATGCTCATTACGCTAAATCTTTGAACGTTGCTTTATTGAATAGTCAATTTTATGTTTCTCGTAATTTGCAAATGAGATGCGATCTCTATACGTCCTTGTGAGGTAGAAAGAGAGGACATTTACCTCTCTGTACTGCATTTTCTACACACTTTATCTACTTTTGGGTCAGTTCTCAATCTCACTATTACGTTACGTTAGGAATGCTTGCTAACAGTGCCAATATGGTAGAAGCACTTTCTGTAATAATAAAAAAATATCAAAGTACACAGATTTGGCGATCGAGATTAAAACCCAATGGAAAGTAAATTCCACTAAAACCATACCTATAGTTATATCTAGCACCGGAGTTATTCCAAAACACTACATCAAAGCCTTAAAATTCTTAATATTCATCCTTCCACATACATACTTCTCCAGAAAGCAGTAATCTTAAACACATGCCGATTAGTACAAGTTTTTGTCACAATCCTAGTTACCACTTTAAATTAACCCCCCCCCCCCCCCCCCCCCCCCCCCCCCCCTACTTTATACTTGGCTCAGGCCCGTGTATAGTAAAAATTACCTTCGTAATTGAAGAGATTTTAAAGTTTAAAAATAATAATAATAATAATGTCCTTTTAACCGATTGTGTACAAGTGTACTGTGTACGCGCAAACACAAGTGCACTCTCTATTCCATTTTACTCTCAAAATTCTGAGCGATACTTCGACACGACCGATGAGGGTTAAGGTGACGGGGGTGTAACACCACCAACTTCCTAATTCCGGGCTGTTATTGAGAATATCATAACAGAAGACTCGGTAACTAAACTAACTTGATCCAACCCGGGACTCAAACCCAGGACCTCCGTATCTGCAGCCATACATGCTAGCCACTAGACTACCGAGACAGTTTCTATATGACACTAGCCTCGCTCGAACATTAAACCAGTGATCATGAACAACTTGAATAAAGATGAATGTGATCTCAATTTTTTTTTATTTAACACCTGGCTCAAATTAACTAAACCCAAAAATGATCAAATATCTGACATCCTTTTCATCTTTACGGTATTCATTGCCATACACACGTTCTTCTGTACATGTGTAAGTCAATTAATTCCTAAGCCAGTGGACCGATATTGATGAAATTTTTTGTATGTGTTTGAGTGGGTCGTTGGATGGTTTAAATTCACAGCTGGACCCGATAGGTGGCGCTGCGATAGGGTGCCAGGATTTTTTTAAATTTTATTTTGTTTAACGAAAAACCAATGTTCGGACAGAACAGCGTATGTAGGTCCGCTAGTTTTATTATAAATAGATACGTATAGATTGAAGGCAGCTATGATTCTGCACTATCATTAAAAATGTATTTGTACGCATAGAACTGCTTTGGCGAATTCGTGCGAAAGGAAAATTATCTATTGGGCTAATGTTTGTAGCGTGGTCTAAAATATATATACTTATATATATGGCTGTGTTAATAAGATTATTTTTTATTTATTTTTTCTACTTACTGTGTAAATTTTCCTTTTTTCTTTAATAACTGAAATTAAATTAATTTTTTGTTTCTAAATATTATTAGTTTTTGTATTTACTCGTACATATTCTTCTTTGAATTATGTTGGCAAATGGCGTTAATAATTGCGACACAGTAGATACACAGTTTATTAACTTCTGCAATTATTATTATTGTTTGTATCTGTTATTGCTATTTATGTACTGATATTTCAATAAATCTCTAAACCTTTACGTGACCTAGATGTATTTAAGAAACTTAATTTAATATAAGCAACTTCGAAAAAAAAACGATAAATAATAATACTCCGGCCTAAGCAATCTATCTATGAAAAGTTGCTAAAAACCAAACCTGTTTCTGCATAAAAATATCTATTACAATGCAAAAATACAAATTCGTATGGATAAAATAAGTTAAAAGTGTTAACTATATGAAAGTAAAGTTTATGAACACACATACATTTGATAATGAAACAAATGAATGCAATTTTGGAATTTTTATCCAAGAGTTCCATTGTCCACATTCTCCTCATACCATCATCATAAAATTAACACGATGGTATGAAATTATTGAACTGTCCGGATTTCATACAGTAGTTTATTTAGGTTCTATGGCGCCATAGGCCCACGTCGATATGGCGCCCTTTATACTTCGCAACAGTATGTACTTATATATTAATTATTTTTACAAAGAAATTTTACCCTTTAAGTGGTACTATGTTTAGATTAAAAGAGCGCAAGAAAATAAAGTTTAAAATTTGATCTTACAATTTACAGCAAACCCAATCCATTTTTAGGGTTTCGTATCCAAAGGGTAAAACGGCACCCTATTACTAAGACTCCGCTGTCCGTCCGTCTGTCTGTTAGTCTGTCTCATGAACCGTGATAGTTAGACAGTTGAAATTTTCACAGATAATGTATTTCTGTTGCCGCTATAACAACAAATACTAAAAAAACAGGAATAAAATAAATATTTTAGAGGGTTCCCATATAAAAAATATTATTTTTTTGCTATATATTAAATTACAAAAACTAAATACCCGAATGCCTACGATATACCTACGATACGATAGAACATCCATTCTATATGATACTAGCGGACCCGACAGACGTTGTCCTGTCTACACGTCTTTAATTTGAAAATTTCAAACTTTTTGGACAAAATTGTGAATCTAAACCATTCCCAGATCCCCTTGAACACACACAAAAAATTTCATCAAAATCGGTCCAGTCGTTTGAGAGAAGTTCAGTGACATACACACTCACAGTAGAATTATATATATAAAGACTAGCGGACCCGACAGACGTTGTCCTGTCTACACGTCTTTAATTTGAAAATTTCAAACTTTTTGGACAAAATTGTGAATCTAAACCATTCCCAGATCCCCTTGAACACACACAAAAAATTTCATCAAAATCGGTCCAGTCGTTTGAGAGAAGTTCAGTGACATACACACTCACAGAAGAATTATATATATAAAGATTGGCGAAGTAATCTGTTTTCAATTGGCACGCTTTGAAGAAATCAACGAGAGAATTGAATTAAAGACGACAAACGTAAGGAACTTGATATTACAGCTTTTGTTAGTTTTGACCAGTTGAAAAAAAAAATTGATAATGTAGAACAACAATTTTTTTTGTCCTAAATTATTTTTAAATATAATGGCTCTTAAATCCCTTCATTTTCATATCCCAATGGATAGGTTTGAAAGTAAAAAAATCAAAAGCCAACATATCTAGTTTTAGTTATTTTTTTTATAATTTCAACAAACCCGCACACGTCATAAGCACTCTAATAAGATCATAAACAGATGCACATATAGATAATATATACAGGTCAAACACATAACTATCCTTTAGGCTTTACTGCAATCGGGTAAAAAGCATGCTCATCTATTCTGTTTGTAATATAAATAACAGCTTTTTACTAAATGCATATAAATAATTAACAGTACTGATACGAAAAACATTTTTTTTAATTTTTTGTCTGTCTGTCTGTTTGTTCCGGCTAATATCAGAGACAGCTAGACTGATTTTGATAGGACTTTCACTGATAGATAGCTGATTTTAAAAAGAATTAGTATTCCCCTCAAAAAAATTAAAACCTACCTATAGAAGCTCCCGAGCGAAGCAGGGGTTAGTTCCTAGTAGTTTATAATTTTACTTGTACCTACATTTATTTACTAAGATCTTACATCTTGAGCCATGCTCACAATAATTAATCGATACTTCACCGCTCCAAGACAACTCACGACCTGCGATGAGGCAACGAGAAATGTGTGCATTGATTTAGATTTACTACAGCGCGGCGTCACTATGCAGTTATAACACGACGCAAAACAAAATATTTGCACCTAAATCAAAAGTAATATTGGCAAATTATTAAAAATAGAAATAAATAATCTAGTATTGTATTACGTATATGAAAAGTTTGAACTGCATCGGTGTTTGATGGGATGTACGGCAGATCCGAAGGTCCTGGGTTTGAGTCCGGGGTCCAAGTTTAGTTATTAAGTTCTTCTGTTATGAAATTCTCAGTAACAGCCTTGAGTTGGGAAGTTGGCGGTGTTATATCTCCGTGTCTCGGAGAGCACGTAGAGCTGTCGGTCCTGCGCCTGTCTGCAGCCCTGGATAATTTGAACACTAGGGGCACTTGGGGCTAGTGCCCAGGGCGGCAAATTTTTAGGGACGGCAAAATTCGGAGGGTGGGGAAAAAAATCTCTTCGTGTTATCGAAAATGCTTTTTTTATTAAAAAAAAAAGATTAAATAGTAGGTACTTTTTTCGAAAAATTGATATCGTTTATAAATTATTTCATTGCAATTTTCAAAAAATTAATAATAAAAAAATTTAAACTTTCAACATTATATGCAAAATTTCAATAACAGGGCGGCATTTTTTACTATGCCCAGGGGCGGCGCTAAGTTTAAATCCGGCACTGCCTGTCTGTCACCGGTCATGTCGAAAAGTTGGGTGGGAACCGGACTATGAGTGACAGGAACAGAGAGAGAGAGTGCACTTGTGTACACTCGCATGGCCTACTTCGGTGGGCGGTGTACCATGCGGGTTGTTACAGGTATTTTCTAGCAGCAGAGTGAACCATGGATACAACCTCTTGGTTAAGTGCGTAAGTGACCTTGCGACGCTCCGTTGGGGTGGGAGGTTCCGTTAGGTTTTAGTCGGTAGACTGCATTTTTTAGCAGGTGAGATCCACATAACGTAAATGAATGCATAAATGTATTAACCAATATTAAAAACAAAAAAAAACGGTATCGTACTACGATTTCTTAAAGGCTCTCCACTCAAGCATCTTTACCAAATAAATAAAAAAAGGATACAATAAAATATAAACGTTTAACAAATAAAACACAATAACTATTATCGCTTGAATGTATATAGCTTATATCATCTATAACTAATAGGAACAAGTTGAAATCTATACAGATAAATAAAATTGAAGTGTCTTTTTGTAATGTCAAAATAACTTATCTCCATAAAGGCTGGACTGATTTTGACGGGACTTCCACTGGCAGATAGCGGATGTTATAGGAAGTAACAAAGGCTACTTTTATTTTAGAGAAAGAATTAGGGTTCCGCTCAAAAAAATTAAAACATATATAGGGACACACCCTAGCGAAGCGAGGGTGAATCGCTTGTACTAAAGTATACTTTAGGACACTAAATATATTACCGGAAGTGCTCGTCGACAACTAAGAAAAAACATTACCAAATAATATAGGGGAAATTCCAAAATGAATTATTTAAATAAAAGAAACCACGCCCCCGGGTGGGGTCGAACCACCAACCTTTCGGTTAACAGCCGAACGCGCTAACCATTGCGCCACGGAGGCTCTTACTGTGTATATACAAATTATATTCTATAGCAGTGGAGATATTTTAACTTTTACGAAAGATTTTAAATTTTAAGTAAAACAATTTTTTCATGGTTTAATTTTGATTTTTGATTTCCGACGTTACCAATACTTTACAGCAGTTATCGTCATGGTAGTGAGAGACGTCTCCTCCACAGAAAAAATAGTTTTATTTAAAGAGGAGATACTCTTGAAACGTAAAAACATTTTTTTTTTTAATTAGAAGACATTGAACAAAGAGACTTCTGTTCAGTTTTATACTAATGATATCAGTAGTACACTTAGGTACATATATAGATTGGATATCAATTTTATGGAATTTAATGAATTTTATAGATTGTACGGATTCTTCATATTTTTAAATATCTGCATGTATTCAGCCCTTTTTAACATCCCACTGCTGGGCACGGGCCTCCCTTCAATATGAGGGCGATCAGGCCATAGTCCACCACGCTGGCCAAGTCCGGGTTGGCGGACTTCACATGTCTTTCGAAAACTTGCTAGGTTCTCTCAGACATGCAGGTTTCCTCACGATGTTTTCGTTCACCGTAAGGCAAGTGGTAATCATGTTGAAAATGATTCGCACATGATAATATCAGAGGTGCGAGACCCGGGATTTGAACCCGCTTCACTCGGTTACCCATGCGAGTGCGTCACCACTGGGCTACCACTGCCTTATATATTAATATCTGCATAAGAAAAATAATATATTGAGTTTGTAGATTCAAAATAAAACGGTTGGGGTCGAACGAACAAACTTTCGGTTAACAGCCGAATGCGCTAGCCACTGCGCCGCGCAGACTCACCGAAAATCGGGACATATTACAGAAAATCGTGATAGCGAACGATAAAGGACTTGTATTTGATTATCTTTTTGTATTTGAATGTGTAATCCATATAATATTATAAATATGAAAGTTAGTGAGGATGGATGGATGCTTCTTATTCTTTCACGCCGGAAATAAAATGGCGGATAAAGAATAAAATGGTTGAAAGGATCTGGATGAAATTTTGCACAGAGATAGATTAGATTAGAGTATGGACATATATTATTTTTTAACGGAACTAGGTTGAGTTGCTAGTACGTGAAATTTTCGCGTCGCTTTGCTCGGGTTCGCCTCTAGACATACAAAAACAAATCTATCCCACGAGAACCGTACATTTTTTTAGGAATAAAAAGTAGCCTATTTGTTATTCTGATGTATAAACTATATATTGTAAAGTTTCATTAAAATCCAATCAGTAGTTTTTATGTACTAAGCTGTACAAGCTACTATAATTTTTTAACTATCCCATGGGAACTCTTTAATATACCAAGAGGAAAAGTATCTAAAATGTTGACCGGGAATATAAGGTATCACAATGCAAAATTTCATTTAAATCGGTCTAATAGTTTCGGAGATTAGCCCGTACAAACAGACAAACAAAAAAACAAAAAAAAATAAAAAAAACTTGATTTGTTCTATTTCTCTTCTTACATCCCCCTGACTCGGTTTTTAGCAATTTTTTTCTATGTACAGACATTCGAACTCTACGGTTTTAATATGTATAGATGTAAATGATCATTTTGTATATGCCTAGATTATAACTTATCAATATAAATAAATGACTTTATCAAATTTTTTAAAGAAAAGTTTGAATCCTAATTCTAGGGATAATTTTATATGTGATAGGACCCTAATTTTACGGATAGTGTTATATGTGAAAGGCGACTTTAAGGTTATTAACCTTTTGTAGTTAGTTATAAGGTAATAATTAAACCAACCCTTTCTATGTTTCTCCACTATTCTACTTTAAGAGTGATCCCTTATTTCGTAGCATTTTTGATAAATTAAAGACACCATATTCAAGTCATAAAATCCATACTAATATTATAAATGTGAAAGTGTGTTTGTTTGTTTGTCTTTCTTTCACGTCGAAACGGAATGACGGATTGGCGTGATTTTTTGTGTGGAGATAGTTGGAGGGCTGGAAAGTTACATAGGCTACTTTTTATCGCGGAAGATAATCTTATTCTCACGGGAAAACACTTTATAATACAAGCAAAATTATTTGTTATCAGAATTACTTGAAACTTGGTATAAATGCTCTTCAATACACTTAAAGAAATATGTGTTTTAGCATTATTCGAAATTCATCCCATAAGGGGGTAAAATTTAATATTTAAATAAATTTAAAATTAAGGGGATAAAAGTTTGTATGAAACCTACCTTTTTAGAGGTTTTTTGTAGTTTTAGCGCGAGCGAGGCCGCGGTTTCTGCTATTTAATAATAATGTCCTAAATTTTAATTGAATGCTGTAATAAGCGATTTAGACTAACGAGGAGTCGGATGAAATCGTGTAGTAAAACATATTATGTAACTAAAAGTAAAATGTAGAATCTAAAATATGCGCCCGAACAGGGACTTGAACCCTGGACCCTTGGATTAAAAGTCCAATGCTCTACCGACTGAGCTATCCGGGCTGCACGATTGTATACTAAATATCAAGACAACTTGTACTATGTGTAATATTTAAAGAATATCAATTTTACAAAAAAATCTCAATATACGAATCTTATTATTTATCAAACTGATTCGAGAATTAACCGGAAATAACTTTTTTTTTTGCATAAAATAAATATTTTTATTTATTATTCAAAAAGAAAAATATTCAAAAAGTAATTACGTAAAAAGTATTGATATAGGCTTAATTCAAAAGTAATAAAGATTATAAAAAAATATTTCATCTTTATTTGAATCGCACACATATCCCTATTCAGTCAAATAGTACGAGTATATTGAGAAGTAGCAGTAAGCAGTGAAGTAGTATAGTAAGAAAGAAAACAAGTAAACAGTGAAGTAGTATAGTAAGAAGATAGTTTGAGACCCTGGGAAGGACATACCTAGGATACTTTTTATCCTGGAAATCATCCCTTAAAGGGGTGAAAATGAAATCGGTGTAAATGGGGTGGGAATCAACCTAGGGACGAACCCGAGTGAAGCGAGGGTGAGCCGTTAGTTGTCCAAAAGAACATTTATACATTAAAAAAATTAAATGTATGTAAAATTATAGCAAGCATAAGCAAGGTAAGATGTCTTGTATGGACGCTTCGCCACTGGTATAGACTACTATTTTTATTTAAGTATCTTATTAATATATTCTAAATCATACTATAAAGACCTTGATCTGGAACGATATAATCGATAAAGCGAGTGATCGTGTTACATCTCGATTATCGTTACTCGTGCTTTCGAAATTATAGTGATGGGCTAAGAATTACTATTTCGCAAAACGTATATAGGTATTTTTATTTTTAATATCTTAGTGAAAAACATAAAATACTAATTTTTATTGTAAAGTATCATAGATAGTAAAAGAAGAATGAAATTATTATTCAAAAATATAAAATTAATAAATAGTACCTAAATACTTAATCACAAAAAATTACACAGGTTTTACTTGTATGTTTCTGTTCCTACAGAAAGTTTTTAGTCCATATTATCAATGCAATGTAAGCATTTTCAGGTTTTAACTGGTATATATGTATACATACCTACATATAAATTTTTAATTAACAACATCTAGTAAAAATGGCAAAAATATATGCAAATCTATATTGTAAATAAAATGCGTGTAGTACGGTCTCTACCAAAATTATCAATATTAAATGGGCAATACTTGTTGTATATAAATAAATTAATACATGTACCTAGGTATTTAGGAAACGGCTCTAACGATTTGGATCAAATTTTATATTTAGCTAAGGTTTTGATTTTTGAATTTAGCTATGAGGTGGCTCTTCCGAAAAAACTCAATTTTTATATCTTTCCCGAACAAACGTTTAAAAAAAACGTTGAGTGAAGCACGGTCGCGCAAGAACTATTTAATTATAATAAGTATCGATATTTAGAATTACTTTACACATCACTAACATTTTTTATCAATAATTGGCCTTCAATCTAATTATATGTTATTGTTTGGGAGATCGTTTAATAACACATTTTTAGAAAAGTTTCATCAAATTAAGTATGTCACATAATTTATCGATACAATTTTTATTAATTAAAGCTTTTTATATCGTCTGGTGCATTTCATGTAGCCAGTGATGATGAATTAGAATCGAGGGGTCTTAAGTTCGATTTTTTATCCAGTTATTACTTATTACAATACTATTAGGTATAAATAGAAAAAGGAGGAGGATATTCTATGTGTGTGTGTGTGTATGTTTACCTTGAATTGACTGGACGGATTTGAATGAAATTTAGTACAAAGATAGACTTAGACCTAGATATGACCTGAAATAGGTTATATTTTAGTAATATTTATAACTAGGAACGTAACAAAGTGATGCGAGTCTAAGTAGCTAGCCATAAAAATCATATCCTGGTCGAGTAAAGCTTCGTGTAATAAATTAATGTACAGTTTTACTTAATTTAATAAAAATGTTTAATTATTTAAAGGTTTTACGAGTATTAACAAAAATATTTTTACATGTGACCTTTCTTAATCTCCAAATTATCATACACTAGCAGCTCACCCTCGCATTGCTCGGGTTCGCCCGTTACCGTTACCGTAAACCGTTAGTATGGAATAGATAGTCTATATATTAGTATATTCTGAGCTTTTAAAGCATTTAAACATATTATAAACATCAGTTTTACATTTGCCAGATTGATGTAATAAAAAAATTAAAGCTATTTCTATTGTTAGTTAGGTTCATAGAAAAACAAGAGTAAAATAAAAAAAATAACTATACTCTTACCACAACAGTGCTGAAAAATTCTTAGTTTTAATTAACTCAAGTGCTTTTATACACTAAAACTAATTCTTTTTCTAAAATAAAAGTAGCCAAAATTACTCATTATGACATCAGCCATTTGCCAGTTTCGTCAAAATCCAGCTGTTTCGGAGATTAGCTGAAACAAACAGACAGACCGACAAACATTTTAAGAATAGTGTTTTTCTTCTAAATACCGTATACAATTTCATATGCATTTAATAAAAAGCTGTTACTTTGACTGATTTTATTTATTTGTATAGATAATAATAGATTAGTTAAACGAAAGCGAATCCGTGTGCGAATGTTAGTCAATTATAATTATTGCAAGTATTGCGAATATGTTTCATAGATAATGAGCAATATTGAAATTGATAAAGCTCGCTCTAAACGTAATAAGTAGAGCACGCCGCATCAACTTTCGGTGATTGTAGCACTTGTAACATGGAGTATGCTCTACATTTGAAGAATACATATGAAGTACAGGCAAAGAAGGGGAATGTTCTAATGAATAGATTGTGAGAAAAAAACAATTTAAAACTTTGAAGTTATAATATTTTTAATGAGATCAAATCACGCAAAAACTTTTAACTAAGTATGTACATTTTTGGACAATCCTCCTTCCTTAATGGTATGTCATAGACATTTCTATTTGTTTTGGTTTTGGACATAGATAAAAGCGTATTCTTAGCGTCATCTGTTCAGTAGATATTTGTTAAAGAATGCAATTACCATAGACATAGATTCGTTACCAGTACAAAACAAAAAAGAAACAAAAATTGTGACATTCCCTGTTCTTTGACTAAGCCCTTCATATTATATTAAATAATTGTTTCTGCCCACGGTATTACTCGCTTAATAAACAGGAGCCTGATTTTTTTAGTAATTCATATTTAATTTATTAGTCTACTAGCTACTCACCCTCGCTTTGCTCGGGTTCGTCCCTAGCTTGCCAATACAACTTTTATACCCATTTTCATCCCCTTAAGGGATGATTTCCAAGATAAAAAGTATCCTATGTCCTTACCATGGTTTCAAACTATCTTCTAACCAAATTTCATTTAAATCGGTTCAGTAGAACCCCCTACAACGTTACAACCTCACAAGCCCACAAACTCACAAACTTTACCTTTTTATAATATTAGTATAGATGTATTCGTAATATATGCCTATACCAAGATTCTAGAAGGAATATTTTCTGATTTTATCTAACTTTATCACTTCACGATTTTTCTATATAAAAACATACAGTAGTTGTTCGCGGGTATAAGCTCACGGCCTCTAGAGGCCTATTATTATATACAAAATTACTTTTGAGATTTTATTTCATATGATTGAAAGTTGGCTTCGTCTATGTGCAACTCACAGCAATTTCACTTAGAAACTATTAGTGTTATTTAGCTAACTACCCTTTCAAAAGTAAGTTTTAAAATGTGGGGTGGCTATATGGCAATAGTATACACCCTACACTCAAAATTCTTTCAATGAAACTTGTTTCAGAGATAGAGTAGATAAATTTTGAGACATGCAATAAAATATAGCTTTGTTAGTTTAGCGTTTAACGTTTAACTTTGTTTTTCATAGTAGGTATCTCAAAAATATATGAAATATAAAATTATTTTTACCACCACCAATAACAAAAAATATTACGATTATTATCATTAATGCATGATTTTTTTTATCCTAAACAAGTGAATGAATAAAAAATAATAATTTAAAAATAACACAAATTTTATATTTAGCAGAACAGAACCCTCAACGCCGGTAATTGTTTTATTTCTAATATATTATGATTATGGCGATATTATATTTTATTAGTGAACCCAAAAGTCAAGAGTTAAAGTAAGAAAAACAAGATGACATTTTTGATAATTTCATTTTTAATTATACCTTAAATCTGCCTACGACAGAAGTAGAGTATCATTTCGCCCGAGCTCCACACGCCATGGAAGCGCATCTCACGTGCGGTGTAGATGCGTCGTTAGAATCGGTATATAAAGAGGATGTTACAAATTTTGCATCATTCCAAAACCATCATCTTATCACGATACATCTGAAAACGATACCATTATAAAATTATACATCGATTTTTATTGGAAATTTCAGGTGTGTTATACCTTTTATATATATATGTAAATAATAAATATTTTAATTTCTAATCTGTGATACTAAATTTACTCTATTTCTAAAAAAAAGCTTAATAATTCACCACACTCTTCTTTGATCGTATGTGTGGTAATAATCGTGCCATTTTTATTAATGTCAGTTATTTTTCGTTAAAATTTCAGTCGATCCCACCGGACTACGTTCATCAGAAATAATCATGAAGGTATGTTGTAATTTATTTAGCTTTGCGCAATATTTTCTGTTATAAAAAAAGCTTAAGAAAGACCTTATTACTCTGTTAATTCACTTTAATGTTTTGACTCACTCATATATGTAAATAATTAACTCATAATATGGCGATATTCTGAAACCTTATAATTTTTCAAATAAAAAATCTTCTTTAATCAAATATCTTCACCTCTACAAGATCAACTTTTACGATCTTCATATTCTTTTACGATTCTTTCCCTTAACAGTAAGGGTGATTTCTAACGCCAATGGTTATTTAAATGCTAAACATTTATGCTAACTACTAAAAAGATTTATATTCGGACATAATTTTTTTTGTAAGTACAAGACATTATTATTCATTTTGTACTCTATGAGATGAGATATTTAGACCTCAAGGACAGTCCCATTTAAGTTTCATTCATCACAATCAAACCGACGCAAGCGATGAACCCTAAAGACGTTTAGGTTCCGTACCTCTTCATCATATTTTCATGTGCGAATCATTTCCATCATATTTACTACTTGTCTTACGGTGAAGGAAAACATGCACGTCTGAGAAAACCAATCTACGACCTGACTCCCTGGTATTGAAAGGAAAAGCCCATCTGTGGGACTATAAAAACGGTAGAATTAGTTACTAATTAACAATACTGTTCCTTGAAGATGTTAAAATGTATTTTCTTTTATATTTATTTTACTTTATATATCTTCTATTTATATACCGTTCAAACTTATCTAGGAACATAGGATTATGTAAAACAAAGCACCCCAAGGAAAATATTTTACACTCACGAATAAAATTTGTATTTCTTGACAAACCAACAAACAGAATTTCGTATTTATGATATTTTGTAATTATCATATTTCCAGATACTCATAGTATTTGCCGTTCTCATCGCGTCCACGTTAGCGGAACCTCCGGTCAATAGGTAATATCAACCTATAGATATAATCTATTTGTTTTTTTATTTATACCTATTCTAATGTGCCTTAAAGCACATTTGTCGTTTACTTTTTAGATAAACAATAATACTTTTATCATTACATATAATAAAATTGTAACTAAGCCGAATCTGTACATTAAATATTTTTTTGGAAAATCTTATTGAAATAGACATTATTATCGATACAGAGGCCGAATCTATAGTTTTTAGAATTCTTGTCTGTCTGTCTGTCTGTTACCGCGTCACAGAAAAACCACTGGAGGGGTTTTGATGAAATTTTGGGTATGGTGATAGCTGGTTATCCGGGTCAACATATAGGGTACTTTTTACCGCAGGAAAATGTCTCATTTCTGAGAAAAAATACAAAAACTACAATGTAAGAGTATACTAATATGTAAACCTAAGAATTTGGTTTTTGGTCATCTGAACTCGGGCGGAGCCGCGGGCAATGCTAGTCAACCTATATATGTATATTTATACCTATTCTAACGTGCCACAAAGCATATTTTTCATTTAGTTTTTAGACAAAAAATATTATTTTTATTTTCTATAATTTTTAAATTAACGTTAACTATAGCTATGGGAATAAAAATGTCCACACACTAATGATATTAAATCCTTATTTATTTTCCTCTTTACTCCTCAGATACCTCCCTCCTCAGTCAAGAGCATCATTATCGACATCATACGGAACTCCTAACTTTGCCCAGCGACAGACTGGAGCTGGATTTAGGTAAGAAAAATGTATTTTACCCGTCTGATAGGTAAATATTATCTTACTATACACATATTAATATTACATACTAGCATTGCCCACGGCTCCGCCCGCGTTCACATATTATTTACATAATATTATTAATATACTCTTACATTGCAGTTTTTGTATTTTTTCTCAGAAATGAGACATTTTCCCGCAGTAAAAAGTATCCTTTATGTTGACCCGGATCCAGTTATCATCATACCAAATTTCATCAAAATCTGTCCAGTGGTTTTCTCGTGATGCGGTAACAGACAGACAGACAGACAGACAGACAGACAAAAATTCTAAAAAATATAGAATCGGACTCTGTATTGATAATAATGTGTATTTCAATTAGATATTCCAAAAAATATTTAATGTACAGATTCGGCTTAGTTACAATTTTACTATTTATGTATAGATTATAAATGTTAAAGTTTACATGTTTGGATGTTTGTTACTCAATCAGAAACGGCTGAACGGATCTGAATGAAATTTGGAACAGAGATAGATTATAATCTGGAATACCACATAGGCTACTTTTTATCCCGGAAAATGTTCGGTTCCCGTTTGTCTTTTTGTTTTTCTAGAGGCGAAGCGAGGGTGAGCCGCTAGTCCTTCATACTTGTTAAAATTACATCAAAATTATTAGGGGTGAAATCACACAAACTTTTATAGGAATTGCAATAAGCAATACAGTTTGAATAGTTTACTCTATGTTTCAAATCGATATGACATTAGAAGTAGGTAAAAATATCTTTTCTTGGTTTTCGAAAACGGTATACTATATGTGAAGGAAAATTTTATGGGACCACCTTGGAGACCTACTTTAATAGAATAAATTTTTAACTAACAAAATCGGTCAAGCCGAGAATCTTCGAGAAATCTATAAACATATGTATGTACAGTGTACATACATGATACAGATCCAAATAGTAAAATCAAGTCAACAAAAAATAAGTATTTACGCACTATAAATGACGTTGTTATTTAGCAGTTAAGTTTTCTTTAAAATGTTTGTACAAATTTCAATTTTACATACTTTCGTTTTATAGGCGCCCATCTTCTACCTATGGAGCTCCTAAAACTCGTCCATCAAACCAGTATCTGGCACCAAACAACCAATATTTACCACCCACCAATCAATACTCAGCACCTAGCAGCCAGTATTCAGGGCCTAGCAACCAATACTCAGCACCTAGCAGCCAATATTCAGCGCCTAGCAACCAATACTCAGCACCTAGCAACCAATACTCAGCGCCTAGCAACCAATACTCAGCTCCTAGCAACCAATATTTAGCGCCTAGCAATCAATACTCGGCACCTAGTAACCAATACTCCGCACCTAGCAACCAATACCAAACTCCTAGCAATCAATACAATGCACCAAGGAACCAATATTTATCACCTAATGCAGGAATTCTAAATACACCATCTCAAGAATATGGAACCCCTGGATTTGGAAGGAGTAAGTGAACTGTGCTATATATTTGCTTTAGCTTGATTAATTATTATTTTAAATGTTCCATTTACATAAATGGAAAATGTTGAATTTTGTAGTGATGAATAATTACACCAAAACATAGAGCATTGATGCTATTTTCTTATATAGCATATTACATATGTAATATATAAAATTTCCATGTCACAATGTTAGTTACCGTACTCCTCCGAAACGGCTTTCCGGTTTTTACCAAATTTTATATGCGTATTCAGTAGGTCCGAGAATCGGCTAATATCTATTTTCCATACCCCTAAGTGATAAGGATAAGGGTGGTCCTCCCAGACCCTACCCCAGGGACGAACCCGAGCGGAGCGAGGGTGAGTCGCTAGTTATTATATAGATTTGTTTACTTTTGTACGTTTTGTTACTGTTAGTTTCATTTCAACAAATATTTGCCTCCATCTGAAGAAAACGAAAACGTTCGAAGTAGAGTCTTCTTTTTATTATAACATAATTATAATTATATATACTATTTATATGTAAAGTTAAATCTATAAATTTAATGCTTTAATAAAAAAAATGGTTTTGGTACTTATGCAGGTAATCAAGGATCTGGTGACTACAATCAGCAGAGCAGACAGTACCTTCCCCCCGGCGCGGGCGGAGGGTATGACGATGGAAGCAATGGGGTAAGTTAGGGGGTTACTATATACCCTGTTGAAAAACACCAATAGAATCCCATCAAAAGCTACATAAAAACCAATCAATATGTATCGGTTTCTATGTGGCTTTTGTCGCTTTTGATGGGATCCTATTGGAGTTTTTAAATATGGTAGTATGTTACTTACCCCATGACTTTATTCGTGCATTTCTATTTTTTATGAAATTCCCTACTTTGAAGTTCTTGCAAACGCGTTCTTTATAAAAAGTTAGCTTGTTGATTACTAATTTTTCACTAATCAGTAAAATTATATGAATAACGAGCTCATTGTTCCGTTTTCGTTCGCTTAGAATTTTTTTTGAAAACCATAATAACCTACGTTAGATCTATTTTTTTAATTTTTGTTAATTTTACAAAACTTCAATAACAAATCGATAATGCCATCTATTGGTCTTTATTTGAACTATTTTACATATATTTATTTAATTTTAAGGAGCCTGCAAACTACAGCTTCGAATATATGGTTAAAGACGAATACTCGGGTAACGATTTCGGTCACCGAGAGTCAAGAGTAGGGGACCGTGCTGAGGGCTTGTATTATGTACTTTTGCCTGATGGCAGGAAACAGGTAAATACTTAATCGAACTAGTAATATACCTATATGCGAAAGCTTAAGTTTAAAGTGGTGGATTTTTAAATAAAACTATCGTATCCAGACGTCGGGAACCAAAAATCAAATTAATCCGCGGAAAAATCCGAAAAGATATTGTTATTTTATTACCAGATTTTTGTTTTTTTTTTTTTTTATTATAGGTATATGTTGATTTTCTTAACATTTTCAACACACTCCAATAAGTCGTAATAATTAGTAGTCGCTAAATAAAGTCTAAGTCAAAAAAACTGACAAAGCCTCTGAAAACTAATAATATGTATATAATTTTCTTTCAGACGGTAGAATATGAAGCGGATCAAGACGGGTATAAACCAAGAATATCGTATGAAGACACCGGCGTAAGAGCATACGACAGAACCAACCAAGGCTACGACCAAAATGCTAGTGGACCTTACTAAAATATCTAGAATAGTACTTAAAAGTTTTTTTTAAACAATATTATTAATATTCGATTGGTCTATAATATTTTACAAAAATCTCATCTATAGAAAAATATGCTTCACGCGGGAATAAAACCTGCAATCGTCTTTTAAGTTACTACATTAGAAATAATTACCTTACTTTTCAATTACAATGACTTAGGCTATGATAACGGATTTTGAGCTTTACATGCTTAGATTTAAGGTATATTTTAATAAGGCCAGTAGCACCAAAATATAGTAACTTGTAATATATTGTGTATGTATCGACTTATTTTTTCATAATGAATAAATTGCGCCATATTTTTGTAAATATTTTAATAAAACGCTTTTTTAATATATGTTCTTTTTTTAAAAATCCTTTTAATATAAAATTTTCCTATTATGTACTACAATTTGTGGCTTAAAAACAAACTCAATATTAACTATATATTATTAGAAGGTGCTGGTAGCTCAGTGGTAGCGCGCTCGCTAGAGAAACCGAGTGAAGCGGGTTCAAATCTCGGGTCTCACACTTGTGATATTTTCATGTGCGAATCATTTCCAACATAATTACCACTTGTCTTACGGTGAATAAAACAGCCTACGAAAGTCTAAAGAGAACCTTAGCAAGTTTTCGACAAACATGTTCAATTCGCCCGCACTTAGCCAGCGTGGTGGACTATGACCTGATCCCCTCGTATTGAAGGGAGGCCCGTGCCTAGCAGTGGGACGTTAAAAGAGGATGAATACATGAGTTAATAAAATATCAAATATTCGTCTAAATCTAAGAAAGTAATATACTGTGAATAAATGAATATGAATAAATTAATAAGACATCAAATGACACACAAACAAACAAAACATGATCATTTACCTACTACATAATTTCCTAGTTATTTAATACCCACTAATTTAATATCTCAACATATTTCTTAATTCTGAGTCGAATCTGTACATTAAATATTTTTTTGGAAAATCTTATTGAAATAGTCATTATTATCGGTACAGAGGCCGAATCTATAGTTTTTAGAATTTATGTTTGTCAGCCTGTCTGGGAACGCATCACGAGAAAACCACTGGACAGATTTTGATGAAATTTGGTATGATGATAGCTGGTTATTGGGGTCAACATATCGGATATTTTTTACTGCGGGAAAATATCTCATCTCTGAGAATTCTATACTAAACGTTAAAATAATATAATTATCTTTTTAATAATCGCAATCGTAAATAAAAACGGGCAAAGGTATAATCAGTAGTTAATTTAATTATTTTGTTCTCATAAAGATTATATTGATAGAATATTTTGTTATATTTTTGATGTTTTTTTAAACCCATCAATTCAAAATAAAACATAATAAATGGATTTATTTAATAAAAGACAATTCAAGAAAAAGCATTTCATTAGTTTTGTACATAATTTATGGGATTTAGAACAGGACTAGATCCATACAATACTAATTTTTCATTTAATTTCAAAATGAAAATAGACAAAACATTTTTTGAAAACAATTTATTCATAAATATATGAAAAAAAGGAAAATGTAAAAAATATATGTAAAACAAAAATGCAAGTATTAAAAGCATACAAATGCAGATTATATAAGTTTTTTGTTACCTCAGACTAAAAAATTATATAGACGGAGTCCACAAAAATAAATGTCGAAGTCAAAAATAGTAGCGTGATATGCTATTTATGCTACTTTTCTAGATTTTGTCATTCAGATCATATATCAGATCCCTTACTTTCTTTTAAGGCTTAAGTATAAGGAAAATTTTATATATGTATTGGTTAAATTAATGTACCATTTTTTGACAATAAATATGAATAATGAAAATAATACTACTATTTCGTATTTTTGAAGCTTTAGTTCTATTTAATTATTTTATTTATTTATTTTTCTTTATTATAATACTAGTGACTCAAACTCGCTTCGCTCGGGTTCGTTCCTAGACGATTGTTTAAATTGACATAACTTTTTTATTTATAAATCGATTGAATAAACAAATACTAATTGTTAAGTGAAGCTTACCACAATACATAAGTGAAAACCGCACTCAAATCGGTTAAGCCATTTCTGAGATTAGCGCGCACAAACGCAGAAACTGACAAAAAATCTAAAAATCTTTGTTTTGGGTTCTATTGCGCTAATAATGATCCCCAATATATAATAGTTTTCCTCAAATATCTTCCATGTACAGACAGCGATCAGTTACAATTTTATTATATGTACAGAT
Source organism: Brenthis hecate (assembly GCA_951806755.1). Classification (NCBI taxonomy): domain Eukaryota; kingdom Metazoa; phylum Arthropoda; class Insecta; order Lepidoptera; family Nymphalidae; genus Brenthis; species Brenthis hecate. Next base: position 1,126,984 of record OX638257.1, read on the forward strand.
AACCACTCACTATACAAATTGTCATTGGTATACTATTTTAAAACATTATTATTTGGCTTCATGTTTAATTCTATGACACTGTCTATACTATTCCTTAGTCTGAGATTGTTATAAAAAATAACACAATTAGGAACAAAATTATTCAAATAAAACCTTAGCAAAAAAAAATTAAATACTAAATCTCAATTAGCTGCTACTTTTACATAATGCACATTACAAATGCATTCTTTTTATATATACATTTTAAAGAGAATCGGAGAGAATTTGATATTTCTCCATATTCTCCGCTTTTAACACTTTGTTTATTTCTATTGTAATGGCTTTAACAAAGTCGACATTTTCAAATCGCTTAAAGAAAACTAAAAATATATTGCAATATTTGCTAGATTAAATTTACATATTTTTCTGTTTACATATTTAAGATCCTTATGTAAACAGTGCCCGAAATAAATGATTAAATAAAAAAAAATGAATTTGAACTTTAAATACATAAGAAATAAAATTCAATTTTCACTATAGAGTTGCGAGTACCGATATGAAAGCGATATGTTATGTCAGAATGTGTCAACTGTCAGTACTATTTTTTTTTAATTTTCTATAAGCGACATAGATTGTATAAAATGAACGTGTCTAAGGAGTCTATATAATATGTAAACAATTTATAATAGTCTCTACAAACATCCATTCCTAAGGATTATTTTACAGCATATACTTAAAAGAATCGCAACACAACGAAAAAAGTCATTGATGTTGACATTTTTTATTTCAAATAAAAGAAATATTGCTAAATACAAATGCAAGGTACAATTTCTAAGAAGTGAAAACAACAAAAAAACTACTTCTTTATTAATTTTAAATAACCATATAATAATAATTGAAAAAAATTCATTAAATATAAACCAAATATTAAGCTATGTATATAAAATAATAACGAGATTGAGTTTGTACATTTTTGACAATAATGATGGAAACCTAAAATGGTATTATAATCCGTGCCCAGTGTTTTAAGAAGAAAACTAAACAAAATAAATGTTTTCATCATAAAAACTCGTCGAAAAAAATATTCATGATTTATAAAAAAATAACTGGGACAGACAAAATATCATTGTTAAATCTATCTTTATGCTTAATAAGCTGAACCGATTTAAATGAAATTTGGTATGGAGATACCATCTCTATACCAAATTTCATTTAAATCGGTTATATAGGATATATCCTTATATAGGATAACTTTTATAATCATCCCTTAAGGCGGTGAAGGGGGGAGGGGGGCGGCGGGTTGTATGTGGAACCAATCATGTCTCAAGTAAGGCATATAAAACTCAACTTAACCCTTTATATATAAGATATCTTACTAGATATAGATAGATATCTTACTCTGAGATATTTGTATAAAATATCTATTGAAATATTATTTTTAATTTGTAAGGCTTTTTGTCAGATTTTTTTGCGCCTTACATTGGCTGGACGGATTTCAATAAAACTTTGTGGATTGTATTGATAATAATATATTTAAAAAAAACATGAATTACAAACCGAAAATTTCACAATATATCAATAAACTAGATTCGAAGTTTCCAATAGGCTTCTTTATTATATTAATTTACAAATTTGATATATGGATTTGTAGAAATATGAAAGATCTTATTACCCAATAACAACCAATTAATCAAAAAGACAGTACTTCTTAAAGAAAATCGCACAAAAACTAAAAAGTTTACATAAATAATTAAATAAGCATTCAAAATGGTAAACTTAATAAATAAATTAATTTAACAATGGTCGAACCTGCGACCCCTCAAATATAACTTACAATGAATAGTTATTTGACAACATTTATTCTAAGCCCTAATTATAGTCCAGGAGACACTCGTTTTTTTTTATTTTTGTTATTATTTAAATTATTTCCACAGCACTATATGCAATAAAATCCCATAATCCATAAATATTACAAATGCGAAAGTTTGGATGGATGTTTGTTACTCAATCACGCCAGAACGGCTAAACGGATATGGATGAAATTTGGCACAGAGATAGATTATAGTCTGGAATAACACATAGGTTACTATTTATCCCGGAAAAATGTACGGTTTCCGTGGGATAAATTTGTTTTTGTTTTTCATTAGGGACGAACGAAGCGAGGTTGAGTTGCTAGTATTTTATATAAATATTTATGGTTAAATTCCTTTCAGTAAGAATAATACTTTAATAATATTGACAATAAAAACCTTTTATTAAATACATTAATCTCATAAAAATAGTATATAAATAAAAATGAAATTAAAAAATATATTTATCAGAATAGTACATTCTATCATCTAAATTTTTACTGATTATTATATCTAAGCACAAATAATGTGAAAATTGAGAGTAATAGTGAAAAAAACAACTTTTGTAATTTTTGTCAATCTGTTTGTTCCAGCTAATCTCCCGAAATGATTGGACTGATTTTGATGGAACTTTCACTGGCAGATAGTTGGTGTTATAAGGAGTTACTTTTGTTTTAGAAAAAGAATTAGGGTTACGCTCAAAAAATTAAAACGTAATCAGGGACGAACCCGAGCGAAGCGAGGGTGAGTCCTTTATAAACAATATATATATCAGACTGTCTCCTGGACTATATCTTGTCAAATTGGAAAACATTAAACTTACGATTTAAATTATAATACATAATTTAAAAAAAATACGCATATAAAAATAAATTCAAATGTATGAAAAGGCTAAATCAGATCGTTTAAAAAAAAATAACAAAAAAATCAATTATGAGTTACATCTTGGACGTACAAACTGATACGAAGTGAATATTCGCCCGATGTACGGGTCTACGGGTAACTTTCCCATACTTGACCCGTGGATCGATTAGCTCCAGCTGTCAGATCCACGGAAAAGCTTCCCATACTTTTACCATCATCAATTTTTACATTTAAATAAAAAAAAACATCTATAACTTAAATTAAAAAAAATTGACCATTCAAAAGTGCTAGTAAGAGATTATTATAATATTTGGTAAATTTATTGATTGACAAAAAATAACCATTGATATAGAAAAGCTCATGATACACAATTAGCGTGTCAAGTGTCCTTAAAAAGAAGCGCACAATTCGAAATTGTGCGCTTTTTTCGAATATCTTTCGTTCATTGCTTTCGGATGACAACATTTTCGAAACAAAACCTTGTTTCGTTTAAAAAAGTACTTTATGTGATGTGCGTAAGCTCGAATTTGTATAGACAATTATAACTCAATTTTTGAATGTTATTCTTTGGTATGACTTAACATCACATATCGACGTCACTTTTTGCAGAGATACTTGTTAGGAAATATGTTTCTATTTATGTTTTTATATATCAATTCCTATTACATTCTCGCCCGAATCATTTACAATAACAGTACATGTTTAGATGTGGATGAGTAGCGCTTACACACGCCGGTTCATTGTTGTATCTGAAATGAAAAAAAAAATATAAATATCATCTATACTAATATTATAAAGAGGTAAAGTTTGTGAGTTTGTGACGTTGTAGGGGGTAATCTCTGGATCCTGCTGAAGCGATTTATATGAAATATGGTAAGAAGATTGTTTGAGACCCTGGAAAGGACATAGGATACTTTTTATCCCGGAAATCATTCCTTAAGTGGATGAAAATGGGGATGAAAGTTTGTATTGAGAAGCAAGCTTGGGACAAACCCGAAGGATGCGAGGGTGAGTCGCTAGTAACTTATAATATTAAATGAACAATTTTTTTTTATGTCGCAGGTAAATTTGTAAAAATCGTGAAATGAAAATGGAAATTAAATAAACAAATGTATTTGCGAATATGCTTAAATTTCAATTTCAGAATACATTTCAGAAAACGATGAAATCGTATGACATATTTTTTTCGTTATTAGGGAGCTGACATAAGGCCTTATCTATACTTTTCCTGTAATCTTTCATGCTACGAAATCATTGGTATTCGAGCCAGACTTACACTTGGCAAATTGAAAAAAAAACGTGTGTGTACGCACGTAAGAAGTTATAATTCTTTGGTGTAACAGAACAAAAATAGCTAAACATTTCATCCCGTATGTCACAACTCACTGTTTTTAAAGGAATGCAGCTAACTTCATCGTGTCCCTTTATGGTATGCGCGCGCATCGTAAAAATATTACTATCATATTTTTTCCAAACGTGCCAAGAGAAGTATAACTTCAAAAATCCTTAAAAATAAATAAATAACCAAAGTACATACGCATTAGTCCTCGATATATCTCTTGAATTAATCTCAAACTTATCCTCCTTCACTATATATGACAACGATGCTTCATATATACCGTAGCCGGGACCGACTGCCAACTGGAAATAATAAGAAATAATTTGAATGTTTGTTACTCTTTCACGCAAAAGCTACTGAATGGATTTTAATGAAACTTTACAATTATATAGCTCATACATCAGAATAGCACATAGGCTACTTTTTATCCCGGAAAAATGTACGGTTCCCGTGGGATAGGTTTGTTTATGTTTAGTTTCTTGAGGCAAACCTGAGCGAATCGAGGGTGAGCCACAAGTTAATATTATAAATGTGAAAGTTTCAATGGATATTTGTTACTCTTTTACGCCAGAACAGCTGAACGGATCTGGATGAAATTTGGCACAGAGATAGATTATTGTCTGAAATAGCACATAGGTTACTATTTATCCCGGAAAAATGTACGATTTCCGTGGGATAAATTTGTTTTTCTTTTTCACTAGGGACGAACCCGAGTGAAGCGAGGATGAGTTGCAAGTTTTTAATAAAACGATACCTATATATTGAGTTGGTATGTGAGTGGAATATACTAAAAAATACTTTTTTTCCAATATTGCATCTTTTACTTATATGTCACATTGTACGTGTGCGGTATATGTATATGTAATAAATAAATGATCTTTTTTAATAAAACTATCTTCGGGAGAGACTCCCGTGACCATGACCCGTTTACAGCAATCATGCTATAAAGCATTCGAAAAACATCGGGAACCAAAAATCAAAATATATCCGCGAAAACATCCGAAGAGATAGTTTTATTTAAAATGTCAAATATTCGCGTAAATATAAGAAAGTATTTGATGAATGAATCATTGAAACACCTACCTTGACCTGGTAGTCCTCCCTATCCGGTCTAACTTTAGCCCCAAACCTCCCTACATAGCCGTCAGTATCCTTCGCCTCCACAAAAGTTAGCACTCCGTTATTAGCAATTTTCTTCATCACCCACGTTATTGATTTTAGCGTACGTATTGCGCATTGTGACCTGGAAAAGATATGAAATAAACTATAATTTTATATAATTAATTATATTTATATTATCCATAGGTATTTAATATTATAAATGTGAAAGTGTGTTTGTTTGTTTCTCCTTCTTTCAAGTCGAAACAGAGTGACCGATTGGCGTGATTTTTTGTGTGGAGATAGTTGGAGAGCTGGAGAGTGACGAAGACTTTTTGCCGCGGGAGATTATCTCATTCCCATGGGTAAACACGCTATAATACAACCTAATACTAATATACCAACAACCCATCATACGTATGTATTATGTATACATATACTCGTACATATGTATATAACATAAAGTCTTATTTATTCAACACTAACTGTCAATTTGTTTATACTTATATATCTATACATATAATAAAATTGTAACTAAGCTGAATCTGTACATAAAATATTTTTTGGTAAATCTTATTGAAATAGACATTATTATCGATACAGAGGCCGAATCTATAGTTTTTAGAATTTTTGTCTGTCTGTCTGTCTGTTACCGCATCACGGAAAAACTACTGCAAGGATTTTGATGAAATTTAGTATGATGGTAGCTGGATATCCGGGTCAATATATAGGATTTTTTACTGCGGGAAAATATCTCATCTCTGAGAAATCTATACTAAACGTACCACGTACAACATAAACATAGTTTTAATATAAAACAAAAATAATAAAATATGTACAATGTACATATTAGTACGCAATAAAATGATCAATAAAACTCTTTATCGGTATCAATAAATCATTTTAATTTGCACTTAACTATAATTATTATTAATTTATTACAATGCAATATTGTAATTTTCTTACTTTATGTTAAAAGACTAGCGTATTACCCTGCCTGTGCTCGGGCGTGTCCCTGAGTGACTTGTATTTATAATACTATATATCTATACTAATATTATAAAGAGAAATTGTTTTTAAGTTTGTATGTAGGGAATAGGGACTAATCTCTGAAACTACTGAACCGATTCTGAAAATTCTTTCATTAATAGGAAGCTACATTACCCCAGAGAGTTTTAGGTTATCTTGTTTTAAATATAAACATAGAAAAAATGCACCTAAAATATTGGAGATATCACGATGAACTTAAAGTAAACATTCTATTGTTTGAGAAAAATAGAAATAAATTGAAGAGTCAAAATTACTTATAAAAATATATTAAAACTGGCGACTCACTATCGAGTCGCTTCGTATTTCAGTAAGTTTTAACGGTTAGTATGGAATAGGTAGATTGTAATATATTATATACATAGGTATGATAAGATGTGTGGTCTGTATGATTTTGTTTTCCCATAGGAATTAGATAATAATCTCCCGCGGTAGAAAGTATCCTATGTCACTCTCCAGCCCTCCAACTATCTCCACATAAAAAACCACGCTAAACCGTCATTCTACGACACGAAAGAAGAACAGAGAAACAAAAAACAAACAAACACACTTTCACATTTATAATATTGAGTATGGTTAAAAATTAATTTGATTTATGAACAAGTGTAATCACAATACAAAGCACAATCAAAAACTCAAACTATAAATAAAACTCACCGTTTAGAGTCAGTGAGTAAGTTTATATACGAGACCAGGGCCTGTGCAGTCCTCTCGTACATACTGTCTGATATGGAGACATTCTGCCATGAAAGGCAGGAACACCAATGGGGTTCGATTCCCGCTTCGCTACACGAACGATTCTTTGGTATCTGAAAAAATATCACACTATCAATATAAATGTGGAAATATGTATGTGTATGTGTGTTTGTACTAGCAGGGCTTGGAATTTAAATAAATTAAATTTTTAAACCGGTTTTGGTCGTTGACCCCAAACCGAAAAGCTTTTCGGTTTAAGGTTGCCGTTGTGTTCTTTAACCAGTAACACCCGGAAAATGGTTTTTGACGAATTTAGGTTCAATGATCGAAACTAACTGGTTAAAATGAGTTTTTGTGCGTTTACATTGTGCGAATCTTTGCTAATAGTGAATTGCTTAGTAGAAGAATACATATACGTTTCTTACCTATACATGAAATAATCGTTTTATTTCGATATTTTCTGATTATTATTTCAGTTTACTAAACCGTTTATTTTTATTAACCGGATAATAAACGAGCGATGAATGAAATATTACCGAAATTAGCTGTTTTTCTATAACCGGTTCCGAGCCCGAGAGAGGTTAGTTCATAGTGACAACGGTTGGGCAGATTTGTATGTAATTTAGGCTACTGAAGTCCTTAGTCTTTAGTACTTTTAAATAAATAATATAAATTATTGGGACATTAACACACAGCACCATCTAGTTCCATGGTAAGCTACGAGGCCTGTGTTATGGATACCAGATAGTTAATACACTACACATATATAACTTTAAATACATACATATTAAAAATATATATAAACACCCATGATTGGAGTACAAACATTCGTGCTCATCACTCAAATGAATACCCCCAGCGGGACTCGAACCTGAGACCGCTGGCACAGCCAGTACAACTACAAGGGTCACTACAAACTGAGCCAAACGTATCGTCAAACTCGCTACATCAATAACTATTAAAAATCGAACCTACGACCCTTTTAATTACCTATAAAACCTTTAAACTTACCGTTTCTAACAAACTGAGGCCTCTCATCAAATCCGCTCCATTAACTTTGTAATTGTTCCTATATTGCTCCATATCCAATACATCTAATATCGTCGCGTGTATATCGTGTGGGGTCGTCAGTACTTGGGCATTTTTTTCCAAATTCCTTTGTGCGTTTGGGTTATTTTTTATGAAGACATCTGGCAATCGTACCGCCATTAAAGGCAGTCGTTCTTCTAATTTACCTTGCAACGTGTCTCTGACTTTAGCGTATCTAGAGGGATGTGATGAGAAAAATTTAGTTATAGCAAAAAAAATTATAGACATATTATGTATATAAACTTTCTATTTTTTACGGTAAGAGATCAGGCACGGGTGTAAAAGCACCGCCAACAACCCATCTCCGGGCTGTTAATGAGAATTTCTTTATAGAAAAACTAAATAACCATAACTGACCCGAACCGGGACTAGAACCCAAGACCAGAACCAGAGAACCACAACCCAGACCTCCGGAACTCTACATGGTAACCACTGTACCACAACTGAATAACTAAATCAACAAATCGAAATAATTTATAATTACTATAATTCTAATCCTATATTAGTTTTCTATACAGATAAACAAAATTGAAGTGTCTGTTTATAATGTCAAAATAACAGCGTTTTACTGAATGCATTAAGCATATGAAATTACATACGGTACTTATAAAAAAAACACATTTTTTTTGTTTGTTCGGATAATGTCTGAAATGGTTGGATTGATTTTGACGGAACTTTCACTAAAAGATAGCTGATGTTATAGGAAGTAACATAGGCTACTTTTATTTTAGAAAAAGAATTGGGGTTCCGCTCAAAAAAATTAAAACGTACCCGAGTAGGGACGAACCCGAGCGAACGGGGGTGAGTAAGTAGACATAAATAATATAGAATTTATTTATAGAACTAACCTAGGCCCATGGTCCCCTATAACAAAAAGCAAAGTGTCTCTCCCTCTTCCAGACTCTAAGAACTCAGATAGAAATTCCGCCGTATCTTCATCTGCTGTAGATATCATATTGAAGTCATCATGAGTTATATCTGCTATGAATGTGAAACCGAAACGTTTGCCGTCGAGACGGAAAAACTGGAATAAAATCGGCAACTATTATAATTTACTAGCGACTCACCCTCGCTCCGCTCGGGTTCGTCCCTGGGGTGGGGTCTGGGAGGACCACCCTTATCCTTATCACTTAGGGGTATGGAAAATAGATATTAGCCGATTCTCAGACCTACTGAATACGCATATAAAATTTGGTAAAAATCGGTAATGCCGTTTCGGAGGAGTACGGTAACTAACATTGTGACATGGAAATTTTATATATTAGATAATCCATATTATTATTATAAATGTAAAGGTTTGTGAGGATGTATGGATGTTTGTTACTTTATCACGTCAGAACGGCTGAACGACCCCGGATTAAATTTGGCACAGAGATAGATTATAGTCTGGAACAGCACATAGGTTACTTTTATCCCGGAATGTTCCCGAAACGTTCGGTTCTCGTGGGATAATAATTTGTTTTATTCTAGGGTCAAACCCCCGAAACAAAGCGAGGTTGAGTCACTAGTTTATAATAAAAATACTTTCATAAATTTAAGCGAATATTTGACCCTTTAAAAAAAAACCGTAACCATGATTACTGTAAAGCTAAATCTATACAAATCCGCGAAAAAATAGTTTTATTTAGTATTATAAGTACGTAAGTTTATATGTGTATGTTTGTTGCTTCTTCGCGCTGTAACAGATAGACTTATAACCTGGAGTATCAAATAGGCTACTGATTGGTACCTAGATTCATACATGCAAAGTAAACCGAAGGTAAGACAGTAGTATATGATAATAATAATGGGAAGGAAATAATGGTATCGGATTCAACATAACTTATGTCAGAGTCTGGCACAAAAATCTATACTAATATTATAAAGACAAAGGCGTGCGATATTCTATATAAACATTAATAAATATGTTGGGGCAATAACACACAGCACTATCTAGTTCCATAGTAAGCTACGAGGCTTGTGTTATGGATACCAGATAGTTGATACACTACACATATATAACTTTAATTAAATACATACATATTATAAATATAAACACCCATGATTGGAGTACAAATATTCGTGCTCATCACACAAACGAATGCCCCCAGCGGGACTCGAACCCGCGACCGCTGGCACAGCAACTAGGATCACTACAAAATAATCCAAACGTGTCGTCAGTTGTATAAAAACTTTAAACAAAACAATATGTTACCTGATCAGTTATATTAAGCATAAGTTTATACTGGGGTGTGTCTCCGACGCAATATTTAATTTTGCTATTTGACCATTTCTTTCCACTCCTAGATTCTTCTAGAAAGAACGATCTTAAATAGTGATCAGCTGGTTGATGTCGGAAACCGTTAAATCTGTATTGAAACGTACCTATCCACGGCATATCTTCGAAATATGCGGTTCGATATCTGGAAAATACACAGTATATTTACATTCTTGGATTTACGCGAATATTTGATATTTTAGTAATTCATGTCTTCAGCCGTTTTTAACGTCCCACAGCTGGGCGTGGGCCTCCCTGCAATACGAGGGGGATCAGGCCATAGCCACCACGCTAGTCAAGTGCTTTTGGACTTGAACTTGCTAGGTTTTCTCAGACATGCAGATTTCCTCAGGGTGTTTTCCTTCACCGTAAGACAAGTGGTAATCATGTTGGAAATGATTCATACATTAAAACATCTGAGGAGCAAGACCCGGGACTTGAACCCGCTTTACTCGGTTTACCAAACGGGAAACTGGGCTACCAATACTTAAACTCAATAGTAACTCAAAACGATAAAATCCCTCAAACTTTGAAGTTAAGACACTTTAAAACTAACATTTAGAAATATCAATATATTCACAAGATTTTTTGTAGTACATACAAAAAAATACGTGTGTGTGTACTTATGTACGCACGTAAGAAGTTATACTTCTTTGATGTAACAGAGCAAAAATAGCTAAAGATTTCATTACGTATATCACACCTCTCTGTTCGTAAAAGGAATGCAGCTAACTTCATCATGTCACTTTCAGCTAACTTCATCATGTCGCCTTTTGGCTGTCAAGGTGTTCTTTTACTCTCATATTTTTTTTCCAAACGTGCCAAAAGAAGAATAATTTAAAAAAAATGAACTTACCCATCTTCCTTCAACTTGTAGAATAGAAACGGCACAATATCTAATGTGGCGTCATTCATCTTTTTCCTCATTTCTGGCAGTTCTAACTCAGTTTTCCCACACAATATCGGAAACAAAGCCGCTGGTGTACCATCTCCTACTATATTGTAGCTAAAACATAATAAAAATACCAGTTTATTATAAAGATTAAACAAAAATGTTTAAAATAATGCTCTCTTAGATTTACGCGAATATTTGACATTTATACTAATATAATAAAGAGGTACAGTTTGTGAATTGTGAGTTTATGACGTTGTATCGGGTAATAGTAAATATTAAAAATGGGGTCAATGTCAGTGACCATGAAAGCTTAAAGATTTGTTCCAGTAAACTGAGCTAAAAATAATTGCTATATGTATGTAACAATGTGCGTATGTTTTTTTGTATCACTTCATATCTGGTCGAAACCAGAGTCACTAGTCTAAACTTCTACACTAATATTATAAATAGGAAAGATTTGTACTATTGTATGTTTGTAACAGATAAACTCTAAATCTACGGGACCGAGTTAAATGAATTTTTTTAAGAAGATAGTTTGAGACCGTGGGAAGGACATAGGATATTTTTTATTCCGGAAATCATCGATAAAGAGGGTGACAATGGGGATGAAAGTTTGTATGGAGAAACAACTAGGGACAAATCCTAACAAAGCGTGTGCGAGTCACTAGTAATTTATAAAATATAAAATATACTTACCCATTCAAAACAGTAGCACCAAGCGTTTCAGTCAAAACTTTGTAACTTTTGGGCATTCTCCGTATGAATCCATTTTTGGCAGTTGAATCGAAACCAAATATCAATACATTAAGGGTATCTTCCCTGCCTGAGGGCGGCGTTTTTGGGGTAGAAGTTGATCTAAATCCTATACTATGCCCTATCCATTTTGATGGTAAAATGCTGGAAATTATATGTTCATTATTTTTTTTATCAAGCATTTGGATTATGACTACAAAATATACAGCTTAACTATTTTAGTTTAATAAATATACATTCTTAACATAAAAAGAATTGAAATCATTCTTATTAATTTAAAACGACGGACAGAATGTTGAATTTTTCTACGTAAGAGTTTTACGCTTTCAATAACGGAGTGGTAACAGTTGTTCCCAAAGATTTATTGCTGCGACGCAACGTACAAAAAAGAATTAGATACACAATCCCATGCAAAAGTTCTCTTAAAACTGTCACTAATTGTGTTTAGGTAATTATTCTAGTTGAAATAAATATACAACAATGTAAATTAAACCTTAGATACAACGCTTAAAGTTGTTTTCACAAAAAAAAAAGCGCGCTCAAATGTTCAAATGAGCGCTCATTCGGTGAGGACATCTTTTATCACTGATTTTGTATCTAGTACTTTTATGATCGATAAATATTAGTAAGGAATAGAAAATATTATATGCCCTCAATAACAGAAATATAACAATTGTTCCCTAAAGATTTATTTCCACGACGCTTAAGAACAATTCAACATTGTATGTTAATTTATCACGTTTCAATGCTAAAGTGGCTTAAATCCAAAACAGAATTTTTATCAGCTACATTCAATTCTAATGTTAGATAAAAATGTTACCAATAACATTTAATCGTATATACAGATAAATAAAATTGAAATGTCTGCTTGTAATGTCGAAATAAAAGCTTTTTACTAAATGCATATTATGAAATTATATACGGTGTTTATAAATGGTACGGCCGCACTCATCACGAATGTATTCTAATTTATTTTATTAAGAGAAACAAAATTTTTAACATTTTTGTCTGTCTATTTGTTCCAGCTAATCTCCGAAATGGATGGACTGATTTTGACGGGACTTTCACTGGCAAATAGCTGATATTATAAGGAATTACTTAGGCTACTTTTATTTAAACAAGGGTTAGTCGCTAGTCAATTATATATTTCTAAATATGTTTACCTGTTCTTATGCTTTCCCGTACATTTCACTTTGACATGATCACTTTTTGTCAGCACATAGGCGTCACTGCCATAAACATCGAAGGACGGGCCCACGGTATATTTTTGATCGCTTTCATATATAATATCACTGTATTTACAAACAATATCTTTTGTTGTTTTTAATATTTCAGGTACTACTTTGCATTGTGAATGCTGAAAATGTAAAGTTTTGTATAAATAACTAGCAAAAAACCCGCGGCTTCACCCGCGCTCATACTTCCGCTGGGCTAATCTGAAGATTGCCTGAAAATTTCATTAAGATCGCTCCAGCCTTTTATATATCTAGATAGACAGATAATAGCACAATGAAAATTTGTCTTTTTTTTATCCTGACGTTTTGTATACTTACTGTGCAGCATAAATAGTCACGGGAGAGACAAGATTTTTTAAAACTCAAAAGTCATAGTTATTACAGTAGGTACCTATCTATCTGTCCATAAATTACAACAAATTGAAATTACAAAAACAAAAACCCGACTTTATAAAAAGCGAACTAAAAAGATAAGAACAAATTGACGAAGGGGCATAGTATTATGAAGATTCGCAAACACACTGTTGCATCAGTAAGGCAGTATTCGAGAGTTCTGGGTGTCGGCTGTTGCCTGGCCAGCCCGAAGTCCTGATCTCAATCCGATAGAGTATATATGGGACCATCTCAAAAGAAAAGTTAGAATTCGCGCAGTAGTCCCACACAACAAGAATTTAAAAGCGCCGTTTTGGAAGAATGGGAGTCTATTAAAGAAGATTATCTAAAAAGCTTATCAAATCTCTAAAAAACGATTGAAAACTGTAATTAAAAATAGAGGTGGAAATATGCATTATTAAAAACCTTAAAACGAATCGAAATCTTTTAATTTCCCCATTCATTTACGGCTTACATTTTTATACTAAACTGGCGAAAAATCATTAACTTTGTTTTTTCTCTATTTTCGATCGATAATATTTATTTAAATTATTCAACGATTATTGATTTAGGTATCTAGGGCATGATTGATGACAAAATTAATATTTTATGAGAATAATAATAATGACTTGAACAAACTGCTACGTAGTTTGTGTACATTGATATGATAATTTCTAAATGGTTACCTGAAGATTTGGCTAACTATATATCCCATAAAACTTGGAAATTCTCAAGCACACCATGACATGGACAAGTTTGTACTTCATGAGCTCCTAAACCATTGACCCAATTGTAATGAAATTCTGGTGGGCCAATTAATAAATTCTGTATAAGCCTGCGAAAGTTCGTGGCTCAAAACAAAAAGATTTTTGACTCTTTGTCATTTGCGTTTCTAAACCATTCAAGATGACAGATGCATCCGAGCAAAGAGAGGGTAAGTCATTAGTAGGTACAAAATAAAACTTATATTCAGCCCTTTGTAACGTCCCACTGCTGGGGACGGGCCTTCCTTCAATACGAGGAGGATCTGAAGAAGTAAAACTTACATAACATTTAACCCAATCCGTCCCTTGGCAGACCACTTTAGGCATTTCCTTGTCGAATTGTGTCACTTCCTTGGCAAAGGGATCTAGCTTAGGTATCACACATCCTGTGCCTTTATCTTGCTTTAGTGCTTGCTCTAACTTTTTTTCTATGTATCTGTGAAAGATAAATATGTAAGATAGTAATATTTTCTTATTTTTACGCGAATATTTGATATTTTAAATAAAACTATATTTTCATGGGAGACACCATGATTGCTGTAAAGCATTCAAAACGTCGGGAATTAAAAATCATAATAAGTCCATGAAAAAATCCGAAAAGATAGTTTTATTTAAAATGTAAGAAGTATTTTTTAAAATAATTATTTAATTTTCCTAAAAAGTAAAAAACCTTAAATCATATCTTTTTTAACGTATAAGGCCTTTTTTTCTTCTTTCCATAAAGGAAATAATAAAAATGCTTTAGATTCGGGTCGATAATGATAAAAACTGAAATGTATCCATAGATTTTAGAAAAAATATAATTGTATTCACAAATCGAAACCGTTGTTATTGAAAAAATTACGTCATTATTGCAACAGTCTATACAATCAATATGCGTATATTAAAATCGATGTGTATATGTATGTTCCCTATTGACTCCAAAACGGCTGGAGCGATTTTGATGAAATTTTCAGAAAATCTTCAGATTAACCTAGTGGGTGATCCTGTGAAGTTTGGTAGCGATCGGAAGTTTGAACGAGAGCGAAGCCACGGGTACTGCTAATCTTCTATTATTATTAAGAAGAAAGATTTGATTTTTTGTTTGTTTGTTTGTACTGAATAGACTCCGAAACTACTGAACCGATTTAGATGTAGTAAGAAGATAATTTGAGACCCTGAGAAGGACATAGGACAGTTTTTATTCCATAAATCATCCCTTAAGGTGGTGAAAATGGGGATGAAGTGAGGGTGAGTCGCTAGTCACATATAAGGAGCCAATTGTGAAAGTACTATGGTACTAGAAATTACTTGTTTCCATTTACAAAGCCATCGATACCATGTCACTGATAACATATATATAAATTAATTATCATTATCGCTCTGTAGTTTCACATGTTTGTGTTACTCAATCGTTTGTATATGATAGCATTGTGTGCATGGCTAATACAAATATTTGTATAATATTTTATAATATATCAAAAAAATAACATTGCATGCAACATGCAATAGCTATTCTATTTTAAGACGAACATGCTCAGAACGATCAAATCCAATAAGTGTCATCAACCAAAGAAATAAAATATTGTATTTTATGTATATGTGAAAATAATAGATATGTTGTCATAAATATATGAAAAATGTACATTTTTAGGGGTGGATACCAACTTATAGATGTTACATATTTTTTAATACCTATTAAGTCCTTTTACATTCCTTGGAAAAATAAAAGCCATTCGACACTATATATTATAGATGCTAAATAGAATAAATATATACATAGATACTTATTACTTATATTAAAAAAAGAAAAAAAAATTACTTACTCTATAAGCGTTTCTCTGAAAAAATAACAAAATACTCAATTAGCGCATTCATGCTTGAAATGTATACAAAAACTTAAAAAAGCTTTTACATACTAAGATACCATAAATGCTTAATCATTAAAGAAATACATGCAATGAATGGCAAGCATTATTATAAATAAAAGTAATTGTAAAAAAATGGAAGCTATGAAATAATTATTTTGCTATCATATTTTCTAAATTTTAAATGTGTTTTGAAATTCAAATCAGATATCAGGTAATCAATATCTGATATTTAAGCTCAAACTTTTAGATGAGTCACTGCAACTCTAAAGGTACTTCATGTATTACATAAATACATATATTGGAATATTACACACAACACCACCTAGTTCCATGGTAAGCTACGAGGCTTGTGTTATGGATACCAGATAATTGATACACTACACATATTTAACTTTAAATTCATACATATAATAAACTCATCACACAAATGAATGCCCCCAGCGGGACTCGAACCCGCGATCGCTCGCACAGCAAGTATGGTTACTACAAGCTGAGCCAAACGTGTCGTCTTTACATTTACATACTCATTTTGTGTGAAAAAGATAGTAAATTTTTATTTCCAAGGATGTATGACCTTTAATCATGTTACATTAAAAAATCTAAACAAATTATTTTGCTTTTCTTTTCTTTAGGAACATTATATCTAAGCGTATTTCAATGAAACTTTTAGTGATTAACACTACACCTATAAAATATCGCTATTCACAATATATTTATTTATTAAAACATAAAAATTAAAAATGTATAGATAATAATTTAAAATAACATTTTATAAACAGAAAATTATATGAGCTATAAATATTTTATGTTGTACACTAAAGAAATTTAATATGGCCCTGTGGTTGAAACGGTGGATTGAAATAAAGACATGTTATAAAAAGATATAATCTAACTATTATAGTACAAAGCTATACTAATTCAATATATGCATACATACATACATAATCAAAACATTGTTTATTTATCTATTTCCAATATTATAAACAAAGGAAAGATTTGATTTTTTGTTAGTTTGTTTGTACCAAATAGGCTCCGTAACTACTGAACCGATTTAAATGAAATTTGGTAAAAAGATAGTTTGAGACCCTGGGAAGGACATAGGATAGTTTTTATTCCGGAAATCATCCCTTATGGGAGTGAAAATGGGGAAGAAAGTTTGTATGGGGGATCAACCTAGGGACGAACCCTAGCGAAGCCAGGATGAGTCGCTAGTCTGCAACATACGACGTAGAGAATGGACTGGGCAATACTCTCTGTAGAAGGAGAGAAAGCGAACGTGCAGGAATACCTGTCTTTTATTCCAATTCGAACTTATAAATCGAATGTAAAAAAAAATATAATATTATAATTTATAAAAAAATATAATAATGGAATATAAAACGGTTACAAATATCTATCTTCATTATTCGTATTTTAATGAATACAGAACACTTCTGGCCGCACATTCGTTGTGTCTCTGTAGCTTTTCTGCCATTTTTAGGTGACGGTTGGCAAAGAAAAACTCAGACCACTCTCTATGTCTATGGTCTGCTACTGTGTTACCTTTAAATTAATTTCACAAAAATTTAATGTTATATATCATCAAGTGTTTTTTTCAGTTAACTGAACTATTCAATTGAATTAGTATACAGAAGAAACTATTTTTTTCTTTGCAGTAAAAATGAAGCAGCATAAGCAATGGTTATGATTGTACAAAGCCAAGAGTTACCTTTTAAAATTACTAGGCGGAGGAATTTCTGTCACATTAGGCAAAGAATTCTCAAGCTCAGATTTAATTGCAGTGCTAAAAGATACAAAAAATTACCAAGCAATTACGGGTGCGTCACTACTCTCTATTTAAAAAAATCATACATGATGTCTGTCCGTTTAAATGTTTCTACACTAATACTACTTTATAGCGGATTCACCTTTTATATATTTACCCGACTGCGGCCAAAAGAAAGAGTTATACAATTGTATCGTATATTGTATTTTCCAAAACTAGGAAAAGGATTTTGATAAATAAGGGATCATCAGATTTATTTCGATCTTTTATATTAGGTCACCTGACTTCTATACATAATTATAATAAAATTGTAACTAAGCCGAATCTGTACATTAAATATTTTTTTGGAAAATCTTATTGAAATGAACATTATCATCGATACAAAGGCCGAATCTATAGTTTTTACAATTTTTGTCTGTCTGTCTGTTACCGCATCACAGAAAAACCACTAGAGGGATTTTGATGAAATTTGGTATGGCGATAGCTGGTTATCCGGGTCAACATATAAGTACTTTTTATCGCGGGAAAATATCTCATTTCTGAGAAAAAATACAAAGACTGCATTGTAAGAGTATACTAATATGTAAAACCTAAGAATTTGGTTTTTGGTCATCTGAACGCGGGCGGAGCCACGGGCAATGCTAGTTTTCATATAAAAATGTATATCAATGTATTTTTGAACGCTGAGCGTAGTTACAATAATTCAATTCAATTCTAGTAAATGGCTTTAAAGCGTGCCAGTTGAGTACAGAATACTTGGCCAGTGTCACGTAGAATAGAGAAGACACGAAGGAGTTACAATAATATGCGTTTATTAGTTAGTCTTTTTGTTTGTTAATTAATTACCATCACCGGCTTTAAAGCGCATGCTATGTATAAAATACGCAAACAAAATAAGAGGTAAATCCGCTAAAAACATTTCAGTTTATTATAAATACTTAATAAATAATCGATAAACTAATGCAAATACTAACATCACTTCATTGATGCTTATATGCGCTCATAAACAAAAAAATATATTTTTAAATTGAAATTCTCATGAATTAATTTCCCACACTATATTCTATTGAGGCTAAATTAATGTAAAAACAACATAAACACAATTAATGTAAAACAGTACAAGTATATACAAATATAGTTAATTATATTTAAGATAATAGATAAGACTTTATCCCTAAATGACAAAGGACAATTTTTATCCTGGTAATTAAAGTACTTTATACCAATCATCAAGTTATTGGAAAAGGGATACCTAATAAATGACATACAAGAGTGGATAGAGGACGATTGTCCTAATAAACCCCGGATAGACTCAAAAAGCCTTGACAAATCAAAAAACTCAAAAATATTTGAGCTTATCAAAACGCGTACGCAAGTTCAGAGAAGCAATTAAATGTATTTTTTCTACAAACAATTTTTTTTAATAATTATAATAAAAAAGGTATTAGCAAAAAATATTATTTCAGAAAAATCATTTTTTTTAAAAATCTTATCAAGAAATGTTCATTTATAAACACCTAAAAGTGTGTTAATAAAGTGGTCATAAAACCATATCTTTATGCATTTTAAACAATCTATTTAATATTTTTTTAATTAACTCATAATACGAATATAACTACTCTCTTTCCATATATCTACTGTCAAACAAAACTTGCAATCCTTAGAAAACTAGATACAACCCCTGAAATCTGAACCTATAAAAATACAGAAATATAAAACGTGTGTGTGTGTACTTTTATGTACGCACGTAAGAAGTTATACTTCTTTGGTGTAACAGAACAAAATAGCTAAAGATTTCATCCCGTATGTCACAACTCTCTGTTTGTGAAAAGGATAAATTAATAAAATAATTAAATAAGGCATATTATAATCACATATTTATCATTGTCAGACAATAACAACGGTTACCATGGCAACAAACAGTTATTAGCAAACTTCATCGTGTCGCTTATTGGCTGTCGGTGTGCGCGAGTATCGTAAAAATTTTATTCTCGATTTTTTTCCAAACGACCCAAAAGTAGTATAACTTCAAAAATACAAAAAAAAAATTCTGCTATACTTTTTAAAACTAATTTTAAATTATATTGCCCTCGTTATTCGAGAGCCACACTATCTTCATTATTTGCTGCTAAAAAACCAAAACATATACGCCCACAAACTGATATAATTTACATTATCTATATATAGATGCAATCTAACTAAAATAAATATAAACTATACGTTCATTTCACTGTTACCTAGTTTTTGCCTGACTTCAAAAAAGAGACATTCCATTCAATTGTAAGTTTTATTTGTGTTATGTATGTATGTCACGCGATATCCTCATAATTATTTTTTAATAAATAGGTTATAAGCTTAAGTGTGGTTACATATAAATTAAAAAAGAACTCTTCAGCGTGGAATAATTATTTTTAAGTGATTTCAAAGCCTTTTAGATTAAGCAGTAAATAATTCAATAAATACCCGAAAAAAAATTCTTATCAACAGTAACAAAAACTATACCGTAACTATGTTGTCTGTCTGTTACTGAAGACTAAATCTTAAAAGATTTTTACGTAACGTTTCTCTATTGAATAAAGGATCTGTCTTGTAGAGCCATGGGGTTTGTTCGGTCCTGTGAAACTATAGATAGAAGATTTGAATTTTGCTAAGAAATATTTTTATTAATTAAATCTATACGATTATAAAAAGATTAGATTAAAGAGATTTTTATCTTTGTTAGAACGCGCTAACCTCTGGAGCTACAAATTGGCCAGCGTGGTGGACAACGGCCTGATCCCCCTCGTATAGAAGGGAGGCCCGTGCCCAGCAGTGGGACGTTAAAGAGGGCTGAGTACAACATTCAATAAGGATGGTCCATCTATCAAGAAAAATAGAGAACGAAATGTAACCTATTATAACTATATGATTCTTAGGAACGAAGCTATCCTACAAATGTTATAAATGCGAAAGTTTGTGAGGATGTGTTTGTTACTCTATCACACAAAAACAACTGAACGGATTTTAATAAAATTTTACAATAATATAACTCATGCATCAGAATAACACATAGGCTACTTTTTATCCCGGAAAAATGTACGGTTCCCGTGAGACAGATTTGTTTCTGTTTTCAATATACCACGCAAGCGGAGCAACGGACAAATGCAAGTCAATCATAATAAGAATAATCTTAAGCATAGATGCATCAATGAAAGCTCTTATATAAGATTTAACATATAAATAAAACAGTTAAAACAGACACACACCACCTAAAACTCTCAGTGCAAAAGTGGCTTAACGTTAAGACAATTGACTCAATGACATAAAGAACCTATAATAGGTAGGTCAATAGGTCTAGTCAATAATACTACTAAGCATATGTTAAATTAATATTTAAAAAAAAACATTTTTAAAAACAAGCTTGTATATCATATAAATAAATTATGCAATGTAATAAATGGGTTTGATTTAATTTAAAGTTTAATTTTTCTTATATTTCTTTTTTGGATTTATTCGTATTCTTCTCTCAGCAAACCCTTTCATTTAATATCCATATCATGGGAGAGCATAAAAAAAACATAGTCCGCCATCTTTGGGAGTCATCCATGTCGGATTTAGAATGACGACACCATGAACGAATTAACCACTGGACCAGACATATATGCGGACGTATCTTTAACGGTCATGTCAGTAACCAGGGAATTTTAGCCTAGGTCGTTTGTTTCTTGTGTCAGTCTCAAGCACTTACTTGTCAACAAAACATCTCCCGAAAATGACTAAATGTTCTGTTAAATGGTGTAAAAACTATAACGGCGGAAGCAGCACTATTTCTTTTCACTTGTAAATACATTATTTTATTACACTTATTGTTATTTATCACAAAATTTAATTAAATGTAAAATAAAATATCATATTATCCAACTATGTTAAATATAGTCGATATTTCTATGTATTGTTGACATCTGACAACCATCATAAACGGGCTGGATTATACCATTCAGAACAAATGACAAAACTGTCGAGTGAGTCCATTTGACATCGACTAGTGCTTGACATTGTCGAAAAATATATCGATATTTGACGAAATAACTGAACGAATTGTGTTATTTGTACAGTACAATAACATAAAATACTTTTATCACAGTATCCTATAATCTGATGACAATAAATTTATAAAAATATTTTCTAAATCAAATAAAAAATATAAATGCAAAAATTATAATTAGTATGTGTACTTAATTTTTTATTTTTATTTTATACCACATTTATATACTTTGGAATATTATTCCATTGTAATAATAATAAAGATCATTTTATTTCAACAAATAAATTACACAAAATCAAACAATAATGTTTTAGCACTAAACTTCTAGGTTGGCGATTTGTAATAAAACACTTTACCACTTGCACTAATTATTTTACTTTCACGATCCAACACTCACTTTTTCACAATTTGCAATCACTTTTTCTTTTTCCTAATTTCACAAATGTTTATTAAGAACTGAGCAATATTAGGACAGTGTCACATTTACATAACTACCCGAGACGATCAATTGCCAATTAAAAAGTCCAATAACAGAATCAACAAAATCACTTTATTTAATTAAATTAGCTTAATTTTTTTTTTAATTTTTACATAATAATATTTATTATATATTAATGAAATATACACCCGATATTCATTTGTTCATTAACATTATTTTAGGCCAACAGAATGTGCCATCAATGCCATCGTATTTATATAAATCAAATTAAAAAATAATTATTATTTGACACATTATTATTGCCTCTTTAATTCATTTATTTTACTTTATTATAATAAATACAGATATTTTAAATTAAAAGTTGTAAAATATGATGACTATGCTAACCAATGTCTAAAATGTCATTCATTGGTTCATCGATATATGTATTTTATCGATTACGTTCAAGCACTAGAAATATTGTATTGTGTATCAGTGTTTATAATAATGTAATAAAATCTTTGTGTGCGTTATGCGTCACTTGGTTGAACTAGTTTTCATACATTTGTATTTTATGTCAGGTCCAGTCTCTAATTCGTCCATGGACGACACTTAACTAACAATGCATTGTCATCTAAAGTATACGTGTATGCAAAATTTCAACTCAATCGGTTGAGGATATTATTGATATTATGCTTTAGAATTCAGTTACAAGGTTTGACCCGAACAAACATATGTACATACCTACAAACATTGCAAGTTAAATAAAAACTTGTAAAAAATCATTCAACTTTAAAATAAGTGTATGTTAGGCCATTTTTGTGCTGACAACATTATAGATAACTAGCATACGTGTATTTTAGCAAAAGAAATAATAGGTGCAAAAATTATTAAAATTATTAAAAACAAAACTAAATTTACTAATACAAACATACATTCACAAAGACAAATTTTAGCAAAGATCTATTTAAAGATAACATTTAACCCATAAAAAAATACTATATGATGTTACTGGCAATGCGTGCTAATCCGTTGATCACGGGTTCGATATCTACCCAGACCGTATATATTATACATCATATAAATATTAAATATATGTAAATACATTAGCAGATATCTAAAAACAGGCTTGAGTACAAAAAAATAGTTTATTTTATTTTAATTAAAAAAAATACCTACCGTATTTATTATACTTCCTTTATTTATTTTTAAAATACCTAATGTACGTAAAGAACATAACAAGTAACAACCAAAACCATAAAAAAAAATTAAAAAAATGAACAGACAGCTAGAAATATATGTAATATATATATATATATATATATATATATATATATATATATATATATATATATATATATATATATATATATATATATATATATATATATGATATAAAATAATCTATACGATAACTTAGTTACTTATCGATAACGCTACTTATGCACCACATGCGTTAACCGTATGCATCTATCAAACCAAGCGAAATCAAGTCAAATCAATTTTAAATCAGTTCGGTGTAATAAAATTTTATAAGCGAAAAAAATATTTAAAAAAAAATACTATAGAAGGTGTGTCTATCTTATTCTAGTCCCTATGGTGTAAAAAAACACTGAATAAAAAAAATATAGTGTGTAATGCAGGTAAAACCGCGGGCAATAACTATGTTATGTTATAATGTTACTTTACCTCCTAGTAAGATCTAAATCTTGCTCCCGATGCAGGCTGTCGCTTAAAGAAATATAATAGAGTATGGAAAATATAAAAACTATTATAATTATTATTTGATTTCTTCTGGAACGATACCATCTTTTGGACATTGAAACTGCCATCTGAAACAAATTATGTATTTAAAAATATGTATTACATAAATTTATTTTTCTTAATTTTTTTTTTTTATTAACATACATATTTTGTAGGCTTTATTTTAATCATTTCAAAATAACATTTAAAAAAAATTAAACGACGATAAACGAGAAGATTTTCAGACGACGAATAATTAACTTATTTAAATGTATTTTTTTATTTGAAGAAGATATGTAGTTAAAAAATAGAGATATCTCACTTTTTGTCTCTATTCTCCATCTGTTTTCAATGGATAACAAACATTTGTATGTTTAATAAAAATTTCTTCGCAAAATGATAAAATCGAACCCGTAACCTAAGTAACCTCAAGGAAAAAAGATAATGCCCAACAAACACAATGTGTCATGATCCTCCTCACCTCGAACGTCATCATCAGCTGTTATTATTCTAACTTTTTCTCTATAAGACAAAAGCAAAATACATATAATATTATTTTAAAGCCAATGATGCTACAAGCATCCACCACTGACTAAGAATGCAGTTCTGATGAGAAGAATCAGTGATGATATATTTAACTGCTGGTATTTTGGTAAAATAATTTTGAAGTTAAAATAAGGGCCGAACCTCACTAAACGCCGATCACATTACGTTCTCGGTCCAATATCGGTCTGGTAAAGTATTTTTATACAAGAAACAATGAGTACATTCACACAGTACCAGTAAAGCCCGCTACTGACACACATGCCGCAGGGGCAATCTAGAAAATTGCGCCTGCTTGACTATACACATCACAATTTAGGTGGCATTTAAGGGTCATCCCCACTTTTACACCCTAGATTGCCCCTGCGGCAGGGATGTGAGTAGCCGCTTTAAGAGTCAAGTTCCGGTCGAATCGCATTCTAGCAACAAATCGTCGAAAATAATTTGACTGAACAAGATCGAACTTTTCATAACTTGTATTATTTACATCCAATTTTGATTATTGACAATTAAAACTGAATCGTGATAGAAACTTGATGGTACTATATGAACGTAATAAGATTTTACCAGGCCAGGACCGAACTGAGAACGAACCACGATCGGGTCTAGTGTGGATCCGGCCTAAAAATTATAAACGATAATATTATCATACCTGTAGGTATTCTACGAGTATTTATGACAACCACAATATATGTAACAACTAAGAACGTAAACAAGTATTTAATTACATCATATATATCTATGAATTATTTACCTACCTAAGATATATATAATAAAACAATACGAGTTACGTGTGTGACATTAAATATATACTAATACTAGCGGCTCACCCTCGCTTTGCTCGGGTTCGCCTCTAGAAAAGCACAAACAGATCTATCCTACAGGAATCGTTTATTTTTCCGGGAAGAAAGTAACTTGTTGTTTGACCGATAATATAAAGTGCCAAATGCAGCGTGTCAAAAACTAAATTAGGTGCGTAAGTGGTTGTGGACTAAGCTGTATAAGTTATTATAGTTTTTTAACTATCCCACGGGAACTCTTTAATTTTCCGGGGATATAAGGTACCACAAAATTTTATTTAAATCGGTCCAATAGATTCGGAGATTAGCCCGTACAAACAAACAGACAGAGAAACAAAAAATTTAAAAAAATCTGGATTTGTTCTATTTTTCTTCTTACATCCCCCTAACTCGGTTTTTAGCATTTTTTTTTCTATGTACAGACATTCGACCTCGATTATAAAGAGGTAAAGTTTATGAATTGTGAGTTTGTGACGTTGTAGAGGGTAATCTCTGGATCTACTGAACCGAGTTAGATGAAATTTGGTAATAAGATAGTTTGAGACCCTGGGAAGGACATAGGATAATTTTTATCCCGAAAATCATCCCTTCAAGGGATGAAAATGGGAATGAAAGTTTGTATGGGGAAACAACCTAGGGACGAACCCGACCAAAACGAGGGTAAGTCGCTAGTAAATAATACCTAATTATAATTCAATATTTCTATGATTGCACTATACATACAGTATTACTTATTTTGTTGGTAAGCTGTGTTTTGGCTGAAGACGCGTAATGACTGTTATAAATTTTTCTCGACCAAAATTAACATATGTAATTGCAATGGGATAACGATATCTTTATGGTCTGTTATAGTTTATGGGGTCGGCTTGTAGTTCATATTTTTACAGATTCCTAATACATTTTCAGTAATAATCTATACATATATCTAATAATATTCTAACTAAGCCGAAACTATACATTATATATTTTTTGGAAAATCTTATAAAAATAGTCATTATTATCGATACAGAGTCTAAACAAAGTGAACATTAATATTTTTTAATTCTGTATATATTTATTATTAATTCCATCCATTCTGAAGCCTTTGGAAGAATAGCTCCAAAAAAAGGAAAAAAAAATAGAATCAGATTTGTTATTTAACTTGCAATATTCATGTTCAAGTAGGAAGAAATTGTTAATTAACTAATGCATAATTTGACGACACGTTTGGCTCAGTTCGTAGTGAGCCTATTTGCTGTGCCAGCGGTCGCAGGTTCGAGTCAGGCTTGGGGAATTCATTTGTGTGATGAGCACGAATGTTTGTACTCCAGTCATGGGCATTTATATTTATACTATGTACCGTGTATGTATTTAAAGTTATATAGTTATATATGTGTAGTGTATCTACTATCTGGTATCCATAACACAAGCCTCGTAGCTTACCATGGAACTATGTAGATGGTTCCGTGTGAATATGTCCCAATATATTTATATTTAATTAATAGAAATTATTAGAAATTTTTTTGACCGCGGGTTATAATTCATTCATCTATTCTATCCAGTAGATGTTTGAATTTTTACAATTGTTAATTTTCATATTTAATAAGTTTAAATACGGTTTATTGATAAAGTGTCTGTTTTCAAAATTTCAAAACTATTGTTGGGAGGTCTTTACTAACGCATTAAAACCCAAAACAACGATTTTTAGAATTTTTGTCTGTGCGTTTGTGCGCGCCAATCTCATAAACGGCTTAATCGATTTGGGTGCAGTTTTCAATAATGTATTGTGGTAAGCTTCACTTAACATTTAGTATTTGTTTTATTTCAAACTGTTCATAAATAATAAAGTTATATCAATTAAAAAAAAAACCTAGGGACGAGCCCGAGCGAAGCGATGGTGAGTCACTAGTTCTAAAACATATATTTAAAAAAAAAATAAAACGTTTCAAACCAGAAACGTTACTCCATATAATGCTTTACCACATTGATCGTCACGATTGCCAGATGTTTACGACTTGAATGAAAGTATACGCACGTGGAAGTCCCCTCTCAAAGGCATTGTCGACGAATGCAAACAAATAACCATACTAATAATTATGTAAATATAGTGCCTATAGAATTTAAGATCGTGTCACGCAAATTTTAAATACCTTTGTTTCATATAAAGACTTATAGATATGTAAAGTAGTGTAATAATCGGACTACTAGGTATTATAATATTAATGTATGCGGGTATGTTTGTATGTTTATTACACTTCACGTTTCCTTAAAACTGCTTGACAGATTCAGTTGCACTTTTGTACACAGATACACTATGATTTGAATTAACACATAGGCCACTAGGTACAATGGTAGCAGACCTTTTTGGTTATGTCGAGACTCATCGGTTAAAAAAAACAATCATGAAAATTGCAAACAAACTTAAAACTATAAACTAATAGTTGTTATTTTTAGATAAACAAATTAATTCTTTGAACTGAAATTAAAATTTGTAAATTAAAACTGTTTAGATTTACCTGGTTTGACATCTATCGGCACTCCGAGTGTTAGCGTTAACACGTCACGTGACCATGTCCACATGAATTTACTCCCCATCCAAAAAAACCTGCCTATACAAGTTTTCACTTCAAAAACAAGTACTACCCACTAAAACCCAACGAGACCATGACCTAATGGGACGGTGCAGGATCACTTACGCACTCAATCACGCCGCCCCAACGGCAGATCTACCGAAATAGACCACAACAACCATGGGGTTGCTCCAATAGTCCACTATGCTATCAGAGAAGTACCAAGAGCAACCCGCATACATCCCCTACCCACGATCACCGAGTGCATAGCATTAAAACTTTTGAATAACTATAACTGAACCTAAAATATTTTCCTGTTAACGTTACCTATTCAGAAACACAGCTCACTATAATTTATCTAAGGATAAAAATACTCAACGATGTTGTTTAATTAAATGTATGACTAACTTACAGGTAGTTGTAGCTCAGTGGTAACGCGCTCACTTGGGAAACCGAGTGAAGCGGGTTCAAATCCCGGGTCTCGCGCCTCTGATAATATCATGTGCGAATCATTTCTAACATGATTACCACTTGCCTTACGGTGAAGGAAAACATCGTGAGGAAACCTGCATGTCTGAGAGAACCTAGCAAGTTGTCGAAAGACATATGAAGTCCGCCAATCCGCACTTGGCCAGCGTGGTGGACTATGGCCTGATCCCCCTCGTACTGAAGGGAGGCCCACCCCCAGCAGTGGGACGTTAAAAAAAGGCTGGACACATACATGACTAACTTAGCTTTTACGATTATTATTATTATTGAGCAAGAACTAATAAGAATAAAGAATACTTTGCAGATATGTGAGGGACTATTAACACATAATTATTGTATTGTAATATTGTAAACAAATATTATTTTATACGGAAAATACTTTTGATATTTATGGTCGAGTTTAGTGTATGTTATGTGATGGTTTCGTCATTTGTAAGCCGATTTATTTAGCGAAAGTTTGAAATTAAAGGAAAACCATTAGAGTGGAATAATTACTTTTAGGGTACATAACTTTGAAGCCGTAGATCTTTTTAAGTGCAGTTTATGTAGAAAAGATATATCGTCCATACTTCTATACTAATATTATACATGTGAAATTGTGTTTGTTTGTCCTTATTTCACGTCAAAACACAGTAACGGATTGGCGTAATTTTTCATGTGGAGGTAGTTGGAGGGCTGGAGAGTGACATAGGCTACTTTTTCAGCGGAAGATTATCTAATCCCATGGGAAAACACGTTATAATACACCCAAAAAATATTATTGATCAGAATTACTTGAAACTTGGTATTAAATTAATGCTCATCAATAAATAAATACATATATACATATATTACTATTTTTTTAAATTCATCATATAAGGGACTAAAATATGGGATGATAGTTCATATGAAACCTACCTTTTTAGATTTTTGTGTTTTAGCGCAAGCGAAGCCGCGGGTTCTGCTAGTATAAATATAAATATGTTGGGACATTAACACACTACACATCACCATCTATTTCCATGGTGAGCTACGAGGCCTGTGTTAGGGATACCAGGTAGTTGATACACTACAAATATACGTATAACCTATTTATATATATTACTAATATATACATATAATAAATATAAACAACCATGACTGGAGTACAAACATTCGTGCTCATCACACAAATGAATGCCCCCAGCGGAACTCGAACCCGCGACCGCTGGCACAGCAAGTAGGGTCACCACAAACTGACACAAACGTGTCGTGAATGCTAGTGTCAACCAAGTTTTTACTATCCGCATTGCAGAAAAAGTCATTTTCTTTCACTCAATCTATTTTTAACTTCTCTCTGTCTTTCCATGTTTTAAAGTATTTTTTCATTTTTCAATACAATAAAGAGGTAAGTATAACATTTGTAAGCAGTGTTACAATTATGAAGAGTACTTACGCGAGACTAAGAATTAGAATTTTGACCAAAAATCTATTTTTCCTTAAAAATGTGATGTAATAATTCACCTTGTATAGAAACCGATACGACGCAGTTTCTCACGGTTTTACAGTTTTCAACGAAACAACTTCTTGTATTACACAGCTTCCTCTTTTATGAGCTATTAACTTCAATATATTCTTAGACCTTTTTAAAAAGACTAGATATGTGTAAGACCAGCGACATTCTCGCGTTGCTTCTCTAGGGTTCCTCGCTAGTGAAAAACAAAAACCCATTACAGACAATACAAAAACACACGGGAACCGTATATTTTTCCGGGATAAAAATTAACCTATGTGGTATTCTATCTCTGCGCCAAATTTCATCCAGATCCGTTCAGCCGTTCTGGCGTGATTGAGTAACAAACATCCATCCAAACTTTCGCATTTATAATATGACTGTTTTGCATTACAACAAAACAGGTATTATGTGTAGGAGAAAACACACAGCATTGAGATGAAGAAAGCAGCTCTGTGATCTGTCCAAACTATCGAGAATACAGATTAAAACATACCTGAATCCAATAAAGTTTGATAATTAGGTTACCAGAGGGCGCAGGCATCTGCTTGCCGCCTTTTCCGCTGTCAAGTGTCATAGCGTCTTCATCGCCAGCAAGCACCTTGAATCAATGCTGTGTGTTTTCTCCTACACATAATACCTGTTTTGTTGTAATGCAAAACAGTCATATTATGTGTCTCCAAAAACACACAGCATTGAGATGAAGACCTGTTTGATATCTGCTGGTGACCAGAATTATATGCACAAAACGCTATGTGAATGAATAAACAATTAATTATATAATTATCAGCTAAGGACCTCTTTAATTGTTTATATATTTTATGTAACTTCTTTCATGTAATCAAAATATCACTAATTTAACTTAGGAAATTACTTATTAAAACAACATGATAAACAAACAAACACTTTAAGTGCACCTTGAACCACTTTTACACCTAGTTCCATAAAATTCTAATCTAATAGGTCCATTAAAATAATTCAAATTAATATTTTAGATAACCATAGGCATAAATTTCTCTGAAAAGATAATAATTACTTACACCCTGTGTAATAACACATAAATAATTCAATTTTTAATTATAAACCAAAACCAAAAATTGAAATCAATTATTACTCTATAATATTAAGCAGTCTTAAAATTATTATCTAATAAATCAGTACAATCACTGTTAGAAGTGAAGGATCTATTTACTTATCTATAGTAAAATTACTTAAATGTTTCTAACATCTCTCTAGCTCTAGAATCTCCTCTATTTGTCTATTGTTTAGCCATCTCCGCGATGCTACAGTAGACTTGATGTTTCCTGAGGACTCATCTATTTTGGCCTGCCTAAACACTGAATGCAGCCACCCGGAAGTGACAGGCTCTGCCGACTTCACTTGTCCTATAACTGTGATAAAAAGACATATCTTGCATCTGACCTCCGAGGCCATCTGCGAGCCCATCTGCGAGCAGGGATGTAAGGAGCCAACCAGATTGTCTAAGTTACTGAGCCAGTCTTAGAACCAAACCCTGGTCACAATGTTATGGAATTTTTGCCTCCTTAATTAACTATATCATTAGAAAGTCCCAGAAGAGTTAGATCATGCCACCTACAGCCTGAAGCTAGTAACAATATTAAGGCTGTCTCTCTACCCTTATGAAACAATGAATCAGAACATGATGTTGAATTCAACCAGTTAAATACATATTAACATCCCATATGGGCATTTAGCTTCTTGTGGTTTAGAAAATGAAATTTCTGTTAAAACCTGATGAATTAATAAGCTTTTTGGTATATTCTCAATTGTGGCTGAACAATAAGTAGATATGGCTAATTTATGTTATAAAATCATTCTGTATGCTAACTTATTCTTTACATAAAGCTTAGCTATCAATCTGGCTACATCCTTCATTTCTGGACTTTAACTATTGACATTGTTATCCCGGCACCATAATAACCATTTTTTTAATGGAGTACTGGAAGAATTCAATGTAGCTCGACACCAACTCCATTGAAATAGTTGCTTTTTATTCTCACACCACTCTATTATTTGGGCTGCCCACTCCCAATTTTTTAAGCCTGAAAATTAACTTGTCTACTTGTGGTGGGCTTGTTACTATCATCTCATCAACAAGAACCTTCCGCAGGTTCTTTACGAGAACGGGATTGGCCAGAACTCTCGTTTAAAGGTCTGGATACCAAAAACATTGGAGCCCACTGAGGCACTATCAGAAAGTACGTTTCCCTCGCCTCATTAAAGTGTGCTAAGATTAGTAATTAGACTGGGAAGTGGAAACTCCCATACGACTTGAAATACCCAATCACGGCTATCCGCCGCACTTGGCGTCGCAAAAATGAAATGATCTCTCATTTGAGTCAAGCGATACATAGGCTTCTACGACGGTGGTCTCGCTGAAACGCGAACAGGTCTATGTCTAGTATACCCCACACTTCAAAAATAGCCTCCGTGGCTGGTGGGACCAGATGCCATTCGGGTACTTGCTTTCCCCCTGATAAGCGATCTGCGATACCGTTTAACTTTCCTGGGAGGTAAAAAGCTGAGATTGTTATATTGATAGAATTCGTTACTTTTAAGTTTTAACCCAACATACCTCTACCAGAAGGTTCATACCTTTATCAGACAGGTTCATAGACCGAGTCCCCTTGATTCCGAATATAGGCGACTAGGGTCTGATTATCGGACTGCTCCAGTATGTGCGCATTCCTTAAAAAAGACACCTGTGACTTGATCCCAGCAAACAGTCCATACACCTCCTCTAGATTGGAGTGCCAAGGTATTTGATTTGGAGCCTGTCTACTCCCTAGGTTGTCTAAGTGCTAAGTGCTAAGTGCCCAGCCCGCATCCGCTGCGTCTGTGGTCAAGAAGTACGTTACTTCCTTTTTGTGGAGTTGGACTGCAGCCTATTGCATCCAACCATCACTTTAGCTCCAGTAGGGCATAATTTCTTTTTCCAACCTCTCTGGGTGAACTTCTTTAGGAAAAGATATACCTTAAATCTGACCTGGCATACAACAGGTAATCGTCCAGCTATAGCCAACGAACATCTCGGTTTCGTAAGGTTTCCGCAACCCAGTTCGATACCGTTGCCAAAGTACGTCGGTTTCGCAAGGTTTCCGCAACCCAGTTCGATACCGCTGCCAAATTACCTCGGTTTCGCAAGGTTTCCGCAACCCAGTTCGATACCGCTGCCAAAGTATCTCGGTTTCGCAAGGTTTCCGCAACCCAGTTCGATACCGCTGCCAAAGTACCTCGGTTTCGCAAGGTTTCCGCAACCCAGTTCGATACCGCTGCCAAAGTATCTCGGTTTCGCAAGGTTTCCGCAACCCAGATCGATACCGCTGCCAAAGTATCTCGGTTTCGCAAGGTTTCCCAACCCAGTTCGATACCGCTGGCAAAGTACCTCGGTTTCACAAGGTTTTCGCAACCCGGTTCGATACCGCTGCAAAGGTACGGGGGGCTAAAGACAGACTAAATGATAAGGTTGTTAACTGAAGGATCTCTCTCTCGTAAATAACACGGAGGAACCGTCTGTGTGCCTTTTTTCATACATAAATGAATATAGGCCTGGTGAATTATTATTTTCACCATCCAATTATTGTCCTGAAAGAAAGCTTATTCTATCTTATCTAAAGTAAGTTTATTATATTTTCCTAAGATATCAAATAAAACGCTTTATTACTATGCGAGTATTTTAAGTATCTGAGGTCGAAAAGGGGACATAATTCACTATCTGTTGTCCTCACTCAATACACATTTTGAGTTGTTCTTAAATTTTTCAAGTTACGTCTGAATAACTCGGGTAGCTCATGTACTAAATCGGCTTGGATGGGAACTTCAAAGGTGGTTTCATTCTGACGGGTAAAGGCAATTGGCTATAAAATTTAAAACAAACTGATTAGCGCCCTTTTGACTCCATTTGTCTGTAACAAAGCTTAGGCACCACCCTCTGAAGTTCTGTTGAGTTTAATGCCTACTTATTTTTGGAGCTGGAAATCTGCTATTGGACTCACATTGACAAAGGGGTTGATCCCTCTTAACAGTATGTCTACATCTCTTTTTAGAATTTTTGAGCTTCACCCTTTTTGTATATTTTTTAATAAAAGATAAATCAGTATGTTTTGTATGATTTATTACCCTTCTATTCCTCAAATAAAACCTTATAATATCCAAGAACTATAATTGGCCCTAGGGCCTCTACAGTAAATAAATACTCTGAACTACGAGGAACATTCTGTAAAGTTGTCCTAAGCTAAGGCTTAATTTCAAAAAATTCTGAACTCTTGTCACATATTATTTGCAAATTTATTTCTACATTTATATGCTTTGCAGAACCTGAGTCAGGCTCTTGAAAATTTCTCATATAAAGAATTTAAATTAAAATCTTTTAGATTGACTACAGTCCAATCAAGTATTGATTGTAAACTCTTTCTTAATAAATCTCTGCTCCCTAGTAGATAGCCCAACTATTAAGAGTTCTGTAGAAGCTAAATAATTTTTTATTTATTGAAATGACCCTAACTCATCATCAACTTTTAAACCTATAAACCCAGTAAAACCTAGACTATTATGCCCTAGTTTCTTATCTTTAATAGGCTTTCAAGCTAGAGAAAAAAGCCACTGTAGTTTATTCAATTAAGAAAAACATCTATCAATAGGTTGAACAAAGCTTTTGATGGCAAATTAAGTACTTAACTATCAAGAATTATTATTAATGTTTCTGGTAATTCATTTGTTGACAGTTGATTAGAATTAATAATAATTTTCTCAGAATTAGCACTACTACCCTATCTTATGTATACAAATACATATAAGCTAGTAATTGTGTTAAATATTTAATATATGTATAGCACATCTGAGATTAAAGTAGGTATATACCTACCATAGTATCTAAATTTCACTTATGCGTTCTACGACGTTTATTATGCATAGGTAAAGCCAAGCCCTTCTCAACCTCCGAGAAAGAGAAGGAGCCGGTCCCTGAAGCTGCAGAGGTCAAGGCCGAGACATGTTCTCTCTCCAGAGCAACTGACTTCCGACCGACCTTCACGTCGTCGTAACACATAGGTTCCATGTTTTAAAAATATTAACAATGCTTACCAATCTCCTTTTTACACATAAAATTCACCTAAAACTTCATTTACATCGATTTCTAATTTTCGATGTAAACTTTTTCAAATCACAAAACGCTATGACACTTGACAGCGGAAAAGGCGGCAAGCAGATGCCTGCGCCCTCTGGTAACCTAATTATCAAACTTTATTGGATTCAGGTATGTTTTAATCTGTATTCTCGATAGTTTGGACAGATCACAGAGCTGCTTTCTTCATCTCAATGCTGTGTGTTTTGGAGACACATAATACATATATTTTTGGGATAATTTTTTTTTAGGTACCTTGAAAAAATTTTCAGGCATCATTATATTTGTTAGAAAATATAAAATAATTGTGTACTACTAGTACTACGGTAGTAATAAGTAAATTATAGATTAATTCATGAAGATTTTGAAAAACTTTGACCGCAGACTTCTAATATATTTAAACATAATATGGAATACAAACACTGCCTATATGCTATTGAAATGTTAATTTTTAAGAAACAGCATTTGTTAGGACCACTACAAAATACATTATTCATAGTCTCGTTTGGAAGCTAAATGCAAAAGGTCACAGATGTGTGGAGTTTTTATATGAAGGTCACTAGGTTTGTAAATATCTAAAGTAAAATCTTTTAAATTTTTTCATGTGGGAATCACCAGGTTAACAATAAATTAAATATAAAAATAATCTAAATCTATACGATTTTCTAACACTTTTGTATACAAAGATCTTGCTTTTTGACCCCCAAACAATCCTCCCGATAAAAAATAAAAGTAGGTAGTTTACAAACTTTAATTTAGAATGAAATAGAATAGAATAAAACAATTTTCACAACATGACATGACACTGCTGCGTGCAATGATGCACATGACATATTAACAACTATTTTAATAAACATGCATCAAAAATATAAAGATCTCAAAGGAACATAATAATGTGAAATACACACAAAATGTGTTTACATTCAAAAGTTTATCCCTCAGACCTATACTTGACATAATATGAATATATAAAAAATGTACCTATAATGAGACAACTTATGAATGAAAATGAAAAACATTCATTTAAAATGTGAACTCGTCTCATTAAATTAATAGCATGAAATGTGTGACAATCTCAAGTATGACAAATTTATTTTAAATGCAATTTAAAACAGAAAATGTCTAAAGATTTTACAGAGCGTAAATTCCAATTTCCAACTGTAATAGCTTTACAAGGGCAAAAGTAATAAAGTGGTTATTCGAAATAAGAAATATTAAAACATAAGTCGTTAACGGTATAGTTAAGATATAAATATTGTAAAATATAAACTATTTCACTACATCATAATAATTAATCTTAGTCAAAAAAACCTTCTTTAAAATTAATTTCTTTAAAAAATGTGCAATATTACTACATTGAATAAATGTGGATACTATTACATATTAAGTAGTTTGAATATATACCTATATCTTGGTAGATTGAACTTTAAATGCTATTAGTCCTGGTAAATTAAGCGGATCCTGTGGGATATTATTTATAGCAAAAATTTAAGTTAGGATGAAAGTGGTCAAGTATGTAGATGACTATAATAATTAAATCAGTAACAGCTTTGTGTAGATTGGTGTGGAAAATTGTCATATTCTTTCAAGTTGCTCTACAAAAGAAAGAATTAATTGAAATAAACTTGTAGGTAGTGAATATAGACAAAATCTCTTATTTCTTTTTAAATCTAGTACCTCGTTACTCAATTAATAAATAATATTCTTTTGTACTTACGTTTATTCTCATATGTTCCGTTCAAAATATAAAATACCTACAACAATTATAATTATTGTTAAAAAACACATTTCAGTCGTTTATTTATCATTTTTATGAAATTCAAAAATAAAAAATACCCAATATTAGCTTGACCTTCGAAAGAATATTTTAATAATTCATTGAATTTATTAAAAAATAAAAATACATTCAGCGTACATACCAAGAAAAATGAAAATATCTTGTGATCTCTTCATAAAATAAAAAAGTGAGAACTGGGAATATCGATATATTTTTAAAGCTTTCCTTTAAAATTTA
Source organism: Brenthis hecate (assembly GCA_951806755.1). NCBI lineage: Eukaryota > Metazoa > Arthropoda > Insecta > Lepidoptera > Nymphalidae > Brenthis > Brenthis hecate. The sequence continues at coordinate 1,164,031 of OX638257.1, forward strand.
AACTTTGTATGTTATTATTAAAAATTTTCATCAATAATAAAAAAATGAAATTAATTACTTACGTGTTTGTAAATATTCCAAAATACACATAACAAATTATATTCTCCGCCAAAACTAAATGCACATACAGTGATTTTTTAAATATTTAGTAGGTACCTAAATAAAATTCAAATGTAAATATTTACATAACAATTCTGAATAATAAATTTTAGTTGTAAAGAATTTAATTCATTGTAATATATAGCAAGCACACTTAAAGTAGAAGTGCGACACAAAAAACTGTCAATATTTTTCAACTTTCAAATGAGCTCCAAGTCCAATCTCGGGAATCTCCGTTTGTCATCCATGATAGGTATTAACTATTAGGTATAAACCATAGAGCATATTGCTACATATATAAATATAAACCATAGAGTATATTGCTACTGATAACTGTACATATTTCTCTATGATAAAGGCAATATTATTTGTAGCAATATACTCTATGAGCAATATGAATATCCAATGAGCAACGAAGATTGATGTTTGATTTGTTTAATTGAATGTTGCCAGAACATAAATTTCACCACTCACGTATTTTCAATATTAAAAAGGGAGAAGAATTTTACCTTTTTTTCCGTGTGATGCTGCGACCACTATGGCCCTCGGTGTATTGTAAAGCTGTATAGTGTGGATAGATTTTTTTTCATTTTATATTTAAAATGATAAATTGTGCAGTCCATGCCAAAAAAATGGATATCACTTCTTCCAAAATACAAAAACTGAAGAAATTGTGGGCATTAAGACGACCAAAATTGGCGAAATTATCTTTATATTTAAGGCTATGTGGACATCATTTTAAAGAAAGTGATTTTAAAAGTCTTAAATCTCCTACAGGTGTTTTTTCCTCCTTTTTTTGTACCTACTTTTTTGCGTATTAATTACAGTGTTTCATACGAAATTTCATATCCCATTTTCCCCGTTTGTGGGATTGAATTTCGGAATATGCTAATACACGTTATTATTTAATTGTATTGAAAAGCATTATTACCAAGTTTCAACTAATCCTAATCATCAATAATTCTTTGCCCATATAAACTTTTTTACCCTCTTTTACCCTCCTTAAGGGATGAATTACGCCAAAAATCAAATTAATATATTTCTTATTTTTTATCTTAAAGCTTAACACCTTTATAAAGCAGTGGCAGCCCAGTGTAATGCGCTCGCTTGGGAAACCTAGTGAACCTATTTCAAATCCCGGGTCTCGCACCTCTCATATTTTCATATGCGAATCATTTCCAACATGATTACCACTTCTTAACGGTAACACCATCTTAACGGTGAAGGAAAACATCGTGAGGAAACTTGCATGTCTGAGAGAACCTAGCAATTTTTCAAAAACATGTGAAGTCCGCCAACCCGCACTTGGCCAACGTGGTGAACTATGGCCTGATTCACCTCGTACTGAAGGGAGGCTCGTGCCCAGCTGTGAGACGTTAAAAAGGGCTGAATACAAACATCACTTTTTGTGTATTTCACATTAAGAATGTCAGAGTTTCATACAATCTTTAATCCCCTATTTTACCCACTTGGGATCATAATAAGGAATACGTCCTCCACATTTCACGTTTCAAAACTAGCGGTATATGCTGTGTCGCTCTATAATTCAGTCAGTACCACCGCAGGACGCACTTCTCCTTCTCAATTCTTCCTTCAGCTGGTCTAAATTCCAGGCAGAATACATTGCACAGGTTAGATGCGAACACTATAGTCTATAGAAACCATGGATGACAAATAGAAACAAAAAAGTAGACACAAAAGAGATAACACAATAAATTGCTTAACCTCAGACTGAATGTATATAGGTCATACGTATGGCGCCCTCCTTTCGAGAAATTTTCCCCATTAATCGACTATCTTATTTTCTTTTCTCTCTGTTTCTAGAATCCAGTCTATATATCTAAATGCTGTTGCCTATAAAACTATATAAATATTTTTAACGTTCATTCTAACTAGGTAATAATTAATTATGTATTACGAATGATATAATACAAGCATGAAAATCCCCAATATTGTTGATAATTGTTCAATCTTTAGTGTATTTCTATTTTGATTATTCCATTATATTATTTTTATAGATAAATATTATGTATAACGGCAGCACTTTGAGCTAATGCGAAATTACAATAACAGTATCCATTGCTATAATCTTGAGAGAAATTTGTAATTCCTTTAAAATATCTGCATATTTTCTATCTTTTGTTCTCTACGCCTCACCGCCACATAAAGTGCGAAATAGCATTTGCCTATTCTATTTGTATTATCTCTATGGATGGGACTTTCTCTCCCGGCATTATATTAATAATTATTGTAATTTGTAATTATTAGGTTTTTTTAATCTACAAAACCTGGCTTAAGCCGCGTTGACACAATCAAAGTCTACTTTGACAAAGTAGTTTTGATGACTACTTAGATCGTGTATACGAGCAATGAGCATTGAGCAATCATTATTCATTAATCAAAGCGCACTTTGACTTCGGCGTTCAATCGAAGTGGACTTGGAGCCGTGTATAGTATAGTAAACTTCGATTCAAAGATTTTTGTCAAAGCAGACTTGGAGCGTGTCTACGCAACTTTATCAATATTTATAGTTTTTTAAGATTAATTATTCAGGTATAGAAATTACCACAGACTAGAAATAGACATGACATACATAAGAAGTGCGAAAAGTTTCTAATCTTAGAAGTACAAAACGTAATTACTGATTTAGTAATTATTATAATGTTCCATTATCTTATTAAACGCTGATACAGATATATATACAGCAAAAAATGTTATACCAGTTTCCTCGTCTATAAAGAAACTTAGTACTCGAGAATCGAGATTCTCGATTAAGAATTCAAAAAGCGAAGTAAGCGGCGAGTAACGTCTTTTTATATATGTACTTCGCATTTTATTAGTGTTAATAGGTTTAAATACTTAATATGTTATGTATACATAATACAGGTAGGTACATATTTTAATTCTTGTTTACATCGTCGTATCATTGTATAAAAACAAATCAATAATAATTAGAAAAACATGTTAAGGTATAGTCAAGAAGATAAAAAAAATGTGGCAATGACCACTATTTTTCACATACATTACTTATATCCCTGTATTGTACATACCGTACAAATATCTATATTACAAATCTATTCAGAGCTTCTGACATTATTTACCTACTCCTACTTACGTTTTGTTCTAAACAACATGGTACTGAACATCGATTTTTTTTATTTTTCTGAGCATATTTCACACTTTATATATATTGTTTCAAGTAATTAAATAATGATAAAACAAAAAAGTTATTGTAAACATAGTATCCCGTGTCAATAAAGATTCGATTTAAAATAAATATTTGACCAAATTATAAGCGACAAGCATATTTTTTTTAGTTAAAATTCGACTTCCAGACAATACTAGAAGTGACTTTAAATATTATGATTTTCCTACATGACATACATTATTATTCGTGGCCTCAAACCCACGACCTTATTATATAATGTTATGATGATGAAAGATATATGTATTATAAAGCTACGTTTCACTTCCCTACATAACGTACGGTTATAAACTCAGTAAGTAGCTGTACACTGTAAAGTAGTGACGTTTGCTGATTGTTGTTATAAAAAAAAATTGTGGGTAAGTTTACACTTTATTTCATTTATATCTAGTGTTTCTATCTCTTCCTTACTCTATGCTATCTCTCCTCTATCTCTATGTTGTCTTTTTCAAGATGAGCGACGTAGGCGTAATAAATTGTATTCTAATGACGTCCGCCATAAAAGCTTAAAAAAGTAATAATTCAAAGTTTATCAAGAAATCGTTTGTTTTTTAAATTGAAATTTTTGATACCAAAAATATAATATTTGTTATTATAAGTTCAATAAAGACTTCCATAAACATTAATTATTTCATGACACATTGATGAGAGTTTTCCACAACTAGTTTCGATTTTTTTTAATTCGTTGTTCATGTTCTCTTGGCTTGTTTCTTGTTAATAACCAGTACAAGAATAGGTACGAACTTTTTGTGTTATTAATAAAGGTTTGTATAATCTATTTTTGAAATAAGTGTCACACAAGAGACCATTTTCTCGGAAGGCAAGTTTTCAGTACCTACTAATTTTGCATTTTGGCGTCGCAGTCGATCAAGTTCACTACAAAATAAATATATTGAGAGTACCAAAGCACATAAATATACTAAATTAGAGGAATCCTTGACCTTTTCTATCTTTTGTCCAAAATAAATCAAATAATATAAACATCATTTTATTGTTACTTAACGAATGATTTGTTTCTTGCAATTAAATTTATTATTTCACGAGCTTTTAACAAGAGGATTGTACCTACGTGCTATTTCCATTTCATTTGTAATCTAGAAAATCGTGACATTTATATGTAAATATTATGTGTTTATTATTACTCGTTGCCGCATAGCTCTATTCATTCATTCATTCTCTGCTCGCTGCAGATTAGAATAACTCGGTTTGAGTCCTAGGCTGGGCCAAGTTATAGTTATTGGGACTTTCTGTCCAGAAATTCTCATTAACTGTCCGGAATTGGCGGCGTTTCATCTTCTTATCTTTGATCTCCCAACGATTGAGTACAATTGTCGCCCTATCGGACTTTATCAAGCACAAGGAATAAAATGTGCAATATCTTTAAGCACTAGAATCTAACGCCGAAAAATCATCCAAATCAGTTAAACCGTTTAGTAATCACGAGGGAACATAGTATCGGACAGGTGTACACGCGCATTGCGCAGGCCAAACACCAACCCAAGAACTACAACGGTAGTTCAAACATATTTTTAGACAGTTTCTTATATAAAAGTCATAACAGGCAAATCTGGAGAAGATAGCTAGTTTTATTATGCTGCTGATAATTGTAGATACTTAGCAATAATAACCATATTGGCTTAATTTAGAATATTTTGAAATCACTAGTTGTAATTGTATATACAATGTTTATAATAGGGAACTACAGGCAATTTAAGAACAAATTATATTCTGAGAATGTGAATGAAGATAATAACTTCGTTTATTACTTACAATAATTAGGCAGGTATATGAGAATAGAATAATATAATGAAGAATAGTCATTTAAATAAATAACAATACTATAATAGTATATAGACGAAAGTATGTATGTATGTATGTACATACAAATAGTTCACTAGATAATAAAATTCCATATCAAAGATAGTCTTTCCCGTGACCATTATTGCTGTAAGTGTAAATCATTCAAAATGTCGCGAACCAAATATCAAAATAAATCCGCGAAATAAACCGAAAAGATAGTTTTATTTAAAATGTCAAATATTCTCGTAAATCTAAGAAAGTATTAATTACTACAGGGTGGTACCGACAACTCCCCCATGTCAAGCGCGGGAAAGCAAATGAATATCCGCCGTCCGCGTCATTTTTATTTTTTTAAATAGATTCCTATCGGCCAAGGTCACATAACTACATGCCGTATATAATATACATAAATCATTACAAATTAATCAAATATATTATTTTCCATTAAAACGCTCAAATATACAAATGCAACCTTACAGTCTAAAATATTTTATTTTTTTCCTCTACTAATGGGATGCTTACGTTAAGAAGTGCAGCCCCAAGGAGGCAAAGAGAATTCTTATCGATTATTTTAACATTAGGGGCAATTTTCTTAAATCATTATAATTTAAATTTAATTATTTTTATTTTTAGGAATATTATATTACTACAAAAAAATAAGGCTGTTGCTATTCGTCAAATAATCCGATGAATAAAAAAAATATTATTCTTACACCGAAAATAATAAAAAATTCTTATTTTTTCAGGGGCAATGAAGATTTTGATAGTATTCGCGGCGTTTGCGGCCGTGACTTTTGCAGATAAACGGTGTCATGGAGTCTACATAGATAACAGATACTATAATTTGGAAATTGTCAAAGAAGGCATAAATAATTTACACGATTTAGTAATCAATCGCAATGATAACTCAGTTTATTTTACTTATGATGATCTGGATAAGACTTTATCGAGACGTGTCGCACATTTCGATTTGAACACTAAAAAAGCAACTGTAATAGACGGTATAAGAAACGCTACAGCTCTAGCGGTCGATCAATTTTATGGCAAAGTGTATGTTGGCGGGATGGATGGCTTATACAAAATAAATGATTTAAAAGCAGAGAGACTGCCTCTACACGATGAAGTTATATCCCATGCATTTTAAAGAAGTTCTATACTTCATAAATGGGAATAAGAATGCGTTTAAATTCGAAGACGGCCATGCCACGCCTGTGTCTGAGTTAAGTGGAGTTAAAATCGACAGACTTGTTATAAATGATGACGGTAACATGTTTTTCACAGATAATCAAATGTTGTATAGAGTGAAATTAGGCACACGTGCTATAAATACGCACGAGAAACTTAATGTAAATGCTATAGCTACTGACGCGTATTCTAGAACATTTATATGCACTAAAGATGGTTTGTTCATGTATAATAAGTATAAATTTGTTTTCGATAAAATGGCCGATTTGCGAAATCTTAAAGCTATAACGTTTAATAAAATGAATGATCCGATTTACGCTGCAAATGACTTATTGGTGAAACTTACGACAAGTTCTATTGGGTGTTATGAAGACTAATATTGTATTTTACCTCAGGTATAACATATAGACACAGTGTTACAGAGCTAAACATGAAGCCAAAGAAATAATGTTTTAAAATATTATATGATTTTTGAAAATGGTATACAAATGATATAATTAGCTATAAGTAAATTAATGCTAATGAATAAGAAATGGCTAACGGACTTTATTATAATAAAGCAAATTTAAATAAGCTTACATATAGCTCTATCTCTCTTTAAAGAGGAAGAGAACTCAACTTAAAAAATACAAAAAAAAAATATTATAAGTTGTTCTCAAAAATTGTATATAATTTAAGTAATACATAATATATAAAATTTCTCTTTATTCATTAAAGAAAGTAAACGATCTGTACGCTAAGCACGCTACTATTTTTAACTTTGACATTTATTTTGGCGGACTTTGTCTAAATAATTATTTTGTCTGAGTATTTAATTCAGTATAATAAATTATATATTAAATATTTGTATATAGTAGTTTTAAGATTTAATTAAATTAAAAAATATAAAGTACAAAATTTATTATGGGTTAAATATTCATACTTTTATTTAACAATATTATGTTACGGTCAATATGCAAACAATATAGCCCGATACTAAATTTAATTTAAATCAAATTATAAAAGGTAATTTTATGTCTCGATTTATCTTGGTTGTAATGATAATCGCACCGGAAGTACATCAACTTCCGCTTATACAGCTGTTACGGTTGACAAACGACTCCATGAAGGTAGAATAATTAAACTATTAGAGAGTACTCTGTATTGAGTGTTCCTCTGCCAGGACGTAAAGTATAAAAAGTAAAAATGTTATAGACAATGAAAAATGTCAGAAAGGCGCGAGAAAGACAAAACGAATGTGCGGCCAGCAGTCTTCTTTTCTTATGTAATACAATTAATTTGATCATGGATATTTATAGCTGTATAATTTTTTTTTGATTTGAAACATCTATTGGCACGCCATCGCAGTAAAAACCATGGATGTGAGTAAAACCGACCGATATTATACACGCTTCATTATAAAAGTCTCCATTAAAAACACTTAGGGACATATTTTCTGTAATAATTATTATAATTAAAATAATTAAAAAAAAAAATTGATTTTATCAACGAACTCATTTTTTTTCTTATTTTACTCCATATTTTGTTATAGGTTTTTAATTTTTATTATATTATGAATTTTAATATGAACATAGATGTTTCACATCTGCCGGGCGTTCCGTGACGGACAATTTTTTTTCTTTTACCCTGTTATTGTTTTACATTTCATTTATTAATTCAAATACAAAAAAAATATATTTAATTCACAAATATGAAAAAATATATAATTGGCCGTAAATAAAGTTATGGTCAATAGAGAAAAAATAAAAAGACTTATGAAACTAATTTTATACTGTTTGAAAGTGACAACAAATTACGATACATAGTTGATGAAGATTAGAATTAAATTTAACTATTAAGATTAAATGGGTAATTTCAAAACTATAAGATATCTTCATTATGAAATGGATGTGGCTATTATCGTCTGCTTTTTATAAGGTATTTCAACGATTTATTAAAAATATTTACAAGGAAAATTTAGATTTCAACCTTTAAGAGTCATACAAAAATTAATTTAAATTGTTAAAAACATAACCTTTAGAAAATAGAACATTTTTTAAAGTTAGTAAACTAGATGATGCAGATGGAAGGAACATTTTTTAAGTTTAATGATAGTAATTAAACGAACAAGAACATAAATATCTGGAATAAATAAAAATAAAGTGTGTTTGTTTGTCCTTCTTTCACGTCGAACGAAAGAGACGGATTGGCGTGATTTTTTGTGTGGAGATAATTGAAGGGCTGGAAAGTGACATAGGCTACTTTTTACCTCGGGAAATTATCTCATTCCCACGAGAAAACACGTTATAATAAAACAAAAAAAATATTTATGATCAGAATTACTTGAAACTTGGTATTAATTCTCTTTAATACCATTCAATAAATACTTGAAATATAATAAATATTTTGCATAATTTTTGTAGTACATTCAAAAAACCATGTGTAATGTGAAGAAGGATTATCGTTGCATTGGTGTTATTATGATTAGTTTGGTTAGTGTGTACATATGGAGTTGGTATAAGTGTCAAAAAATGATTGAAGAAACTTTCAGACAACCGTGAGTTTATATCATTACATACTATCTTTTTTTTTCTTTATGGCTTAGAGGACATAGACTTTCTTATAATATTATAAAATGTGAAGTTTAGATGTTTGAATATTTGGATGAATATTTGTTCTCGAATCACAACCAGAACGGCTGAACAGTTATGGATGAAATTTGGCACACAGATAAACATGGCACAACTCAAGCGAAGCGAGAGTAAACTCTCTAGCCTCATAATAAGTATAAAAATATAATATAAATATAATATTTTAATAGAGTCCCAATACCATCTTCGGATATCGGATGTCAATTTCCATACATTGATCCCTTTTCACCGATCGCAATGAAATATCACAAGGAAAAGCCGAAAGTTGTCTGTTACGGCGAAGACTGGGTTGAATGTAATGTAAGTAAACATTAAAAATCTGATATCAATCAAAACAAATATAAGTTTAATAGATAAGTAATAAACAATTTTTTTGGTTACTTTCGTAAGTAAAAGCGAATAAACAAGAAAATAAGCGAAAAAGAAAGACTTTTTTTATTTAACTTCTCTATTCTTGGACAATATTTAGGATATTACAAATGACTTAGATTTTTATTTTTTTTATATCCTTATATCATACAACAATCATAATAACCTAGACGGATATCAGTGGTACTTTTTTTCTTACATACTGGTATCTCAAAGAAAGGATCTTTCAAGCACTGAAGAATTTTCTAAGATTGTCACGGCAATCATTAAATAAAATATATTACATACTTCTAAAATACTTATTTATAGCATTATAATAATTCATCCCATGTTAACGTCCCACTGCTGGGCACGCACCTTCTTGCAATGCGAGAATAGTCCACTACGCTGGCCAAATGACAGATTGTGCGGGTTACAGACGATTATCAAAAACTACTTAGATTCTATTATACTTGCAGATTTTTTTACGTTTTTTGATGGTATTAGCATGTAGTAATTATTTTGATAATTATGTGCACATGAAAATTTAGTAGATGCAAAAACCTGGCACTTGAACCACGCCTTTTTTGCTAACGAGTGAGTTATCAATGAAAGAGTTAGCTTAGCTCTTAGTAGTGGACTAAAAGCTAAGAAACAATTTAAATCTATATTATTTTATAGTTCTCAGAATGTAAAGTAACACCGAAAATCTTGAATAGAATGAAAAATATAAATGCTTATACAAAGACATCATATATCTGGACGATCATCATTACAATGTGGCCGCCACCTGTTACAGTATATAACGACGACGTATATACTTTGAACAAAAGTGATTCAGTCAAAATTTCGTGTTTTGGACATGATAAGTATGGGTAAGAATAAATGTAAATAATAAAAACTTTAATGTCTTCCTGAAAAATTTCGGCCACGGCGGTCAATCTCACTGAGATATTAGGTATAGTGCACAAGTGTACTTACGTTTTTATTTGTTTTTTTTTTTTTTTTGGATTGGATCGCTGTGGCTGAACGAAATAGGTCAAGAGAGTTTTATGCGCGCAAATACAATTGCACTCTCTATTCCTTCTCTAATCTCTCATCTCCGGTAGGATGATAATTCCATACGACCGATGAAAAACCAGGTTTACCGATAGTTTTACGAGCTCTCCGAGAAACGAGGGTATAGCATCGCCAATTTTCCGAGTCCGGGCTATTTATTACTGAGAATTTCGTGACCAAAAACCCAATTACACATACTCGGTCCGATTCTCGGGACTCGAATCCAAGACATGCTAGCCACTAGACGATATACCTGGTAAATGCAGAATAAACTTATTATTACTAGGCGGTCCTCTAGTTTTGTTTAAGTATTGTTAAAGTCTTTCAGTATCAATCGATAGGTTGAGTTGAAAAATAGACTATTTTTTTTGTGTAATGGTGTGCAGGTATAGAGAAACCCGTAGAGTTTCTTTCGCTCGATTTTTTATCAATATTAAAAAATACGTAAGTTGATAAAAATAGCCTATTTGTTAGTCCAATATAAAAGCTATTATCTACCATTTAGAATTCCAATCATATCCACTGCACGATCATGTGCCCATACTGTTCATTTTACCCTGATCAGTATTATATGATCTGTTTCTAATATTATTAATGTGAAAGTTTGAATAGATGTTTGGATGTTTGTTACTCAATCACGCCAGAAACGGCTGAACGGATCTGGATTGAAATTTGGCATAGAGGTAGATTAAAGTCTTAAATAGCACATATTACTGAATAATATAATAATAGCATAGGATATTGTTTTATCCCGGATAAATGTACGGTTCCCGTGGGATAGATTTGTTGTTGTTTTCTAGTTATAAAGATAATACCATATTAACTCATTTTATTTCCAAGTTTTGGTTTAATATCGTCTCGATGGTATGGATACAAAACCGGCATAAGACCTATTCCGCCCCGCAAAGTACCAGCGGGAAGAGAAAATTCTATAAATATCCTAATATTTGGATTCGATTCAGCATCTCATAATGGTTTTCAAAGAAAATTGCCGAAAACTTACAAATTCTTGATCGAAATGGGCGCTGTGATACTCAAAGGGTAAGTTTATGTATTAAAAGTTGTATATGCCATACATACATAATATCGTGGACAGATTGTAGAATAAATAATATCATGGAAAATCGAACATATTATAAGAATGATTGAATTTCATAATAATATATCACATTAAGTGAGAAAACTAAGTTAAAAAAAAAACAAACTAAGTTAAGTCAAGTTCAAGTGCCGTGTCTCGCACCTCTGATATTTTCATGTGGCGATTCATTTCCAACATGATCACCACTAGTCTTACGGTGAAGGTAAACATCGTGAGGAAACCTGCATGTCTGAGAAAACCTAGCTAGTTTTCGAAAGACATGTGAAGTCCGCCAACCCGCACTTGGCCAGCGTGGTGGACTATGGCCTGATCCCCCTCGTATTGATGGAAAGACCCAGCATTTATAATTTCATTGACAAAAAGGATTAAAAAATTTTTTTTGTCCCTTTAAGTTTCTTTCCACAAATCTTATAAGGACTAAGCCTTTCTTTTCGAACTGCTGGCACACTCGTTCAGTAAAAAAAAAATGCTGAATATTTTTTTAAATATGAAAAAGAAATTCAATACGCATGTAAAACCTTACATTCAATAGTGTGAAAACAAAAAAATTTCAGCTATAACATAGTAGGCGATGGAACTCCAGATGCATTGTTTCCCATCTTATCTGGAAGAACTGAATTACAGCATCCAAAGCAAGGCAAACATACTCTAAAAACATATATCTTGATCCGGATTTGTTTATCTTTCACACGGCCAAGTTGGATGGGTAAGTGGCTTATAATCGTAAGTCAAAGTAATTTTAATATGGTGTTCTTAGTGATTGTTGGTGGTTGTGACATTAACACATACTCGTAGAACCATTTAGTTTCATGGTAAGCTACGAAAGCTTGTGTTATGGATACCATATAGTTGATACAAAACACAAATATAACTTTTAAAATACAATACATATTATAAATAAAAACACCCATGACTGGAGTAGAAACATTCGTGCTCATCACACAAATGAATGCACCCAGCGGGACTCGAACCCGCGACCGCTGACACAGCATGTAGGGTCACTACATACTGAGCCAAACGTGTCGTCGCATTGCTTTATTAATAATTACTACACAGAACTAACCTGATGTAAGAAAACAGTGAATTCGTTCCGTCCGACCAGCGAACCTTTGCTCACGCGCTAATGACAGGCGCAACCTGGTCTTCAACAATATTTATTCTGTTCTATACATTTTTGTTTGAAATTTTAAATCATAATTGCGATTTAATTATATTTTTATTTCAACAATTATAAGTAGATTAATGGTATTCTTGAAAGTGATATGAGCCTTCGACCGAAGTTAAAATTCGAAAGGCCATGATAAAGACACAAGTACTAAGTATGTACTAAAATGTACACTGTCAGTACAATTAGCAGTAACCTTGAAGCAATTAGTGTGAAACACACACATAGTACAGTCATTCACATATAGCTTATTTAATACTAGGGACTTATCCTCGCTTCGCTCGGGTTCGTCCCTAGATTGATTCCCCATACAAACTTTCATCCCCATTTTCACCCCCTTAAGGAATGATTTTCGGGATAAAAAGTATCCTGTATCCTCGTCAGAGTCTCAAACTATCTTATTACCAAATTTCATCTTAATCGGTTCAGTAAATCCAGAAATTACCTTCTACTACGTCACAAACTCACAAACTTTACCTCTTTATAATATTAGTATAGACTAATGACATTCACTCGCTTCGCTCGGGTATCTTCATAGTATCAATGATTTAAGTACGCATAGTTGCGCACTTAAAACAAGATATATGTTCTATTTTGTTTACTCTACATCTGTACCGAGGTTTGTAACCCCAACCCCCAACAGGTTAGTTGTTCCCAAAAGTACCACATTTTTAATTTTTGTGAACACAACTTTAAACATTACATTTAAGGTTCAATTTACATTGTTGTATATTTATTTCAAATAGACTAATTACCTGAGTACAATTAGTGAGAGTTTTAAGAGAACTTTTGCTTGGGATTGTGTATCTATTTAGTATTTTTTTTTTTTGATCGATGTATTTTCTATATATCAGCTACCAAACGGCGTATTATGAAGATATGCCTTGGATAGGTTCGTTTCAATATCGCTACAATGGTTTTAAGAAACGTCCGGCGGATCACTATTTACGGTCTCGGTTTGTTCTGGAGACCCCGCGGTATTGGCAAGGGCGTAATATTCGGTACTTCTTAGGACCGATAACACACTATATGTTTATGATGGAAATAACCAAATCAGGTAACTATAGGTTGAAAAAAAAACGTGTGTGTGTATGTACGTTATGTACGCACGTAAAAAGTTATACTTGTTTAGCGTAACAGAACAAAAATAGCTAAAGATTTCATCCCGTATGTCACAACTCTCTGTCTGTAAAAGGAATGCAGCTAACTTCATCATGTCGCTTTTTGGCTGTCGGGGTGTTCGCGTGCATTGTAAAAATTTTACTGTCATATTTTTTCCCAACGTGCCAAAAGAAGTATAACTTCAAAAATAAAATGTTACTTTTTTGTATTACAGTTAAAATTTAGTAGAAAATGACTACGAGTTATATTTGTCAATTCTTGAATGTTTTCAAAGATGATCACGCGAAAAAAAAATAATTAATTCTAACCAAATTTTTAAATTTTAAATTAATTAGTTATTTTAAGATCAATGGGCCACCTCAAAATTTTGAGTATTTTTTTATTTCAAAAATATTGTTTTTTTATAAGCTACAAATTCTACCCACAAGCTAAGAAAAAAAAACAATAAAAATTTTTTTTCGCTCTACCCTAATTAATATGCATACCTAATATATATGTATGTGAGATATAATTATTTGAGATAAATTATAATGAATTAATTAACTATTAGACAGCATATGGCAAAGAAGTCTATTATAAATTTTTGATTTATATTGTGTCTGTAGATCAATTTTAATGTAATCCATCGTATTTTATAGTTTATGAATTTGAAGAAAAAGCGGTTTTGCTTTACGTTCATAGCGGATATATCTCACGACGATTTCAATCAAATATCTACGGCGGATGAAGATCGGTGGATTTTCTTGCATATTTAAAAACTAGCGGATTATTGTATGACACTTTTCTTATAGTGATGGGTGATCATGGGGATAGGTAAGTTTATAAATAATAATTTTATAATATAATATGTTAGTCATTAGTTAGTATGGAATATATAGGTTATATATTATTGACGACACGTTTGGCTCAGTTTGTAGTAGTACTTGCTGTGCCAGCGGTCGCGGGTTCGAGTTCCGCTGGGGGTATTCATTTGTGTGATGAGCACGAATGTTTGTACTCCAGTCATGGGTGTTTATATTTACAATATGTATGTATTTAAAGTTAAATATATGTAGTGTATCAACTATCTGGTATCCATAACACAGGCCTCGTAGCTTACCATGGATGGATCTTAATGTCCCAACATATTTATTTATTACTATCGACTCACCCTCGCTCCGCTCGGGTTCGTCCCTAGTTACGTTGTAACGTTTAGTGTAGATTTCTCATAAAATGAGATATTTTCCCGCAGTAAAAAGCATGCGGATAAGCAGCTATTATCTTACCAAATTTCATCTAAATCTGTCCAGAGTTTATTTCGTGATGCGATAACAGACAGACAAACAATAAAATCTAAAAACTATAGGATTCAGCCTCTGTGTCGATTAATAATGTCTATTTCAATAAGAGTTTCCAAAAAATAATTAATGCACCGATTCGGCTTAAATTTAACAATTTGTTTATTATATGTATCTATAGATATTCTATATTGTTTTTTTTTCTATAGTTAGCCTATGTAAGGTTGGCGTTTGCAGATTCTCACCAATGCGAGCTTGCATATCAAGGGATAAATGGAGGAAAGAATGGCTTTTATGTCATTTTTAACTGCCAAGAGAAAGCTGCACAAATGTGAACCGTCGGTACGCTCTAGGAGAACACTTCATACAGCTAGCCAACTCCAATGTTCTAAGACAACGCCTTTTCGATCATACACACAACTTTGTCTAGATGACTATGGGTCTATATAATCTCTTAACAACTTCACAGTAAAACACTCTACAAGTTCCAGAGAGGAATGAGTCTTTTTGAGGCCGGTGAGAGAGTCTTTAATTGGTAATGGTTTTATTAACATTTTACCATATCGGACCGGTAACACTAACATCTTGACGGTTGTTTTGAAGGTAAGGTTTTAATGGACTTCTCGAAGCCGATGCGTCTCTACTGGCGTGTATTGATAATTACTAAAATACACCAGTACGAACAACAGCATATCCAGTTTTTATAGACCTATATATCATATTGCCTATACATGTCTTCAGTGTAAAGTTATTCGTCTGTATATATTCTACTATTCAGATTTTTTATAAAATCGTGCCACTGCTGGGGGCGTGGGCCGCTCCTTAAAGCTCCTAACACGTGTAGCCCAACATAGTCTGAGTGTGGTCGCGTCACTTTTCTGCACAGGACCTTCCACAATACAAATTGCTGAGGATTCTTCTCTAAACACTAAAGTTTTCCACGTGTGACACACGAGTTAGAACCTTCACACCAGCGCGTAATGTGAGCAAGCTTAGTAAATCATGTTTGGAATCCAAATTTAAGTAATATGCATGTCATGAGAATATTCAAAAGTGCGAGACCACCGGGATAATTCGAACCCGCTTCACTTGTGCTTTGTTTGTTTCTCATAGGCGAGCGCGCTAAACCAACTACTGGATAGCAAAGCGACGTAGAGTATCAGCCTGTCATAAGTCTTAAACCTGCCCATAGTTTTAAGTCTTGTATATTCAAATTTAAAAAAAATATACGATGGAAAAATACCCTAAAAAAATTTAAACATAAGTATCATATGCCATAATAAACTACTTATATTATGTTGTATTTACGTCACAGTACGTAATCATTATATAATATATTAATATATTAACAAAAATCACGCCCGCCCGAACAGGACTTGAAATCCCTGAGACCCTTGGATTAAAAAGTCCAATTGCTCCTAAACGCCGACTGAGCTATCCGGGCTGTATATTAGTTATTTCACATCTGCTACATGTAAACTAAATTGATAAAAGGTACATATTATGATTACATATTACATTAATTTATGTATTCGCTTGCCAGTATAAGTTTTTCAAGGATTAACGGCGGTTGCTTGTATTGTAGAATATTGTTTATATATATGTGC
This sequence comes from Brenthis hecate, assembly GCA_951806755.1. NCBI lineage: Eukaryota > Metazoa > Arthropoda > Insecta > Lepidoptera > Nymphalidae > Brenthis > Brenthis hecate. The sequence goes on from OX638257.1 coordinate 1,180,627, forward strand.
GATTATGTTGGAGAACGTAAAAAATTCGATTCTCGCTTCAAGTTATACTCGTAACTGGTCAAAGTGAAGACACATTAATATATAATCTAAAAAAACTGTTGAGGTTCCATTACTGTTATTTATTTATATTTTAAGGACCGTGTTTGGTCTTACCGCTTCTCTCCGTTTGGCGGCATTCATAGTTGTGTGATGAGCACGAATGTTTGTACTCCAGTCATGGGTGTTTTATATTTATAATATGTATGTATTTTAAAGTTATATATGTGTAGTGTTACTCAACTATCTGGTATCCATTTACCACAACGGCCGTCTGTAGCTCACACATGGAACTAGATGGTGCCGTGTGTTGATGTTCCCAACATATTTATTATTTATTTATTCTATTTAATTTAATTTAGTTTAGAAGCATTTATGTTAGCCGGTTTACAACCTCTAGATACCAATATCACGTACTTGTGACCGAAGAGTCAGAAGCTTTTGTCCTACATTGGTGTGGTGTGGTCTTAATACTAA